>JAMZEH010000049.1:3810000-3910000 GCA_024699665.1 Ostrea denselamellosa | reverse complement strand
GCTAGAAGTTTGAATTAAGTAACTTGTATTTGGTATTAATTTTTTTTAATTACAAAGTATCAATTTTGAATTACAAATCATTGATTTTAAATTGACAAATCTTTTAGTCAGTATTTAAGATTGAAGACGATCCCCCCCCCCCCCTTTTTCGTTTTTGAAACCCAATTATATGATTTGGAGACCTAGCAGATGTAATCAAACATCTAAAAATCAAAAAAACAAAAACAAAAAAAAACCACCCTGAAATTCAAAAACATGATGATTCTGTTGATGAACTTTATGCATGAGTGTAATACAATATTTGTCCTAAAATAGCTCAGACCACTGAAATGTTTTCTAAACCGTAAGTCTGATGACATACAAGATAAACAGAAATATATCAGATAAACAGGAGTATGGCGGCAATCTCGAGGGGAAACTGACACACTTTGGCACGTGAGTATATAACGGTATGTAGCTGCGAACGCCTAAATACCATTAACATGCATGCTACCTGGTGTGCGTCTGAATGAGAAGTGCTGAAACTGGCTGTATGCCTTTCAGCAGTTTAAAGTATTGTTGAAGAAAGTTTCTTCATGACTGCCGTTAACCCTCACAAACCGGACAACTCTGTAGAAGAGGATTGATTTTTGATTGATTATGTATTATTTAACGTCCCGCTTGAGAATTTTTCACTTATATGGAGACGTCACCATTGCCGGTTAAGGGCTGCAAAATTTAGGCCTTGGAGGGATCTTAAACGTGCCACACCTGCTGTGACACGAGGCCTCGGTTTTTGCGGTCTTATCCTAAGGACCGCCCCATTTAGTCGCCTTTTACGACAAGCAAGGGGTACTGAGGACGTATTCTAACCCGGATCCCCACGAGGCTAGAAGAGGATGTGTTAACTCCTCTGTCAAACTAACGAACACTGTCACTCAAATTGTATGTAAGGCTTTTTAAGTAAATGCATAGCCAGCATCTCTAATACCTCATGGATGTCATAGGACCTATATTTTGTATTATAGCGAGCCAGCGCGAAAACTCATGCTCGACCGCACTGTGAACTCACAGGCGTTCGACGTTTGAAATATTTATAATAAAGAAATTGTACTTCCTGTAAACAAGCTATTTCCATGGTATATCACGCCGCCATCTAGGTTTTCTTTTTTACCAGCTACTTCGCTTGCAATTTTCAGCGAAATGTTTAATATAATATTATAATTAGACTCGTACCGTTGAAAAGCAACTGTGTGAATGTCTTGCCTGTCGCATCGTGATGGTGAACTGGAGATAAAAGTCCATTTATCGACTGTAATCAACTGTTTAACATCGTCTTCTGCTTCTCAAACCTTGTGATTAGTTTGTTTACAGAAAGACTTTTTTTTATTATTGTGAATATTTAAAACGTTGAGCGCTTGTGTGTGAACACTATATTCATCCAAAACGAATATCTTACACTATAGTAGATTTAATGGCGATCGCGCAAACTCGCATCTCGTTCATGTGAGAGTTTAAACTTGCGTAAAATTATTTCAGTTTCGTCCTAGTCTTGTGGTCCCTAACACAATGTAGTGGGCCACATTTTTCAGATAACAAGTACATGAAAAGACTAAGACAATTAACAGTATTCAATCTCGTAATTCCTATAGAAAATACAAATCAGAGAGATGGGCAAACACGGAACCCTGGTCATACCAGAGGTGGGATAAGGTGCCTAGGAGGAGTAAGCATCCCCTGTC
This sequence comes from Ostrea denselamellosa, assembly GCA_024699665.1. Lineage (NCBI taxonomy): Eukaryota > Metazoa > Mollusca > Bivalvia > Ostreida > Ostreidae > Ostrea > Ostrea denselamellosa. The sequence goes on along the minus strand of JAMZEH010000049.1, from coordinate 3,908,279 downwards.
GACCGGTCACACCCGCCGTGAACCCTATATTCCGATCAGGTAAACGAAGCAATCCGTAGTCAGAATCAGTGTGCCAAGAACGACCTAACAATTGGTGTGAAACACATCAGTATTTGACTTGATGGTAAGTTGAACTGACAAACTAGATCGTTATAACGACCATAAAATTTGCGAAATGCTAACTTTAGACAAGACTGTACAAACCCCTGTAACATCAACTTTGTCAGTAGCCCGTCTCGATTTAAAAACTGATCATAAGCAGAGCTGGCTCTTGCGTATCGAATCAGTTGGGAGATATAAACACCATATGCAGGTGATGATGGGATATTGCCACATAAATAAGGGAAGTTGATGATGGAGAAATTGAAATCATCCCGTTCGTTATAAAGTTGAGTTGTTAGTTTGCCGCCAGCAAGTACATGTAATTGCAATGCAAAATCACATGTAATTTCAATAACATTTCTTTTATCTTACATCTAATCCATATATGTTTATCCAGCATCTTATTTGATTTTACTAGGGAAGGTCCTCAATACTCCTTGCTTGGCAGTTAAATGGGGCGGTCCTTTGTATGAGACCGTAAAATGAGTAAATAGGCAGATCAAATATTTCAATTCATGAAAGATGGTAATATGTTTTAACAGTTGTCCGTACACGATGGGAAAACTGCTAGATTATCTAATTTTATTCAAATGTTTGTTATGGACGAATCTATCCATAAAAGTAATAAAGTTTTCAATATATGTTTCACTGTTTATGGATATGAAATAATTTTATTGTTGGCTAGACGGAAACTTACTTTTCAACAATATACGTACACACGTTAATCTGCTTTGTTCTGGCACATTGGTATAAAAAGGTCAGTAGATTAAATGACTTCATCATACCCATTGGTTAGAAGAAGAAAAAAACTAATCATTGCCAACACCTTATCTGGGTGCCAATTTAATGACCCCAAAGGATGCACGTTTAAATTTAATCCCGAGTGGTGGTAAATAATAGTTATTTAAACCAATATACAAACAACCAAGCTCAATCACACTTATTTAACGTCTATAATAGCAGAATGATGAACGTTTCCTATGACTAACCAAAGGGAAATTTTATTGGTATACTAATGTATATAATCTTCGGTAATGTATGAGATTTTGAAATCTGATAAAGATGAAATTTGTAATTAGATTAATTGTTATTGCAAAGTAATTGTAATTAATTAATAAGATTTCATACGCTTAACATACGAGTACGTGTCGAATCAATTGTGAGAAACATAAAACTCTTTATGCAGGTGATAAGAATATTGCTGAGTTGTCAGTTTGCCATGGACATTTATGTTCAATAAAATTTCCAAATGTGAAGCAGATATGTAAGGCTCTTTGGTGTCTTTTATTTCGAGTTCACTTGATATACCAAATAAGATATGAAGAAAGTAAACATAGTTAAGGGATAAAACGCCGTCAATATATTTAAATGTTGGGTTGAAGGCCATAACAAGATTTTATTTTTCTGATGTAGAAGCTTTTGAATATAAAAACAGATCGGCAAATAAAGGAGCACAATCCCAACAGTATGGCAAACGTTGCAATATTTGATCTTTTTCACTTGTAAAATTTTTCATTCATATTGTATAATTCTCAACTTCTATATTTTTTTTTTGTATTGTACAACTTTTCTTTTTTTTTTCATTTGTGATGTATGGTCATTTATTTGTATTCTATAATCTTTTATTTGTATTGTAAAAAATCATTTATATTGCATAATATTTCATTTCTATTGTATCCGAGGGATTGGTTATTTTACGAGGGCGAATCAATAAGTAACCAGCCTATCCCATTTCCGGTTGACCGAGACGGTCACTATTTTCATGTCTTGTTTCAATACTTGTTTTATACCTGGGTACAAAATTTCACGCGTAACGAGTCATTGTTTAATAAGATGTTGAATTCGGTACTTGTATTTGAAAGGTAAAGAGGCAAGGGTATACACAGTTAGCCGATTTTTATGGGTCTTCCGCACCATCTTATGCTCAGGTTAAATTATGGGTAGGGGATTTCAAAAGCGGTAGAACGTCTTTAGGAGATGACGCCAGGTCTGGATGCCCACCGGATGCCACCGACGAAGAAATGAACAACAAAGTTCGGGATCTGGTATACTATGATAGACGGATTCCGGTGGAAGAAGTGGCGCAGGCATTAGGCATTTAACATGGTAGCGTTTCAACAATCATATATGATCGTTTAGGTATCCAGAGGCTAACAGCCCATTGGGTCCCTAAATCGTTAGTGATGAGCAAATGGCACCCAGAGCATCTGTATGCAGTGCCATGTTGAAGCGTAATAGGTCAAAAGATGATTTTCTTTTGTGTCTGGTGACTGTAGACTTGGGTTCATTATTATGAGCCAGAGAATAAAGCTCAGAGTCTTCAGTGGATAGGGCCGGGGTTCCAAAGGTTAAAAGTTCAAGACACAACTATCTGCAGGCAAGGTGATGGCCACAGTATTTTGGGACGCAAAGGGGTCTTTATGTTGGACTTTTTATCCAAGAGAAGTGTGTTGTGCAAACTTGCTAGACCAGCTGAGAACCGCCATCTGTGGAAAACGCCGAGGTAAACTCCCTAAAGGTGTTTTGCTGCAACAGGACATCGAGAGAATCCACACTTGCAAAGTTGCAATGGATGCTGTAGAGCGAAACAGGTATGAATTAATACCACATCCTGCCTATTCGCCTGACCTAGCTCCTAGTGACTTCCTCCTATTCCCAAACTTGAAAAAGGATATCCGTGGACGTCATTTCCGGTCTGACGAAGAAGTCTTGACGGCAGTGTAGGAGTGGGTCAATGGAAAAGACCCTGACTTTTCAGTTCTGGGCTGATGGCACTTGAACACCGTTGGTCAAAGTGTATCACACTAGAGGGGAATTACATCGAAAAAGAAGAGATGAATCTCAACCGGAAATAAATTATGCTGGTTACTTATTGACTCACCCTCGTAGTTTGTTATAAAGGATTTTATTGGTTTAATCTTAGGCTGTCGTTTATTGAATTTGGTAATGCGCGAGATGTTCATGATGGTTTACACGAGGTCAAAATCAAGAGCCACGTTTCACAGGAAAATACGTGTACCGTATTTCCTGATTGCAATGCTCAAAAAATTAAATTTATCGATTATATGTGCCTAATGCGAATACTTTCCCGCGCTTGTCAACCTCGTGTTTCTAGAAATTTCTGAACTGAAGGATGCAGTAAACAGCTGTGTGTTGGGGGCTGTCTTGAGATCCATAGTGATTCAAGGGCAAAGTCACTTTCTGACAAAATGAAACACATGCTTTTTGGACATTTTTATATATATAAAAAAGACCATATTTGTCATTAGGGTGCGCCCGGCGCTGCTGCGTTTTAACTAGTCCTGCATGGAACCGGCTGCGGTAGCTCAATGATATATCGTTTGGTTCGAGGCCGAAAGTCCGTGATTTCAAGCCGTATCGTACAATTGCCGCATCAAACCTAAGATGCTCCTTCGCCAAACGCTCGGTATAATAAAGTATGAATCACGGGTCTTTTCTGTGTGACCTTAAATACAGAGATTCCGTGTTGCAGCAGTTTTGTTGGCACGTTAAAGAATCTACACTACTACGGCCTTTTGTGTTAAGGACAGGGCTTCATCCACAACTGGTGATGTCTCAATATCAGTGAAAAATTGTTGATGGGACGTTGACACTTGAAATCGTTCGTAACAAACCAAAATAAACATTCCCTTGGATAAATGCAGATGAAATTTTTTTACAATAATTATTGCAAATAGAAATTATACAATACAAATGAAAAGTTATAAAATGGAAACTGTAGAAAACTAAACAATATGAATAGAAAATATGAGTACAAATGAAAACTTGTAAAATGCAAATTGAAAATATGGAATACAAATGGAAAACTATATATATAAAAAAAGAACCAAAAAAGCCACTATAAAATGCAAATGGAAAAGATCAAACATTTGCAACGTTTGACATCCCATACAAACTGCTGGAAGATTTGATATCCAGAGACAACGTTGACATTGTCAATGATCAATTCCAGCATCTTACTATCAACTTCAGAGTACTTGTGCGTTTAATAAAGTGGTTTAGTTTCCTTACATCTGTGGAGAACACTTTTTTGAAGGTGTACATTTCTTAACATTTGTGGGGTTGGTTGGTTGTGTATTGTTTAACGTCTCTCTCAAGAATCTTTGACCCATATGGAGACATCACCAGTGCCGGCGAAGGGCTGTAAAATCTGGACCTGTGCTCGGCGCTTTGGGCAGGGAGGGATCTTTATCATGCCACACCTTTTGTGACGGCCTCGTGTTTGCGTTCACATCCGAAGGACCGCCCCATTTAGTCGCCTCTTACGACAAGCAAGGGGTGCTGAGGACCTATTCTAACCCGGATCCCCTTGGGCATAGGGAAATGGAGGTTATGTTTGTATCTATCTACATCATGATACAGTAAATACCGAGAATTTCAGAAGTAATCTGTACATGGAAACAAACATATAAGCAAAAAATATACATTCCAATAATAGTGTGATAACAAACATGTGTTAATATAGATATAAAGAGGCACGTAGCGTTTTTCATAGTGGTGATGTTGGGACAACACGAGAAGTTGACCTCATCATTGTCTGAAAATTCTTGACGATCAAAATTCAAATAACGAAAAAAAAAATGTTTCTAGTAAACCAAACAAACAAAAGCTCAAGACACATAAAGGGATGGGGTATGATCCTTCAGTTCAATATTCATTGGGATTCAATTTTACAGTGGAACCCGGAAAAGATTGCATAGGGTATAACCTACTTCTCAGGGGGGAAGTATCTGGATCCGCGCATGTTTTTGTAGCTGCGCTCGTTCTAACGGTGTCATTGTCAACATTATATGCTCTCAACTTGTCCTGTCAACATCCGTCATAGGATGATTTGTGGCTTGTAACATACATGAATTGATATTTCGTTTTACTACAGCAATAAAGATCCACCAGCATTGAATCGGTTCCATATATACCACATAGTTTGTCTTCCTTTACACTGAAAAATGTCTCGCGTGATTCTCGTATGAAATTCCTGGATTTTTATTGTACGAGATGACGAAAAGTAAGACGCATGACACACGCACGAAATAACTCGCATGGTTTTTATAGGGAAGGCATCTGGGCAAAATCAATCATATATTGATTTCAAGATAATCCAAGATAGTACGTTTTACAATGTTACTGTTGAGACGGGAAAGACCCTTGATATCGTGCAACACGACTTTAGACATTTGCTATGCCTATGCATTTGACGCTGAAATATAGCGCAGTCACCGTAAACAGTAAATTGTGTTCAAGGTATTCTCTTTCAATCCAAACAATTATTGACAACAACAAAACGAGCGAAGAAGAAATGTATGTGGTACTTTTCAAACAATTTATTTTATCTACGGTTATTTCGATAAAGTATCACAATGACGGCGACACTTTTCTAGAGTATTTTGAGTGATCCCCATCAGAGCATATCACGTGACGCACACGCGTAATCATCGGAGCGAACTCGTCGTGTCGCTTCGCTCGCTGAAGAGCGAGATCTATCGCAAGATCAGATAAAGTACCACAATGACGGCGACATTTTTCTTGAGTACTTTGGGTGATCTCCATAAGAGCATATCACGTGACTCACATGCGTAATCATCGGAGCGAACTCGTCGTGTCGCTTCGCTCGCGGAAGAGTGAGATCTATCGCAAGATTAGGATATTAAATGATGTTACCTGAAACTGATATTAAATGGTGTTATTTATCAGTTTGTTGCATACATGTAGGTGTCTGGGTGGAAAAAAAAATCGGAGATTCATGGGACATAAAACTTTTGGTCTGACTGACTTCTTTGACCTTGCCACCTACACGGGTACAAATACATATGATTTTGTATATATAAACGGTTGTACATTACAAAATCTTCAAAGTTTTCTGTAAAAATTGCACTCTTGTGAATATTTGACAATAATATGATCGTCAGTACTTGTAAGGAGTTCCTGCACTGAATACACGTTAACTTGGAATGGTCGGTGATAGGGCTTTCATATTTCAAAGGTGTATTCCTTGTGACAAGACCTTTCTTTTGGTACTAAATGGTGTGACCTTGGCCTCGGTGTTTCACCTACTTTTGAAAACCTTTAACCTTAGTGATACATGTAACGTTTGAATGGTTGGTGATAAAACTTTCATATTTCACATGTATATTCCTTTTTGACAAAGCTATTCTTTACGAAGCAAAATTCTTGATCTCTTGGGGTTTGACCTGCTTTTTAAAAACAATTATTCTTGGACATAACTATTGAACGGTTGGATTTAGGGTCTCCATATTTCACACGTGGATTCCTTCTTTGGATACTAGAGTTACTTTGCTTCACAAACACAGTTCATGAAGTTAGACTGTGCGCGTCATTATCACAGAATTCTAATTTAGCCACGTTTTAGAATTTTCTTATCCTATCAATAATATTTGGCAAGGTTTGCAGGTCAGTGTTCCCTTTCTGTGCCCCAGCAGCGATAAATTTGTCGATTAAAAGTCATTAGCATTCTTTACCGTTAAATTTAGAGTACCATTCAATCCCATCTATTGTTATCTAACGGTTAAAATCCGCTGATAATAGCTGTCTATCCATTTTGTATTTTTAATATTTTTTTCTCTGTCGAGAGTCTTCTCGTTCCAATTCTAATTACAGAAGAAGCATAAACACGAAACTGGTACGGGCAGTGTGAATTAATCAGGAATTCCGAAAGACGTGAGGGCTATATAAACACCAGAAGATATCGAGAATAGCCTAACATTTTATCGGTGCTATTTTTCGCAACATCTGCGTGGTAAATTTTAATCTTTCCACTTGCTATCTTTTTTACCAGTAAATTATCATGATTTTCGAAACTATTTTAAAAGGTGGGAACTTGATCTTAATCTTAGAAAAACATAAGCAGTGCACTTCAGCACCAACTGAGGTACACTATAGATGGTCATTGTCAGCTAATATTTGTAACAACTCACAGACATATTGAGTCATTTTTTTCTCAGGATCGTAGATGGTGAGCTTATATTGACACTGTAACAGCCAATGCTTACTAGAAAATGGAACATAGATGAAAAAAAGCTCGAACTAAATCTCTCATGTGTACCTGTTTTATCAGACCAAAGTTAGAATATGCGTCAGATTTATGAGTATGGGGAACCTTCAATCATATTGATTCAGAATAAAAAAATTAAAATAAGCTGCAATTAAATGCCGTGAGAATTGTCACAGATTATCTACACTTGTATCGAGGGAATAATTTGATTTTGTAACTGGCTGAGAATCTTTAATTAGTAGAAGAATCAAAGTACAAACTGTACTCCTGGGTTTTTCAAACATTCAAAGAAAAAATATTACTATATATATCAGAGTAATATTGCTGGTTTTTTGGGTTTTTTTTTTTGTTTTTTTCTTTTGTTGTTGTTGTTGTTGTTGTTTAATTTATTTTCATTAAATTCGGTTCTACAAATTTCTGTATTCATTTAGTTAATATATTGAGACTACCACTCTGATTCTATAAATGTATATATTCACTAGTTAGCTCGGGTGTGTTATGGAGTATGTGTTCAGTGCCTGGCGTGTGTAAATTTTAACATGTATAGTTTCTCCAATGTGTCCTTAACACAATAGATTTACCTGGTTTCATATTGACGTCACAAGTGCACGATTTTTTCGCCCAAACACAAGCAAGGGGTCAAAATCAAAGTGTGCCAACGTGTATATTGAAATTGAAAAATTGTGATTTTCATTTTATTGTGGGTATTTTTGCTCTAATCGACTCTTAGATGAACAATTATTGACATTAAAAGCCATGAGGCGCCATTTAACTGCTCTGGAAGCTGGTCAGGCAGTAGGTATGCTTCAAGCTGGCCAAGTCCAGAGAACTGTCTCTAGACATTTTAATGTGTCCCAAAGTGTGATTTCAAGGTTGTGGAATCGTTTTAGGCAGACAGGTAATGTTTCTGAGAGATCGAGATCAGGTCGTCCAAGGTCCACAACCGCTCGCCAGGATCCCTATATGTCACTTATGGCTCGTAGACACAGGTTTCAGAGTGCTGTCCAACTCAATACTGACTTTCATGCAGCAAGTGGGGTGCGCATAACACCACAAACTCTCAGACAGAGACTTCATGCTGCTAATCTCCAGGCTCATCGACCTGCTGTTCGTCCCATTTTGAGAAGACATCGTGTAACACGACTCAATTGGGCTCAAAATCACATAAACTGGCAACTACGTCATTTGAAGTTCAAACCAGAAGAGATCGTGTCGTTTAACACTTGTACGTGTACATGAATCTTTTTTGTTATTTTTATAATGAAATCCTAGAGTAGCAATCAGAAATACAGTGGTCCAACTTTTTTCGGTTACCTGAAAAATAAATGTTCTGATTGTTAGTTACATGTACATTATATGAACAACAAGTCTTAGATAAATATGTAAGAATACGTAGTTAAATTCCATTTTATCTATTTAAAGTAAGATTTATGTTTTCCCCATTCTCTCTTGATTTAGATTACGTTGATGGTTATTTGAAATATCTGTTATGATGGAGGTAAAAAAACAAACTATCACAAAACTTTTTTTTTCTGTAACACGATAGTTTATATCATAAAAAACTCCCAAAATGAAAAGGACAGACATTAGGAACCACGTGATCAGACTCGTTTTTAAACCCGGAATTGCAAACATCAGTAGGTCTACATTAGGAGCTGTAGTCATCCTCCTCGGCGACCTCTAGCACTAAGCAATGTCTGACCACGTACAGGATCAACATTGGAAATTAAATATCAGCAGTAAATATCCTATACAACTAAAATTTACATGAATGAAAACATTAATTAGTGTTTTTAATCTTTGGTAACTTATTCGTACCTTTTCTAACTTAAAAACTAGGAGATGATAGATTGATGCCGATGAAGAAAATTTCAGAAAATTTGTATAAAGGTAAATTATTCCAAATGACAAAGACATGAAATATTGATTTCGTGTGAAATATGTTCATTACCATTCGGTACAATTCCCTACCACTTTAAATTTAGGCCTGACATTCAAAACAAGGTTACTCGCTCATACAAATACATACAATGGTATTAAATCATTGTGTAGAATTTAAACCAAAAAAAACAAACAAAACTTTTTAAGTCATATTAAAAGACATTCTGCTTTTTTCCCGTTAATGAAAGTTCGTTACAATGATTAACATGCAAACCTATTCAGAGTAAAGTAACTTTTTTAAACCTGCAATATCAAGTCAAAGTATGAATTAACGATAGTATTACAAATCATAAGTACATGTAAGATCAGGAAAAAAAACCCACTCTGTCATTTTATATCATACTGATATGAAAAAATATGTAAATGTATGTAAATGTGACACAAAAAAATTTACACACTGCTGTAGAATAGGGAAGAATCGCAATCGTGTAAGAAGAGAATCTATTATGTTCTGTTTTTATCACTTTATTATCGGCTGGATGACCATATCTTCTTTAGGGTATCTATAGACGTGACGTAAACCAGTAAACATGCTCCAAAGTATAAAACTGAACACAGAACCTATAAATCTAACACCTTTGTGCGTGACAATCCTTCACCACAGGAAAATAATAATGGTTATATAGCAATATTTATATTTTAAATGTTTTTATCTGTCATATCTTTACAAATTGTAATGATAGCCATTTCCTCAAAAATGCGATGTTGTGAACAATTCACGAATGAATCTTGAAACGCGACATAGTACGTCGATTTTAACGGCAGGGAATTCCGACAGAAATAATACAAAACTTGAATTTCACTTTTGAAAATATACGAGGGTCTGAACTGCAGCACTTCTTGCAGGCATATATCTCGAAGCGCGTTTTTTAATAATACTTTAAATAACCAGTACCTTCAAGAATATTAATGATAGTGTCAGTTTGCATCTATTATATTTTGTTTACAGATACAACCGGCTGCAGTACGACTAGTTGTTAATAACAGTGTCATACCGTATGTTAGATAAAATATAACAATTTATGACTAAGTCTGACTGTATATAATTGGAATCTTTCAGCATTATAGCTGGTTTTGTTGTTGTTGTTGCAGCTTTATATGTACGTAGTTATTCAATACTTCTATCTTATTTTATTCTTTTTTTTTATTATTATTTTTAATCTTGTTATGGGCCAAAATCGGAAATAAAGAAGTTATTTATTAAATCCCAATTAGTGTGAAGTGTGTGAAACACCTAATTTTGAAGATTCCATATGCACCTGCACATCTGAAAGATTTTCAAGGTATAAATATAAAGGTCATGTTCAAGGACATTGAAAGGGAAACTCCAGCATCGTTTCTATTGCTTACAAGGAAACATTACGCGAGATAAAGTCACCGTCTGCAAATTATTTGTATAAATCTTTCAATCGTCATAAGAATCTGTTGGTATTCCAAGAGATTCAAACCCCTGGGACGTGGGCACTGGACTTGCTGGGATTTGGGCCTATAAATAAACATAGGATAGATCAATAAAATAGATATATTCTTTATTTCCAAAGCAGGGTCGTTTTAGGCATCACAAATAACATACATGATTGGTACAATTACAAAGGACAGAATGATGGATTGGGCAAACCCGTACATCAAAATACAAAAGCACAATATTTTACACACGCATTATGGATACAGTTCGTTGAAAAAAATACCACTAATGCAAGAAATAAATGATATCGCAGTACATCCTAGTTATAATCGTCAAACTCTCTTTTTAAATGTAAAATTTTCTGCTTTATTGATATTTTTTTTTATCACTGTTACATGTAATTGTCGACCGCATTCCTCACACTATAAAATTAATCTCCTTCAGCTATAGGATGCAATGGAGCACGAATTGGTACGCGCTTGCGCGGAAATCTAGGTTGACCTGATTTTGTGCACAAAAATAGAGTCAACATTAACATGGACCGGCTTTTTTCTTCACGGCTGTTGTGGAGGTGAACAAGAGATTGTAACCTTTCTAGAAGGTAAGTGAATATACAAGCTATAGATTTTCTTTTTTAAAAACAGCCATATTCGTTGTTTCATAATGCAATATATGTGAAAGGTGGACTTTAAGCTTGCCGGTATACGAACATGATATACCTTAGTTTCCACATACCCATATAAATCAGCTGATGACATTTCGTAATGCGCATTATGTGGCTTTATTTAAATCATAAACCTCAGTATATATTAAGTAACTGACTTGTGTTGTCATGTGTCAGTTATTTGCTGGACAATCAATGATCAACAAAACACATGCAAGTATGAACCTCGTGTCCGGGAAATGGGTCATCGCGACGAGAAACACATGGGTCGATCAATTGTCCAGTGGCAGTCGGCCAGAGAGATGTCGGCGAGCAGTGCTGGTTGTATGGTATAGGTTTAATTACATGTATGTTTTTCTTTCTTGGGTAGACGCCAGTCTTCTGTAAAGAGCATTATGTCTTGACGTTGCATTCTTAGGAGATATGTCAACTTTCACGAAAATTTCATATAATGAAGTTAACTGATAAGTGAAAAAAAAATCATTTCTGTTGAGACTGAGGCATGCATATGCTCCGAATCGATGCAACACCTGTAGATTTTTACCTGATGAACGGTCCTTGGTCTCATGTGGTCTCCTTTATAGCGAATATTTACAGTGAGATTATCCTCGGGACTACGTACGACCACCTTGTGAAGTTCATGGTCAGCTGTTTGTCAGCCCCGATTGTTTACCTAGAAACTGGAACTTTAAATCGACATTTTGTATAATTTTTCTTGCGGTATCAGATTTACAATCTTTTTCCTCTGAATCCACATTTCTGTGCCTCTAAATTTTTAACAGTTCAAAGTAGTTGATATACTTTTAGTTAATCAATATCACAGGGCATAATTTATACAATTTTTATCGGGAATTATCATCATTTCCATGGTGTTAAGAGAGTGGACTGATATCTCATCGCGTGCCGATTTCAGGGGTTTGTTTAATAGATTTAACAAGACGACGTAATCCTAAAATATCCTAGAAAATTTGATAGATAACTACTTTTTCCTCGAGTTACAATTTATAGATTTATCAGGAGTAGAGGTGACATGGAAATGATGTGAAGGTCATTATAGTAATGTATTAATTATTTATTTCATGTAATTTGATATTCATGCATATATGGAATGGAAATTATCATTTAAATATATATTCTTTGCCAAAACATTAATCAGCTAAATCAGTTTACAGCGTATAAACGATTTTCAATTTACATGTACTTGAAATAAAGAATTTTAAAATCAGCTGAAATTTTAATGTATATTAGTTTTTTTTAATTAAAATTTCTAGTACGACATTAACTTGTCTTAACAGCATTGTATATTTTGCGGGTTTTTTTTTTGGTATAAAGAACGGAACAATGTTATGTGTTTTATTTTATTATTTTTTTTTTTGTTTGTTATTTATTTATTTATTTATTTTTTTTGCTACATTGCCCCCGGAGCCATTTATAATCTCCAACCTGTGTGTCTTCTTTTATGGAAGTGGAATTAAAATATCTACCCTCTTGAATGAAACTTATCAAATTATTTCTAGGTCAGTAGCCTTCACCGCGGGATGATTTCAGAAGTCAGTCACAGATCCTGCAGTCGTTAACACTGGTGAGTCAACAACGTACAACATTTGGTGTATTTGAGACTACAGTGTATTTTTCATTTTGTTCGACTCTTTATTTTGCTGAAAATATACGAATGGTGGGGATGTGGTGGACCCAGTTTGAGGTAAGCCGGCAGTCACCACCATCCGTTACTAGCCATTCTAAAAAGGATATACTTACAGTCAGTAGCCGGTGTTAGTTTGCTTACTTATAACAGAGGCTACATATGTTACATGGTGATTTATACGTTTATTGTATGTGTTCATTTGGAAGTCAATGGACTTAATTCCGATTTAAAACTTGTTTCCGTGCGATAACAAAATAAACGGAAGCTGTCATTGCTTTCCCAGAGTCGATCTGGGCTCTGGACGTATCTCTTAATTATGGCAACAGAAGAAAAATCCTGTTTGTGGTTGTTTCAGTCAACACTGACTGAAGAACTGTAATGTGGTTATGTAACATGAAAGTAAGATTCGTTGTGATGTGGGGTCACTGCATTCAAGGTCAAGGTCGCAAACTGACGCCGCGAAAGAAATTGTTCCTCAGAAGAAGGGGTCAAGGTAATCTGGTTTACGTCTGTCCTTCCGTCCACCACACATTTCCTGTTGCAATGACAACTTTAATATTTCGTATTTATATTTTTGTTTGTTTGTTCGTTTTGTTTTGGCATGTAGCTTTCTCATGGTCATTTTACTTTTTAGTAAAAGTTTCATAAGGCAGCCTAGCAGGAGTATCTGTTTCGTTAGGACAGCTCTAGATTTTGTCTTGTTTTCGGGAACAACAATGCATGGACAAGGTACAGCTTGTGCTAATTGAGTACATATGTACACTGAAACTAGGCCAACCATAGGTCGGGTGTATGTACAATCTGTACCAAACAGAACTCTGCAAGCATCACTTTAACCTTTGTTAGAGTATCCAAAGTAGTCCACTGTGAAATAAAGAATGTATATAGGAATCTTAATGCAGAAATGTAGATATTGTAGTAATACACGCACATATTACCACGGGGAACAAAAAGTCGATTTACATGGATTTTTTCTTTATGTATGAAAAACCTGTCATAGAATCGGCTGTACAAGATTCTTTTTTGTCAATAGAAAGGTAATGGAAAAAGTAAAGCTTACGTAGCGCCCTCTGGCAGAGATTCTGGCCAATGCCGAAGTCCATTGTCTTAAGTCAGACACTGTATTTGGTCCGTTACAATAGATTTCGCTCTTGCATTTCGGTAAGTATCGTGTACAGCGTGGTGCACGGATTACAAGGAAATGTCAACTGTCACATTGCAGTTGTTTTACAAAGACAAATTAAACCTTTATGGTGCCAAGTTTTGACGATGTATATATAACTGCCCTTGTATATGGAGTAAAAAATAAAATTGTGACGGAGTGACATAACTGCAAAAAAACGTTTGACAGTAATAAATTTCTCGGAGTAAAGGAAATCAAGAAGGACATAAATGTTGAAAATCTTGACAGTCAAAACTTTCTGGGGATGCGATAATGGGTGTTGATGAAAAGAACGTCCCCAACGTCTCTACAGGAGTGAAATATTATCGAATGGGACGTAAAACAACAACAACAACAACAACAACAACAACACACACACACACACACACACACACACACCTCATTCTGACTACAGCGTCCTCTACAAAGTTAACTTATGTTATGATATTTCTAGTCTATTTTCTTTTTTCTTTTTTTTGGAAATTTTCGGTATTCAATGCCCAGGTTTTGTGAGTTATTAAAACCTGTCCTTTCTATAAGACGAATGCATTATACGGTTGAACCCGGCCCCGCTAGCGGAACCACTTCTAGAAAGCATATCAAGTTATATTCAAATTAGGTCAAGAGAACGATTGCCAACGGTAATTAGATGATAATTAACTTGTTTGCAAGTTTCGGGGAGGACGGGAGTACTAGTGTTTAACTCTTGACAATGTCGGACGTATGTAGAGCTCTAGGTTGTCTAAAGTGATCTCCAGCCAGTTGTAGTTATATTTAGCTGCTTAATGACCTTGAGGAATATATATATTGTTTCATATCTAGGTCGGTAAGCAGTTTAATCTAGGAGTCACAACATGCGGTTAGAGAAGGATATTTTTAAATTATCGAGGATATCAAGCTTTGATCAAGATGGACAAACAGTGAATGGTCATGTGTTGTGTATTTTAAACTCCGTGTGCCATTTTGAACATAGCATTGTTTAGTTTGCAATTCAGGTAAGAAAAAAAACCCTTTAAATTATGTGCGGTTTTGTCAGAATGTTTCGCTGCGTTGTCATGAATGCCCATGACATGCATTTAAATTTAGAAACCGTAAAATAAGATAAGGACATGATAATGTATCGCTTTGATTATTGTGATCTATCAACGAAGGCCGGACTATCCAATCAGACATAATCGGAGTACTGTACCAATAATATACATCTACTTATCTTTACATACATGTACTTCTATCTATATACATGTACTTATCTCTGGTATCACTTATCTGGTGGAAGTGCGCTTAACAAGGTATATATATATATATATATATATATATATATATATATATATCTGTGTGTGTGTGTGTGTGTGAGAGAGAGAGAGAGAGAGAGAAGAGAGAGAGAGACGTGTGCGTGTTGAAGTGCTCAGACAGGTCAAGGATTTTTAATACTAATCCTGCACGGACAGTCTGATTGGCTGGTGAGGTAGGATTTAGTACATAGGAAGTTAGCTGATGGCCTGGTGACAGGCTGTATATTTGGAGTTTACTCATTATGTAAGACAGTTATGACAGCTATTGTACATCTGCTGTAGGAATTGTGGAAATATTTATTATCTGAAAAGTGATGCCGTTCTTTTCATGCTTAGCAATAAATATATTACGGAAAGATTTGATTGCACAAATCTGCATATATTATTTGTACATAATACAATTATTATTAATATTAATATTATTTCATTTGAAATCATGAGTGAATATAACATCCATAGCTACGACACTGGGGTTATAGTATTTGTCAATTTGTATTATTCTGGTGTTGCTGCTAAATTAGAATAGCACCTATTGATCTTCAATTTATGTCCTTTTCCTCGATTACCTAATACAAGAAAATAAAACATCTCTCTCTCTCTCTCTCTCTCTCTCTCTCTCTCTCATGTAGATATAACACACAGTAAAATTTGTAAAGGTTCAGTCTTAAAGTATATATAATTTTGATGAAATGTGACAAAAACGATCTTTAAGAACACGAGCACTCTCGACATGATCAGATATAACCTGAAATCTGATCCTGCCATTTTGAGTTAAGTCAGAACATTTCATGTCCCGTTGAGTTTATGGCCTGAATTTTGTAAACTTCTTTGTTCAAATCAAAACATTTGCCCTGAATAATGTCACATCGATTATTCTCAGCAAGGGAAAGTTAGTATAGAACAGAGTGAACCGTGGAGAATCTGAACTGCCCTATTTTTTGACCTAGTTTATCAAGAATCTCCCGGGGATAAGAATCCTACCAGATTATACACTTTTTACTGATGAAAATATTCAAATTGGTATCCCGTTATGTAACTTGCACGTTATCTCTACAGCTATACCGAGCACAGAAAAATATTGAACTATACAATACAGATCTTGCCAGATACCCAACAACGATATGATAAAGGATTCGGCTGCTATAGTTTTTTTTTTCTCGTTTTTTTTTCCTTTGCAGTTTTGTGCGAATAGTTTCACACTATCTTTTCAAAGAGAAATACATTTTACCTTGAAAAGAAACAATCTATTAGTTTTTATACTTTGTGAACTTTCAAAATATGAACAATTACTGTTGGCATCATACTGATTGCATCATACCTGTCGTTTTTTCGGCCAAAGAAGTTTAGATGAACCATAGTAATGTATACATTTTGAGTGTTTACGACTCTGACCGAATAACTGTGCGTTATGTATTCTGTCACTAATTACAGATAACCGAAACCTATTGCATATCTGAGATTCCTGTCTCCCCCCAATCTTGGAGAGAAAAACTGTAACATTCACACTCAATCATGGTCAGACGTCTTCATCATCTGAATCTTAATTTTTCTCACGCTCTGTATCTTTGAATTTAGTTCCCCTGGGGTGAAAGCTCAAGTGAACCAATTTGTCCGTATTTATTATTATAGAAAATTTCCACTACTTCCGGAAATCCACAAATCCAAAATGAAAAAACCTGCCTTAAACCACTCTTGGGTCAAGGGGATTCAACTGAAAGACCAGACTTCCTTCTAAGGGGAGATAGTTTAGAAGTAGAGCGGGATGTTTTCAAAAATCTTCTCAAAAATTCCTTAAAAAGGAACAGTAACACTTGTATGAAAGGTTCCTTGTAAAATGAAGATGTATGAAAGTTTCTGATGAATTGAAGAACGTTTTTTCACACCACCAGGGCGGGGTCTGAATATGAAGTAAACTTCTTTGAAAATGTTTTTCTCAGTCATAAACCACCGTTTTCCTGTGCACTGCAAAGCAACAATTCGACGCCTATGGTGTAATGTCATATTCGAAAAAATTGCGACTTCCCCCTTCTACTGCCGTGCGCTTGGTGAGGGAGCAGTCATTACTTAAATCTTTTAGGTTTGACATGGCCACTAGGGAAAAAAAGGGAATCGAACCAGGGACTTCATGTGAGAAGCAAGCGTCATAATCACTCAGCTGCTCAATTTTTTTTTATTTAAATCAAATTTGGTACTTTCCTTCTCTTTAAAAAAGAAAACCACAAGAAAATACTGCTGAATAACTTGTATGACTGTTTACGATTGGTTATTTTGGTCTGACTTGCCAGACACAACAGGGAAAAAACCCACTCCAGATGTTTAAAATGTACGCTCCTCTCCCTTTTTACCCGTGACACGCTGCGTGCAATTTTTCGTTTCTCATAAATATGCATGATACAATTCGGCCAATCGCTGAGCTTCCGAGCACAGAGTAGTCGGAGATTAGAATGCGAGCAAATTACACTCTTGACCAATTGGAACACATGTTCTTTCATTTCTTCGTTAAACTAACCAAACAGAACCCGTATGTATACAGAATTGGGGATTTCGATATTGAACAGTTAAAAAAACAAAACCAAAAAAAAACAAACAAAAGAAAACAACACAAACCAAAAACCCAGACGTTTTGGAGTATGCGATTTCCTGTCAAAGATAGTGTCGTTGCATAAAACAGATGTTTTGATGACCACAGCCATTATTGAGTTGAAAGCGGCTGCGCTAAACCAGATCTTCAATTTTAGTCTGAGCGTGAATTCTATAACTGTTCAACGAATCACGTCATTCTCTCATGCATATTTATGACAAACTAGAAAATTTTCACGCAGAGAGCCACGGATGAAAAGGATGAGGAGTGTACATTTTAGCCGTGCCTTGCGACGATGGTCTAAATAGGCCATAAAACTTTTGCACATGTGCTGAATAGGTTCAAAATTCACTATTGATGTAATTGGAATCGCGTCCTTTTCTGAACTTGTAAACCCGCAAATATTTTTCTTCAAATTTTGTTTTGCTTATAACGAAGTCTGAACACATTTGTATTGAAAAGAATGTATTTTCATCTTGTACAGAATAGTAATAATGTCAATATGTCCGTGACGCCATGTTGGTTGAACCAGCCACATATTTAATAATAGAACCACTCTTATTGGTTATACAGCTTGTTTGGTAAATCAACGTGTAAGGCATAACGCGCATCATAATAATGTTATAATTTTTTTTTTATGAACCACTGTTATTGCGAATGGTTATTCAGCTTGCTAGTTGTAATTTAATTTGTAAGGCATAAAGCACATTACAATTTTGCCTTATTGTACACCTATACAAGTTGTACAATATCGTGCAGGTTTGTCGTTTCCTTCGCAACCTAACACTGTCAACATTGCTGATTTATGGAAACGTTTTCTCCTGAATGTTGCTTCCGAGATATAACCCAGTCATATAACTCGTTAACATATATTACAATCGCGAGTATGCTTTCAGTATCGTATACCAACGGAACCTACGTATCTGTTCTCAATCCAAAAATTGCGAGTCGCGATTGGGAAACAAGCTTATGACACACATGTCAACCAAGCTTCCTTTTAAGAAGCATTACAGCATTACACATGAGTAGAGCGAAGCCTTGATTTGAGTTCACATATGTTATGTGCATTCATTTAGGAATTCTCTCCAGTTAGCGCTGGAATGCGCAAGACAATGGAGGATGGCGCATGCCATTTGTGATCAGCTTTCTGAATAGTTATCATCAATTTTTAGAATTTATATAAAATTAAACCTACAATCCCAACTACGCAGTCATTTTCTCGTAATATGTTGGAGAACTTTTTCAACTGTCCTCGTAGAGTGTTGCACAGGCGAGCACAGTGAACAGTTTTAATGAAGCAACGTGCTTCTGGTTTTTGTTGAATCTCCTAATCTCGAAGAGTTCAAATACAAGAACTGAATTCATTTAAAAGTTTGTAGTTGAAATTATATTGAACCATACTGCAAAGTACCGTTTTATTCTATGCACGCACTGTTACCATACGTTTACAAATTGTGTGCATTTATCGGTTTTGTCGTTACGGAGTTATGTGGTATTGATTTTTTTGATAATGATGATATAGTAAAACTTTCTATGGTATGTAATATTTTCGAGTCCGAAAAAGTAAGGGCGGATATACCAATTATGTTTAGTCATTTACCCGTCTATATACATGTGCACAGCAGTACATGGTAAACCAGCTGACGTGTATATTCATTGCGGGGTCCTTTCTGACTTGTCTGTTTTCGAGTTACCATACTTCGTCAAACACTTGGTGATTATAAATATCGTGTACGCTAAAAAGTCTTCCGAAGCAATTGTTTCATTATGAGAATATGAAATTATAAAGCACATGTAATTCACAACCTCACATAGCAGGATGTTTTTTCCCGACGAATATCAAACCTGGAAAGTTGAAAAATGTTCAAATTACCATATCCTTTTCTGTCATAAAATGTCTTTTTATTTAATAAATGTTGAAACTTTTCAAGTTTTAAAATAACATTTTAAGATGCGTAGAATATTAGTATTCCCTTATTCTATTTCTTCTGAAGTGTGTACATAACATAAATCATACTGTGATAACAAAGATTGAACTATTTACATTCAGGCAGGTAAATCAAAATTTTCTCACAACCAAAACAAAACGTTTTAAATGTTGGAAACATGCAGACGATTGTAGTTATTTTGGGAGACTCCTTGAATAAATTTGTTAGTTGCGTGATAATTTATGTCAGTTTTACTCCTTCCGCATGTAACTTGTTAAAGTACACATATCCGAAAAGATATTTATGAATTCATTTTTCGCTAAATTTCTGCGAGTAAGTGAAAAGATGTATATAAGACGCTTTTAGAATTCTGTTTCTCCAACAGGAGTTGTTGAACATAATCATCTACCTAGTGGTAATACGAAACCATCAAACCACACTGTATTTCCATATTAGTACAATTCACGTATAAGATCTTGTCCAATGGAAACCGTTCTTCGAGATATCGATTGATGTAGGGAACTTACTATATAAACGCCTTCTTTTTTCATTTCAGAGATAAGTTGAGGGACTTCCTTTGTCACAATGGATTCAGACATGGAGCTCGACTCGGAGAAAAAAGACATTGTTGTCATCATACGATGTGTCATCGTCGTTATCATTGGTGTCATTTGCATCGTGGGGAACATGCTTGTTATCAGAACACTCATCTTCTTTAAGTATCCCAAAATCCCTATGTATATAGCCATTGGTGGCTTGGCGGCAGCGGACATGGTTCGCGCTGTCTTTGAGGTGCCTTATTTTGTTATTATTTGGACAAAGAACGGTGATCTTCTAACTGTGGATTGGTGCAAAACTGTGTCCTATCTGAGTGATGTAAGCATGTACGTTGCCGCTTGTCATTTAGTTGGATTGAGCGTAATCCGTTGCATTTTACTGAATGACAGAATGCATGTGCGTTCGTATGTAAGACATGCCATAATTGGTTCCTTGATCATTTGGGTGGTGATTCTCCTGATGAATATCCCCGGGATTAATACATCTTCGACGAGTATGGGTGTGTGTATTGAGGTGGACACAGATTTAGAAACGGCAACAGAACGAAACCAATGGTTGCGACTAACGTTTTCGTATGGTTTGCCCATACTCGTCATTGGTGTGGTTTATTTTTTAACGCATTACTTTTCGAAAAAGTTCTTCGCCGAGAGTTACTCGCGGAGGGAGCGCCGTCTGTCGAGAATGGTGACGTTATTAATTCTGACTTGGGCAGTATTCAAATTGCCCTTCGAAATTACTAACATGATTTCGTTTTATAAATCTCGAAGAGTGGAGGAAATAATCACAGAAACCCCCCACTCAGAAATGCTTGAATATCAAGACGAGTTAGACACGTATTTAAACTTTGGCAAAGTAGACAAAATAATGGAGTGCGTTTCTTTAGTGGACTTGGCAGCAAGGCCAATAATATATAACAAATTTTCTCATTATTTTAGCAGAAGTTTTAGTGAGGTTATTAACTGTACAAGCTGTCAAAACTCCCAGTCGCCAAAGAGTGTCTATAGAAAGCAGCGCAGTACAGACAGCAACAGCACCAACGTTACAGACCTTGATATTGTAGAGGCACCCCTCAACGTGTCCAGCATTGAAAAGTTTACCGGAAGTGATGACGAACAATTCAATAACAACCTAGCCGTCAAAGATATTTTTATTAAACATTCGGGACCGGAAGCATCTGAGGAGGACGCGATTGTAGTATTGCCGTCCGACGACATCGTGGAACGAATGCCTTCATCAAATATTTAGAATGTCGGCATTTGTGTACAACGTAATCTGTGTATATGTCTTGCTCAATAGTTTAATTCAATTTCTCTGTATTTTTTGTCATCAGGTTTTGATTCTGTATATATTCACACCTTGTGATGAATATTGTATGATATTATGACATGCCTTGGAGCGGAATACCTCATCTTGTAAATGCTCAAGTGTTGCTGTAGTGGTGCGTTTATTTCTTGTAAAATAATCCTCTTTGTTACTTGTTTTGAGGTACATGTAAAGCTTTTATAAATGTATATCTTGTGTACATTTCCTCTGTATAGGTTAATATAATTCGATATTTGTTCAACGCTGATGAAATGGAAGCTAAGATTATTTACAAGTTTCTTCTAGCTAGTGTGAGAGCAGCTTTATATTTTTGTTATTCCAAAAACGTGCTCATTTCATTTTCATGTTTCAGAGATATTACTTGTGAATTTTGCTATGGATATGAACAGAAAGGTGTCATGATGTTCGCTAGAGTACACGACGTTGTGTAACTGCCACTTACTTGAATCATACCTGTATTTATATACATTAGTAACACCTTCACGGATAAATCTGCCAAATCGGCACCCACCGCTCTTTTACTTCGAAGGATTGATTGATTGTTTGTTTTACGTCCTGTTGAGAATTTTTCACTCATATTGAGACGTCACCAGTTATAGGTGAAGTACCACAAATTTAGACCTATGCTTAGCGCTCAGGGCAGTGAGGGTTCTTTAACGTGCCAACGCCTACCGTGACACGGAACCTCCGTTTTTAAGGTCATATCCGAAAGTCCCGTGATTCTCACTTCTAAATGCCGAACGTTTGGCGAAAGAGCAATCACTACCTATTTTTCGTCTTAGGCTTGACGCAGCCATGGCATGAGCGGGGCACGAACTCACGACCTTCCGTTTACGAAGCGAACGCTCTAACCACTGAGTTAACGCGACCGGTTACTTCGAAGGAAATTCAATGGTGTCGCTGTATCAGCGTTTGATAACGAGGGACCCGTCATAAGGCGAGTGACCTATAATAGTACGTCATGTTTTTTTATGGCACGCGACAACTTAAGTTTCCAGGAGAGAATTTTTATAAATTTGATACGTTATACATACTTCGATAAGGTAGAGAGCCGTAACAATTTTCAGATTTATTGGTTTTGTTTTTGGGGAGTTATGGGATTCATTTTTTTAAAAAAGAAATTTTAATTGAATTACAGCATGTACTTTCTATAGCACGTGATATCATCTAGTCTGGTAAAAATTAATAATAGATCAATGTATTAACCATGCCGATTCACAGAGCAGATATTCATTTCGGAACCCTTTCTGATTTTTCAGGTTTCTAATTTTGTTTATTTGCGTAGGAATGAGTATTTCTCACCTGTTAGGTGAGAGTCACCTTTGACAACGATGTGTTTTAAAACTGCAGATGTTGGTTTATTATGGTGGGCGCAATTTGCCACTGGGATCTTGGCAGATTTATCCGAGAAAAATCGAACGACTGGTGGGTCGTGCCCAATGATCATTTACTGAAGGACGCTGTCCTTTTAATCCATTCCTAGTAATATAGTTTGATGGTTCTTGACGAAATTTGGACCTTTGATGAAGCCAAAATGCAAAGCCATTAATCCAAAATACCTCAGTGGTGCATTAGTACTTGTGTGGCATTGGCATTTTGGTATTAATGTCCTTGACATTCGGTATCAATGATAGTGTTCTAAAGTCGGTGTCCTTGAAGTCTTGCTAAGTGCTCTGTTGGTATTGAATTTTAGTGTAAGTGCCAATAAAACACTGTGCAAGTGGCAGGAAACATCTTACTCTATAAGCCGACCATCTGTCTAATTGATGGATTAACTGCTACACGTAACGAGGCTTCTTTCAGCATTCAGTTGACAGACATTTTGATTTATCACATTGTTGCACAGTAGTTAAACATGTGACCTCTGCCGTTTGTATCATGAATTCACACCAATGTCTTCATTTACGTGTTGAAAGTTGACCCAGAGGGTAGAACCATTTTCATTTGTTCTAATTTTGACAGATGAAATAGCGGGACAACAGTATAGAATAGTGTGTAGACATGATAGGGCCGTAATTAACAGTTGTTAATTGTACATTTAAGTACAAAATGCAGTGCTGGCGAGAATATAGGGCATGTATTCCTCAATTGTATCAGTTGTGTTATAATTGACCACGAGATTTTCTTCTATAAGCATTTGGAACACTTGTTTCAGATGACGAGATTACAAATTCCACAGGAATGTGAAAGTCCACGAGGTTTCTTTAAAGTTCCTGTATAAAGTTGTTATTTTTTCTTTATCAGTATTCATAATAACACGGGTTAAGGTTGTGGCCGAGTGAAAATGATAGGGGCTTTATCTGATTGTATAATTTTGTACATAATGTGTTATTATTGAAGTTTCACATCATTGCTTAGTGAAATAAATATTAAGTATCAGAAGTGTGTTCCTTATTGATGGACTAGCCCTTCCACTGTTCATTGTTTTAGGTGATGTTTAAGTGGTTGGTGTCGCGTTCAATAGTTGAAATAGTATGGGCTATTGTGTGGTTGATTACCCGTTCATCGGTCAAGGTTCCGGCGACCGGGATCGGATTATAACCTTCGAACCATTACGTACCCTACATTTGAGAGTCGTGTTTCGTCAAACAATCATAGATAGGAGGATGGGTCTTATTGATTTTGGGGTGGGAAGGTGAAGGTTGCAAGACATCGATGAAGAGTAATGTGTGTATAAAACCTCCCCAGAGTTTAACAACCTGTAATTTTATGAAACTTATATAAAATCAAAGCATCATGCACATTTTTAATACCCACGCAAAGTGTAAATTTATGAGGGGCTATCTGGACAATTGTGCTATACCGACAAATGATTTGCATCCTGCACGATAAGAAAGCAACGCCAAGAGTACAAACTACTTATTAGCTCGCCCAATATAGTAATACATTCAAAAATGCATTAGCAGTCAAAGGAAGGCTTAACTTTCGTATAAACCATTCTTTAGAAGAAACGAGATGGCTTTCACAGTGTTTTATGTGTTTTTTCTCTTATATTGATGAGTATTAATAACACGTTAGTCCTAGGAAGACTTGTACCACATTTTGCATGATTCGTACATGTACTGCTACTTGTAATATATGTAGGCATCCTCATGAAGTATACATTCAAACTTGTTCAGAACCTGACTCCCGGGGTATAATATGAGTTCTAAGTTTATACTGGAATATAAATTATTGGATTTTTTAAGAATAATGTGTTATCATTTGTCAAATTAATTTAATATGCAAGCATCTTCACGTATTAATGGGGGGCCTCCGTGGCCGAGTGGTTAGAGCATCGGACTCAAAATCACAAAGCCTCTCACCTCTGTCGGCGTGTGTTCGAATTTCGGCCGCTGCGTTATGTGAGCAAATTTGCCAGTTTACTTGCGGAAGGTCAGGTGGTCTCTCCCCAGGTACATTGTATCTGGGTTCTCTCCTCCACCAACAAAAAACTGGACGCCAACGGATAACTGAAAAATTGTTGAGTGTGGCGGAAAGCAATAAATAATCAATCAATCAATCACGTATTGATCATCAGGTTAGTTTTTTTTTTTATTATTTTCTGTTTAACGGGAAATTTTCTTTGGAAAAAAAACTGAGTCGAGGAGATGAAATAAAATTTCAAAATGTGAATTGAGTGCAGTGCATAGAATCAAAAACAATAAAGTTTTAATTTAAAAAATGTATATATGTCTGTATGAAAGTAAATGTATACGTATGTGTGTTCATGTATGTATAATGAAAATTCAGACACTAGAAGTCTGTTAGCATGTTGGTAATTGTCGAGAAAAAAAATTAAAAATACAAACGAGAGAGGGAAGTCGAATGTGAAAAGGTGAAGATACTGGTCGCGGTAGCTCAGTAGTAGAGAGTTCGTTTCGTAACCGGAAGACCGTGAGTTCGAGCCCCGCTCGTGTCATGACGTCATATCTGTCGTAAACGTAGGTGATTGCTCTTTTGTAAACGCTCGGCATTTATAAGTGAGAATCACGGGTCTTTCGTCAGGTGTCTAGAAGAAGTCATTATCCCCTATCGACCGGTCACACCTGCCGTGAGCCTTATATCTTGATCAGGTAAATGGAATAACTAAATGCAGCGAGTAAAGTCAGACAGCATCTGACCCAATGACAGGTTGTATTGGCAAATTAGATCGTTGCAAAGACCATACACATGTAGACTTTGCGAAATGTTGACTTTAAACGAGGCTGTTCAAAATATGTACTTTAGTAACTCAAGTAGAACAAACTTATTGACAGAAGGACGTGCAGATAGATGGTCAATGAGATTCCTATTGGAATTCCACATTTCAAGTCCGATTAAAATCGGTTTCTTCGTTTCTTAGCATTTCTGGTGGAGATTTCTTTTTCTAGTATGAGACAGCTGTTGCATATTGAACGGACAATTGTTAAATCTTCTGGCAGTCTCCAAAACCCATTACAGATTGTGACGTCCCAATCTCCACAGTAACAGCAAATTGGTTCAAAACTCTTGTGTTTCTCTGTATCTCTTGATTCTGGTAGTTTCCAAAAACATTCATGTTTCCAAGATAGTTTCCGTGCTGGAGTGAATTTAAAGCAACAAAGTTTAACATCTATATGTGCACTTTATATTTTGTTCTCGCCTCCTTATCAACAGATTCTTTAGGTCACTGAAAATAACCTGAAAAACATATTCATATAACAAAGTAAATAATAAACATTATTACCACATCAAACAGGACTCGATACCAACTTTTTCGGATCTGCGTCTGTCATCAACCGTCGTCCATCGTGCGTTAAAAAGTGAACATTTTTAACTTCTTGATAACTACTAGTCCAATTCTTTTCAGATTTGCTATGAAGCATCGTTGGGACAAAATTGTAAATTTCATGATCCCCGGGGTAGAAGTTCTTACTCCAGGGAGGGGCCAAACTTGGCCTATGATATTTATGTGTAAAGCATTCAGAAATTTTTCTTCTTTAATGTTTTTGATACTAAATTGAATCTAGATAGATATTCAGAAGGAGTAAGTAGTCCTTACCATAATTGAAAATTTCATGATCCTAGGGGTAAGGGTTTGGTTCCAAGGTGGAGCCAAATTTATTAAGTGGTGGTTGTTTGTATCATTTGAAAGACTTCTTGAAGATTGCTGATGTGGTATAAAAACTAAATGCATACTTAGAAAAATCAGAAAAGGATATTCCAAACTTGTGAATTTTGCAACCACAGGGTTTTGACTTTAGGACAGGTCAAAATCAGTCATTTCGCGTTAATGTAACATATATTATTTCATGTTAAGCCCTTCATCCGTATAGGCACTTGAGGACATTTAAGTTTCAAAAACACATCATATTTTTATGTGTACTGTTGCTGAATAATAGAATTTAGCTTAGATACTCGGAACAGGAATTGTTCTAGATTCCGTAGCCTTTGGGACTAGTGATACTTTTAAGTAATATTCAGGTGACCGATAAGGCCTGTAGGCCTCTTGTTTCGTGACAAGTCAAACTTGACAGATACAAATAAAATTCAACCAGTTCCGATAGATCGATACAAGTTAAACTGCATCAACAAATTCCTTTATATGAGAATATTTTTATTTCCGTGTTAACAGAGTATTAATCTCGTTTATCTAGATTATTTCTATTAGAGATTGTACTCACCCTGTTTAAAGTTTTATTTCATGCAATTATATTAAACTGAACAGTTTGTTACTTCATTTCATATCTACCTTATTGATTGATTATTGATTGATTGATTGATTGATTATTTATTGCTTTCCGCCACACTCAACAATTTTTCAGTTATCTGGTGACGTCCAGTTTTTGTTGGTGGAGGAGAGAACCCAGATACAATGTACCTGGGAAGAGACCACCGACCTTCCGCAAGTAAACTGGCAAACTTGCTCACATAACGCCGCGACCGAGATTCGAACGCGCGCCGACAGAGGTGAGAGGGTTTGTGATTTTGAGCCCGATGCTCTAACCACTTGGCCACGGAGGTCCATTTGACTGTCTGATAGAAATCGTACACTTTGAATTCTGCATTCGAACACTTTCCTTTCGACTTTACTCAATTAATTCCCCAATATATTTTAGCCGGTAATTAAAAGCGTTATTTATATTGATACATATATATGAAAATGTCAAATAAGTACTCAGGATAAAAAGAATTATTGTTTATTAAAAAGACATAAAGTAAGATTTAAAAAAAAAAAGAAAATGAAAATCATTAACTTAAACCACGTTACAGGGAAGTAAACATTCTACTGAATTTTTCAAATTATCACTTTTTGAAGGTTTGATTTTGAGATCCCCCTTTTTTCTAACTAAATTTTCCTACGGCGCTATTTCCTCTGCGCAGATTCGAGACCATCAGCCCGGCCATATTTTCGTTTGTTAGCACTTTTAGCAAATTTGGCCATATTCCTACAACATTATTTACTTCTGATAAAATTTCATGGCAGCGTTGATTTGCAAGCATCAGAATTCAAACAGTACGAGCAATAATTCTCACTCAAAACCTATAAACCCACTTTTCATTATTCTGATACTTTATTTTAGGTGTTTGGTCGTCATTTCGCTCACTCCACTCCGTCTAGACTGCATATACTCTGGTGGACATTCTACCGTTCACTAACTGTTTTCCACACTAACCTGGTTTCATTGTATGACGTTGTCCTCTAGAAACATCTGCGACGGATTAAACTTCTCAGCATTGGGATTCACGTTTCAAATTCTTGGTAACGCCCCCACGCCCCCCCCCCCCCCCCCCCCCCCGTCTAATTTTTCATTACTACTCCACCATATATAAACTGAAATTAACAGACACTTGTTGCCTTCTAACCGCACTAGGTAGCCTCGTCCTAATTGCTCTTTGTTGTACATGTAATTAGCCCAAGATATTTAAGGTCAAACTTCTGAAATCAAAGGTCAACAACATCTTAAAATAATCTCAAAAAGGCCCACTAGTAAACAAATACTGGGAATTAAGTTTACCCCCAAAGAATTACTGCACCTCTCTGACACATCAAGAGTATTTAGGTTAGTTGGTGCATTGTTTAATTGGTTGATTGATTGATGGTTTGGAGTTTTTCGCCACATTCAACAATTTTTCAGTTATCTGGTGGCGGCCAGTTTTTGTTGGTGGAGAAGAGAATCCAGTACAATGTACCTGGGAAGAGACCACCGACCTTCCGCAAGTAAACTGGCAAACTTGCTCACATAACGCCGCGGCCGAGATTCGAACATGCGCCGACAGAGGTGAGAGGCTTTTGATTTTGAGCCCGATGCTCTAACCACTCGGCCACGGAGCCCCCCCCCCCCCCCCCTCTTAATGCAGGATAATGCGTAATAACGTCTTATGGGTTTCATGAGAAAACGGTGCTGACTCCTAAGTACACTAACCAAGTTTATTCATCCATGCAGAAACGGAGTTGTATCCAAATTATTATTTAGTTCTTCATAATTTTTTGACACATGCATCAAATCCCTTTCAGGTTGATCAAATTATGTCGAATTAGTGTCAACATTGTACGTTCATAATTTAATCAAAAATGTAGGACTTATGCTATTCTTACCCTAAATCTTTTTTAACACACTCACAGGTGTCTGGTCATCAAAGTCCCATGACTGTCAAGCCTCGATATGTGTAGCCTGAGAGTTACATTGAATTCTTCTTGACTTCAAAAACAAATACCAAATGTTGTCAATTAATTTTCACACTTTTGCTTCTGCACAAGGCACCATCGATGCATTTGATTTCACAATTAACGTATGTGTGATCGTCCAACTTTCCACGATGGCTTAGAGGCCTCCGTGGCCGAGTGGTTAGAGCATCGGGCTCAAAATCACAAAGCCTCTCACCTCTGTCGGCGCGTGTTCGAATCTCGGCCGCGGCGTTATGTGAGCAAGTTTGCCAGTTTACTTGCGGAAGGTCGGTGGTCTCTTCCCAGGTACATTGTATCTGGGTTCTCTCCTCCACCAACAAAAACTGGACGCCAAAAGATAACTGAAAAATTGTTGAGTGTGGCGGAAAGCAATAAATAATCAATCAATCCACGATGGGTTCCGGGAACTAACCACGTGTTCTTATGCAAGGTGGTTGACGATCTGGTTCGCAACGTCCCTCGGAGTTACTAAGAGCTGGTTATGACAAAGCGCCGTAAAATTGTTACTAAGTTCAAAGACTAAAAGCACAAGAAACTTTAAAGTTAGCAACAACAGCTACTTCCAGTGTGTACTAGCATCACTAAATTTGAACATTTTCATTGTTTACATGAACTAAAGACTGGAACCAACTGTGTGACAGTGATATATCCGCATTAAAGGTTATCCACAATAAAAGTTCAGTGCCTGCGGACTAAGTCTATTACAGAGGCTCTGTACCCACAAATAATGTCTCCGTCAGTAAGACACTTGTTTACAGATATGATATTAGTGGATAAAGCAAGCGTTCACATGATTGGTATAAAACATGGTGTATTGTTTGTTTTACGTCCCGTCGAGAATTTTTCACTCATATTGAGACGTCACCAGCTGTAGGTGAAGTACATGGTACACATCGATTCCAAATTTATTTGAAAGCCGAGAAAACGACTCATTTGGAGGGATTTGAAATTTTATATTAAAAAAAATCGAATCGGTGCTTCCTGTTCAATGAAAAAAAAAGGATCTGGACTTACATATTTTCACATCCTGACGGAAGCTTTTATTAATGTTTCATCACATGAATCCTTATAAGATGTTAATTCGTGCGCAAACATCATCCCGCAATGTTAATACAAGTTATAGAGCACATAATGACTGACCCTTTGAGGAAAGGCGTGGCCACGATGAATATAAAAACAAATATGGAATTTGTTTGCGTCTGTATGACGTCATTTTCCGCGTACTTAACACAATACAATGGAAAGGATACAAGTAATTCAATTTAGCATCATACATGCAAAGTAAATAGTTAAGTTTCAATTTAAAAGTCCATCTAAAATGTCCGTTCGAGGTTAAGCATTTGCTTCGAAACCGGGAGGTCATGAGTTCGAATCCCGGTTGTGCCATGGCCGCCTCCAACCCAAGACGTAAATATACGTAGTAATTTAAAAGTGGGAATCACTGGTCTTTCGGTATGACCTTCAAAACCGCGGTCTCGACAAGCGTTGGCACATCAAAGAACTTTCACTGCAACAGCCGTTTGTGATAAGCATAGGTCTAAATTTTGGTACTTCACCCACAACTACAATTCTCAAAAGGTAAAACAAACCAGCCAACCAACAACATTATAAAATGTATCTTTCTCGCATCTCTCAATAATATTTACGTTATGCAATATATGGAAAGAAAACAGCATAAATTATTTATTTCCACACACATCCAGATGCTCGCTTACTTTCATTTCGATCTTTCAGTACGTTAACATGATATTTATGATCCCGGATCCTTTCCTTAAGTGCGCTGTCCGTCTCTCCGAGATCCAGAACATATTAAAATTATATAATATTTTCACTTTGGCACGACATATTATAATGGACAGCAAACTGTTTTTCTCCAGAGTTGAAGGTTTGGCCATGCAACGTGGATCCTGGCATTTGCATAGTGGAATTCCCGCTGTTTTTCTTTTTTAAATCGGATTTTAGAAAGGATTCGCCGAAGATTCTCCGCTTGTCTTTTGCATATGATGAACTTATGGGTTTTGACCATGTATATTGGACATAGTTTAATCTGTTTACAAGACGTTGTTCAGATGAAAAACAATAGGTGCAATGTTTTTATTTCACCCGTCAATAACTTTGTTAGAGTGGATGCCATCAACCTTTACAGTAATCAGCCAAGTTTTTGAAGTATGGAAACAGTAGAAGAATCATAACCGATTTTTAAAAGATTTTTAGTGGTAACAGAATTGTGCCAATGGACTCCTTTACGTTCTTAACACGTTATAGGCATCATGCACCTACGACTGACAATGGAGTCTCTGAGCTTGCATGAGGTGATAGTTTTTCATCTTCCCCCTCTCTATCTATTTACGCAAGCTATTAACTGCGTATGAACACACTCGACATAAAGAGTACAACACGGGGGATTTATTATCAAAATTCAAATGTAAATGGACAGTGGCTCGAGGTATACATTATCTAATGTACTTTCAACAGCTGAAAGATATTACTTGCATTTACATTTGAATTATCGCACATTCATAAACTGAAAAATGTCTCAAAGCTGCATGGTCTGATGTCCACTTATTATTTTTGGTACATAACTACTTTAAAGCAGATGAATTTGTTTTTGAAGTTATAAACTTTCGCTGAATTACATTCTTGAAAACATTTGCATGTGAAGAGATAGTGAGAAGATTATTTAAAAAGTAAATAAGTGGGAAACCTTAAATTCAAGTCTGATTGGCGTCTATAAATAGCCCCACGCGTATGAGGGGAATCCCAACATGATGTATATAACGCAGACGCAGCTGTTCAACTTTAGGTTTGAATGAGCGTAAAACAACGAATTACTAAGAGGTACTAATATTTAACTTTTTTTTTCTCTCTTAAAATTGTGGGACGTCATGTAGTAACAAAATACACAGCTTTACATGGAAGTCTGAACACGTGACCGTCACTTGATCTGTATTCTGAATATTCATTAGAAATGGCAGAGTAAAACTAAATCATTCTGGCTAAAACAAGTCAAATAATGTATTACAGGTCGTACAGCCTCATAAATACGTACGTGCTATGATTTAAGTGTTTTCACAAGGTAGACAAAATTTGGACCATATAACTTTAAATATTTGAATATCTATACAGAAGGGTAATTCCAACGTTATTAACGCGCTTCTGACGTCAGAGCACGTTATGTTTGATTATTACCCTATTGTCTATTAGTACAGTGACTAATTTCTGTTTGTTCCTTCTTATTTTCTCCAGACATGTAAATGTTAAACTATTGACAGGTCAACATTTCTGTTTCATGGCACTGCATGCGAATTTTGCGCTGCCGTAACTTGTCTGCGAGTTTTATAAATATATTTTTTGAGCAACAGTTGATAAGATATTGAAATAAATTCTCAGTGGTATATGTGGATATAGATAAGTTTTTTAGACAATATATTTTGGGGATATTGTCAGAACTATTGTCCCTCGGTAGTGTGGAAGATATCGTGAACTACTGCCCGAAGCCAACCACCGCCGACGGTCAATAATTTTTAGTTTCCCCGAGATACATGAAATAACTGTTTTATTCTCCAAAGAATTCATCTACGTACCCGAAATTAATAGAACCACAATGTAATATATACAGTTATTTCGATACAGCACATTCGTACATGCAAAATTCATGTGCAATGCTATGACAATGTCAAATTCATTGACCGTAACTAGTTTAACTATTACATGTTCAGAAAATTAAGAAGAAATAAGCAATAAGCAAAAAAAAAAAAAGAAAAAAAAAAAGGGGAATGATTAATTACCATACTAATAGACAATTAGATGATGAAAATGCAAAATGCATATCTGTTATAAAGTTTTTTTTAAAAAAACAACCTTTTTTAAGATATTAAAATAAATTCTAATTAGTAAAGTATAAACTACACCATTGTGGTTCTTTTAATTGCAGATAGGTAGAAAAGTCAAAATTATTGTCCCTCGGTGGTGTGGAAGACCTCGTGAACTATTATTGCCCTCGGTCGTTAGCGGTCTTTTACGTCACTTCAGGTTAATTATTTTTGACTGTTTCCCTGAAATACATGAAATTAATGTTTAATTTTAGAAGTTTTCAAAGTGTATGGTGATACTAATGAAACTAATCTACTTGAAATTGGACCGCTCAACAGGCGCGTGCTTACTCCTCCAAGACACCTGATCCCACCTCTGCTATATCCAAGGGTCCGTATTTGGCTTTCTATTAATTTTGTATCTTGTATAGGATTCATCATATTGATCTCTGTTCGTTATCTTCACTTATTCGTATTAGATCCGCACGCATACTTAAACACTTTCAACTTCAAGAATAATTCAGTAGTACGATAAAGGTTAGGTGATAAATCCATATTTGCAACACCGTCAGCCTGTCAATGGTTTGCGGTTCTACTATCCCGTGGGGACCCGGGTTAAAATAAGTCCTTAGTACACCTTGCTTGTCGTAAAAGACGATTAAATGGGGCAGTCTTTTGGATGAGACCGCAAAATCCAAGGTCCTGTGTTACAGCAGGTGTGGCACGATTAAGATAATCCCCTGCTCAAAGGCCGCAATCGCCGAACATATGCCTAAATTTTGCACCCTTTAACCGGTTCTCTGTTATAAATCAAGGAATATGAATTCCATCGAGCGTAAATTATAGTTATGTCTAAACAAAATCCAAAACTGAGCTGATGTAAATGGTTTTAAATTTTCTAGATCTAAAACGGCCTGCATGCATTTTTGTTCTAAACGGAAACAGCACGATGATCCGCAGTTGGAATTAGATGGTACTCCAATTAAAGTTGTAAAAGAGATTAAGTTCTAAGGTGTCATATTTGATAATAAACTCTCTTTCATTCCGCATATAGCAATGCTCAAAGAAAAATGTACAAAAACCCGTGATATAATAAAAGTTTTTGCAAACACAAAATGGGGAGCAAATGAGAATACTCTTCTACATCTATATCGCTCTCTCATCCGGTCTAAACTAGACTACGGCTGTATAGTATATGGAACGGCAAGAACATTGTATATTAAAGCCCTAGATGCAATCCACCATCAAGGACTTCGACTGTGCACAGGAGCTTTTCGAACCTCTCTTGTAGATAGTTTGTATATTGTGGCAAACAAACCACCTCTAGATCTACGTACAATAAAATTTATCTTACAATACATTGTTAAATTAAAAGCTAATATTGACAATCCTGCATTTAAATGCGTTTTCCATTTACAGTTTGAAGATTTGTATGACAAAAATAAGACGTGTATAAAATCAATTGGTCTCCGAGTTTAAAAACATTTACATGATTCTAACTTCCCTTTGGACATCATAAAACCCTCATCACGTTCAGAACTACCACCATGGAAATTACTA
Source organism: Ostrea denselamellosa (assembly GCA_024699665.1). Taxonomy (NCBI): domain Eukaryota; kingdom Metazoa; phylum Mollusca; class Bivalvia; order Ostreida; family Ostreidae; genus Ostrea; species Ostrea denselamellosa. The sequence continues at coordinate 3,873,646 of JAMZEH010000049.1, read as the reverse complement.
AAACCAAAAGATGACACTTCACTTTCGGAATATAAAAAATCAGAAACAAATTCCGCTATTTTCAAACAAAAGTTATCCGAACTAAAACAATCTAAACATTCTACATCTGATGTTTATACAGATGGTTTGAAAGACCAAAATAAAGTTGCTGCTGCTGCAGTAATCAATAACAACGTCTTCTCGGCACGATTCCCAAATGAAGCAACAATTTATACCGGTGAAGCAAAGGCTATCCAACTTGTGTTAGAGTACATTAAAATTTCTAATGAAAAATACTTCACTATATTCTCAGACTCGCTATCTTGTCTGCAGTCTATAAGTAATATGGATATTGATCATCCACATATTTTAGACATTTTAAACCAATACTATCTTCTAACTAAACTAAACAAAATAGTTGAATTCTGCTGGATTCCTAGTCATATTGGTATCCATGGTAACAACAAAGCAGACAAAGAGGCAAAGAATGCACTACAAAACGATATTGTACATTTTAAAATTCCTTACACAGATTTGAAATATAGCATAAAACTATATGTAAATGATCTTTGGCAAATATATTGGGATTTCTGTGACAGAAGTAAACTGTATTCTATTCAAAACAAAGTAAACAAATCGTGTAACATCGTAATGAAACGCCAGGACGAAGTTATTATTTCAAGAATACGCATCGGACATTCAAAATAGACACATTCTTATTTATTAAACAGAGAACTTCAACCTGAATGTATATCTTGTGACTGTCCATTAACTATACAACGCATTCTTTTGGAATATAGTGATTTTACACTCACATGAAATAGACTTTTTAATAACGTGCAATCAATTTTTACAAATATTGGCTATTATCTTATTATAAGATATTTACAAGAATGCGACTTTTACAGAAAAATTTGATCCTTTACAATATAACCTATTCATATACACAAAATGGTATGTATTTTTACCTGTTTACGTATACTCTGCAAAAAAAGAAACGCATAATGGATTTTTTAAGATTTTAGTAGATGTATTTTGGATTATGATTTTACAATAAAAAATGTAGATATTCACTAGAATTGTTTCAATTGAAAAAAATTACAGTCCAAAGCTTAGATATTGGTGAAAAAAAAGTCAGATCATCACAGTTAAGAACACTTCCTGTCACGTTTAAGTTAGTACCGTGTATGACCACCTCGAGCTGCCAACACAGTTCTGCATCTCCTTGGCATAGAGTCAATCAATGTTCTTACGTTATTGCGTGGAATTGTTCGCCATTCCTGTTGTAACATTTGACGGAGCTGATCGAGGGTCTGAGGCGGAGGTTGGCGCAGGCGCACACGTTTATCCAGTTGGTCCCATAAGTGTTCAATCGGATTCAAATCCGGTGATTTGGAAGGCCATGGTAGCACATTAATGTTGTTCTGCTGAAGGTAGTCAATTGTTAAGCGGGCTGTGTGAGGCCTAGCATTGTCATGTTGGAATAACTCCCTCTGTCGGTCAATTACGCGCATAAGGTGAGGTTGGAGAATTTCGTCTCTGTACCTTTGAGCCGATAAATTGCCCGGGACATGTACCAGTTCTGTTTTACGGTCAATAGAGATCGCTGCCCACATCATGACGCTACCTCCACCGAAGCTATCCACTTCTTGGACACACGAGGAAGAGAAACGTTCATTCCTGCGCCGGTATACACGGATTCTTCCATCACGTTTATGTAGCAGAAAACGGGACTCATCGCTGAACCAGATTCTACGCCAGTTGCGGAATGGCCAGGCCCTCAATCTGTTGCACCATCGGACTCTTTCTCGTCTGTGTAACGGTGTCAAAACTGCTCCAAAATACGGTCTTCTGGGTCTAATGCCATATTGTCGAAGTCGGTTGCGGACTGTCTGCGAGCTGATTCTTCTCAATCCAGGTATTCCGACTGCAGTAGCTGTTGCAGCAACGGTTCGATTCCGTAGATGAAAGACCCGGATGTAGCGATCTTGTCCAGGAGTCGTAATGCGAGGTCGCCCACTCCTCGGTCGGTCATTAGTAGAGCCAGTCTGCTGGAATCTGTTCCACAGCCGAGAAATTGTGCTCTGATTTACGTTTTCAGTTCGTGCAATCTCACTTTGGGATACTCGGACCTGGAGACGGCCAATGACGATATTTCGAGTAGCAGGGTCCAACCTTGGCATGGCAGCATTTTAACGTTATGATGAATTCAAGCTTCAAACTTCGTCCTTTTATACGCTTTAATGTAGTGGTTGAATTAAGCACAAAGTTCTCGTGAAAAACGTAAGCCAAATTCCATGGCGATAGAGGTGATGTGCAATTTTAGAGAGTCGCCGAGCTAATTTGGCAGAGAGCCAAATCAAATGAACAGACCTTTAAAGTTTCATACTTACCTGTAAAAAATCAATTACTCAATTGACCATTTCAGTTTACCTGGTAAAATACATAATTTGCATTTTTAAAATTTCAAAAGGGCTATGCGTTTCTTTTTTTGCAGAGTATATTTTAAAGTCCGTCGGATGGGACGTTAAAGGGTGCCCCATGTCAAGGAGTACAACCCCCTTGGCACGTAAAAGATCGTTTCCTTGATTTTCGAAAAAGAGTAGGCTCACTGGGGGCCGTCAGGGAAGCTTCAACTTTCAAAAACAACCATATTTCAGTTCCTTAACCGCCGTAAAAAGGCTGACATATTGCCTACTCAGTGTAAAACCCCAATCAATAAACCAGCTGTAGGTGAAGTACCACAAATTTAGACCTATGCTTAGCGCTCAGGGCCATAGCATTGAGAGTTCTTTAACGCCTACCGTTGACACAGGACCTCCATTTTTAAGGTCATATCCGAAAGCTCCGTGATTCTCATTTCTAAATGCCGAGCGTTTGGGGAAGGAGCAATCGTTACTTATTTTTACGTGTGAGGTTTGACGCTGCCATGGTACGAGCGGGGTTCAAACTCACGACCTTCCGGTTACGAAGCGAACGCTTTAACCACTGATCTACCGCGACCTGTATGTAAAAATTGTTACACTCTGTAAAGAAAGCGAAAGTGCGTAGGTATGTTTTTTTTTCAAAAAAGGAAAAAACAGTGAAGGCTATCTTTAAAATCATTTTTTAACCCAAGGGAATCGACAGTCTCTCTCTCTCTCTCTCTCTCTCTCTCTCTCTCTCTCTCTCTCTCATATTTATTTCTTAAACTGAAGTATAATAGCATGGGTTCCACATTTCTTTTAGAAACTATGCAACAAGAGTATAGTATTACAGTGTGTGAAAATAATATGCAATCACTCGGATACATGTTGTGAATATAACGCATCGAAGAGAAAGACTTAACTTGCAACGAGCTGATATCAGTGTTTCATTACGGTTTCCTTATAAGTAAAGTGGGCGTTGTGACCCTTGTATTAGAGTTTTTCTCACTATGACCCAAAAAAGCCCCGGAACAAACATAAATATGCATTGTCTAGATCTGATTAAAGTTCATGAACTTATTGGAAGATTTAATTATTCAAAGTTGAAAAGGTGGTCATTTAATTGACCTATCAACTCTCTGTGGAGGAGGTTCCGAACGCTCCTAAGTAAAATCGAAGACATTAACAATCCTTATACAACAAAATCATAGCTGAACTTTCGATCTCACAAGGGATAGATGCAAGCTAAACAGAGTATCTTTATCTGTGCGCCATTTTGTGTTGGTTGTAACTTTCAGTTACAGGTTGAAAAAAATTAATAAATGTATATAGAATGAAGTGAGCTTACTATTGAATACCCTGGAATAACGCATGCACATAAAAAAAAAACTGAATGACCAAAATCACTTTCCGAATTTAACAAATGAAATTTCAGCCAATCGTTGTGTCATTTTCACCTTATCACTTATACATTTTGTCCCCAAGCACCTACAATGATGTACGAGTCAATTTTAAATCCATTTCACAATGCTGTTCACAGCAGTGTGTTCTGTCAAGTATACTAACCCCGAAAGGACAGCTGTAGTTACTGTATGATGAAAAAATAATTATGCGGTACACCTAGAAATGTAGAGCAGTCGTATGCACAGCTTGTTTCAAATAAGTGCTATATTTTGATATTCCTCCTACAAATTTGGCTCATGGGAACTTCGTACCATATGAAGTGCTTCGAAGCAAGGCCAAATAGCCAATAATACTGTAAAGTATTGCTGAGTTATCTTCGTTACAGTGCACGACTGAGGCGGAAAATTAAAACTGTTGTGTTTTGTGCACCTATTATCAACAAGGGGGGGGGGGTATTTTTGCATTAGAACTTCATCTCTTATGTATTCTGTCAAAGATTATGCCAAACGATGGGCGCTAAATCTGAAAAAGAAGAACTTGATACCTTGTCAGAATGGATAAAAATACTGTATGAGGAATATTAAAATCCCGTATCAAACGTGTCAAAACATAAAATGCGTACCATCTATCCTTCAGTGTTTAGTACACCAGAAGTGATAAGAGTTAAATAGGTTGAAGAATATGTTTGGTTCCTTCTGACAACGTTTGTACCATTGTATTTGTTTTTAAGGCTCATAATTACAACTGCATTGTAAACGAACTTGGCATTAATCCACATTTAGTAATCGCACTTATACTCCAACTGTTATTTCGCCCCGTGGGAATCCGGGATGTTTGAATATATCCTCAGTACCCCTTGCTTGTCGTTAGAGGCGACTAAATGGGGCGGTGCTTCGGATGAGACCGCAATAACCGAGGCCCCGTGTCACAGCAGGTGTGGCACGATAAGATCCCTCCCCTAATCAAAGGCTATAGCACCGAGCATAGGCCTAAATTTTACAGCCCTTCACCGGCAATGGTGATATCTCCATATGAGTGAATAATTCTCGAGCGGGACGTTAAACAATATATAATCAATCAATCAACCAACTGCCATTTAAAATGAAATTCTTCAAAATCATGCTTCATTTTTTAACACATTTAATATCCCAGTCAATGAAGCGGATGAATATTTGTTACCTATACTGGATCCCCAAACTCCACAAAACCCTTACAAACAAAGATACATTGCTGGATCCAGTAAATGTTCTACCAAGCCATGCCTAAAGGTGGTGTAAATCAAATGTGGATTCTAAAACATTCTAAAGAAGTTTTAGTAAATTTGAAATCACAAAACTTTTCTCAAATCAACATTAAAATGTATGACTTCATACGACTATACCTCATAAATTAAAAACAATACTTTATAACATCATAGACTGTTGATTCTTCAAGAAAATTAGTAAAAGGCGATATCATATCTAGTGATCAGTCATCCAAAAAAATTATTCTTTAAAGATCTTTTACTTCACGCTCCAATACTCAGAAGTTGATATTAAAAAGATGTTAGATTTCCTCAATGACAATATCTTCGTAGTCTGTGGTGGTTGGGTTTTCCAACAGTCTTTTGGAATTTCCATGAGCACGAATTGTGATTTTTCTGTTAGCTATCCTGTTTTTAGTTTCTAAATGAGAAGAAAAAATATCTTGTTGTGGCCTTCAATTCCACATTCAGATATATCGACATTTTATTTGTTAACAATGATAATTTTTTATTTATATGTCGATTCGATCGCGGTAGCTCAGTGGTTAGAGCGTTCGCTTCGTAACCGTGAGGTCGTGAGTTCGAGCCCCGCTCGTGCCATGGCCGCGTCAAACCTAAGACGAACAATAGGTAGTGATTGCTCCTTCGCCAAACGCTCGGCATTTAGAAGTGAGAATCACGGGTCTTTCGGATATGACCTTAAAAACGGAGGTCCCGTGTCACAGTAGGCGTTGGCACGTTAAGGAACCCTCACTGCTACGGCCCTGAGCGCTAATCATAGGTCTAAATTTGTGGTACTTCACCTACAGCTGGTGACGTCTCAATATGAGTGAAAAATTCTCAACGGGACGTAAAACAAACAAACAATAAAACAATCGATATATCTTAGTGAACTTGAAATAAGTCTTGTACATCTGCTTCGCATTTTGATATTTTATTGAAAATAGATGTTGACAACAAACTTACAACTCAACTTTATGATGATTTCAATTTCTCCACCGTCAACTTCCCTTATCTTTGTAGCAATAATGCATTATTACTTGCATACGGTGTTTATATCTCAACGGATTCGATACGTAGGAGGTTGTTCTGCATAGGGTTACTTTTTTAAATCAAGGCAGGGTACTGACAAGCCAGTTCATGTTACAGGGATTTGTACATTCTTATCTAAAATCAACATTTCGCAAAGTCTATTGTCGTTATAACGATCTAGTTTTCCAGTACAACTTTGCATTAGGTCAAATGCCCTTTGCCATGTTTCATACCAATTGTTAGGCCGTTTTTTGACACATTGATTCTGACTGCGGATTACTCCGATTACTTGATCAAGGGCTCACGGCGGGTGACAGGTCGACAGGGAATGCTTACTCCTCCTTGGCACCTGGTCCACCTCTGGTATGTCCAGGGGTCCGTTTTTGCCAATTTCTCTGATTTGTATTCTCTATAGGAATAACGAGATTAAGTAATGTTCGTTATCTTAGCCTTTTCATCAAGCAGAGCATCTAGAAATTTGCAAAGCCGCCCCTTCTTATTTATATACATATTTGTATAAAATTAAGGATTATCTCCCTCATGTATAGCTCTGATACTTTGCCGGATTTAGCTCCACTATTTTGTATTTTGTATTCTTTCAGCTCTTCCAAGTTTGTTCTTATTTCGGATTTTCAATATTTTTGACCTGAGCATCACTGAAGAGACATTATTTGTCGAAATGCGCATCTGGTGGATCAAAATTGGTACCGTTTACGTTTTTTTTATATTACATAGTTGTTCATGTATACAACACAGTGTAAGGTGACAGAATGTTTTCTTCGATATTTATTTGTTGTAACTACTCGCTTCCAATACATAACGTGACCAATTTGACTTTCAGTTGACGTCACTCATTTTAAAAGCTACTTCTACTTCTTTCGCCAAGTTTCGATAACTATAACAAAGTGATTTTTAGAATAGAGGTTTTACATTACAAACAATAATATATTGTTGCTGTAACCACGAATATTGGCGTGTTCTGGATGTCTTCCATATTCGCAACGTGCTAAGCTATGGTTGGTTGTTTGTACACTGTTTAAAGTCCTGCTCGAGAATTTTCACCCACATGGAGATATCCCTTGCTTGTTGTAAGAGGCGACTAAATGGGGCGGTTCTTCCGTGTCAAATCCATAGCATGTGTGGCACGATCAAGTCCTTCCCTGCTCAAAGGCCGTAAGCGCCGAGCATAGAACTAAATTTTGTATCCTTTCACCGGCGATGGTTGGTCGGGTTGTATATTGGTTAACGTCCCACTCTAGAATCTATTGCTCATATGCTGCCGGTGAAGAGCTGCAAAATTTATACTTGACGCATACGGCCTTTGAGCAGGGAGAGATCTTACCATGAAATCAAATGCTGTCTGATGTGTTTCTTCCCAATTGTTAGACCATTCTTGACACACTGATTCTGACTACGGATTGCTTCGTTTGCCTGATCGGAATGTAGAGCTCGCGCTGGGTGTGACCGGTCGACAGGGGATGCTTACTCCTCCTAGGCACCTGATCCCACCTCTGGTATGGCAAGGGTTTCGTGTTTACCCATCTCTCTGATTTGTATTTTCTATAAAAATTACGAGATTGAATAGTTATCTTGGCCTTTTCATCTTATCGTGCCACACCTGTTGTTACAAGGGGCCTCCGTTTTTGCGGTCTCATCCCAAGGACCGCACAAATTAGTCGCCTTAGGGGTACTGAGGACCTGTAATAATCCGGATTCCCACGGGGAGTAAAGTATGGTTTTGAACACATGGAATACACTAGTACCAGTACACGAGAATGCTTTAAATCTCTCGCAATAAGAATATGATATAAAAAAACTGGGTAAGACTTAATTGATGGTACTACGAATCAGAGGAGAATGTGTATATGATAATTACTTGGAACTTCAAATGGACCATGACCTGCGTATTGAAAATAATTCTTCGCAAATGATAGAGGAATTTGAAAGAATAATTTAGGTACAATTATGACATTAACTTTTGCATTATCTTGAATTTCATTGATACAAAGAAAGCAGTTAGTTTTTTTTTCCGAGAACACAAAAATCACCATGACGCGGGTATTAGAGTTATTCTCTCTCTCTCTCTCTCTCTCTCTCTCTCTCTCTCTCTCTCTCACATACATGAGGAATTCAAATTTCAATATCTAGTTGATATAACTATATTTCTGGACTACAGGTGAACAATATTCAAGGTTATAATTAATGAGCAAAACCCCGACTTCTCTTTCGGATAGTTTAATATTTCATTAATTAAAAATTATAAGTAGACATACTGATATCGATTTGATATCACATCAGACATCTTGAGATAATTACCTACAAATACTAAGTCCTCCAGCAGAGTCCAACCTTTCAAGGCAAAGGAGTCGAGACGTGTTAAAACGAATGATCTGCATTTTTTAAATAAACGTCACGATTATTAAATATCACGATTTAGCCAGGTGAGAAAAAGTCAATAAATTGAACAAATCCCATGGTTCATGACAAGAAAAATGGGATCGTCTTTGGTTTTATTGTACTTCACTTATATTGAATTTAGTTAAATTGTATACGTAGTATCTTTTGAAGTACAAATAAATCCTCAGTAGCATTATTTATAGAATGCAACATCATTTATATTGAACATGATAATGAATAATTTAGTTCGATCCCCTACATTTCATTGTATCCAGAGTATACTGTATCATATTAAACTGCAGTTCCTTTAAGAGGGTAGGGATTTCCACGTACAGCATTGTCCTCCGACAGTCTAGGGGTGTGTGTGTGTGTCTCCTTTACTGAGGACCCCATAGTAATCTGATAGAGATTACATCTAGTGATTTGATTTGTTGGGAAGTTCCTTTCTTTCAGAGACTATATTGGAGTATTTGTATCAAGTGCATTATTAAAGGGTTTTTTTTGTGTTTTTTTTAAAAAAATGTAATTGTTAAAGAAGAATTCAATCCAATTTAATTTAGAATGTGACTGATTCCGTGTGATAGCACTCACTCACACGAGCTGTCAGCTGAACTTTTTTGAAAAAAAACCTGTGGCCTACAAATTTAACATAAATAAACAACCTTGAAATGTTTCCCGTATGAATGTCTACTTGTTTTTCCAATGTGTGACCATCCTCCCCGCCAAATCCTATATTTACAAACACGACCAGTTTACAGGTGTCATTCTGTGATCACGTGCACGAGCAGTAAATAGTGCATCTAAAAACGTGTGTATTTTTGTGTGATGGAAATGCGTTTCACATACTGATCAAGGTCTTCAGAAACATTAAATGTTTCAGTCTTCCTCGTTTTTCATGTTCGCCAACAATATTTATGTTGTCATCGACGGTGACAGCCGGTCTAGTAGTCTCTCCACTCCGTCACCCTTATGGGTGCATACTTTCTGTAATATTTAACTCAAAAAGTATCAAATCAATTTATTAAAACTCTGCACAGTATTTGTATACATATTGACGATGTGCACCTCTCCAATTAATAGCAAATTTTGCCATTTTTTTTCGCGATTTTTTAAAATGTTCAATTTAACCTTCTTTTTTGCAATTCAGGTTATTGACACTGCATACTTTGTGTAATCTGTAAACAAAAATATCCAACTAATATTATTCAAACTTTGCGCGGTGTTTGTATACATATTGAAGATGTGCACCTCGCATACTGAGCGAATTTGACAATTTTTTACATTTTCGACTTGGCCTTTATGCTATTAACGTGCATATTTTGTGTACTCTGTAGCTCAAAAAATTTCCCATCAACATTATTCAAACTGCACAGTGTTCATATACACACTATAAAGATGGGCATCCCCTACTATGGTGACAGTTGACATATATTTACTGTGATTTTAAGCATGAACTTGGCCATTTTTTTGCAATATATGCTATTAAAATGTTCCTTTGACATATTCAACTTTTTATGAAATGTGGAGCATAGAATGGATTCACTTTGTGTGCTTTTATCTGAGATGGCTACATCTGAAGATTTTGTTTGTTTGTTTTACGTCCCGTCGGGAATTTTTCACTCATATTGACACTTCAGCAGCTGTGGGTGAAGTATTGCAAATTTAGACCTATGCTTAGCGCTCAGGGCCGTAACACTGAGGGTTCTTTAATGTGCTAACGCCCACCGTGACAAGGGACCTCCGATTTTAAGGTCATGTCCGAAAAACCCGTGATTCTCACTTTTAAGTATTGTCACAATTGGCTGTCTAAATATGACCGTCTTGTGGATATGTCTATCTTTCGGGTGTTAAAGAAAGTAATCAAGCACAGAAAGTTTCGTATTAAATCTCAAAGAAATGAATCAAATAATATCAAGATTGTCAATATGGCTTTGCGTAATTAGATATACATCACACACATTTTGATTAGATTGATTGATTGCATATTGTTTAATGTCCCGCTCGAGAATCTTTTACTCATGGAGACGTCACCATTGCTGGTGAACGGTTGCAAAATTTAGGCCTATAGCTCTGTGGTTAGAGCGTTCGCTTCGTAACCGGGAGGTCGTGAGTTTGAGCACCGCTCGTGCCATGGCCGAGTCAAATCCAAGACGTAAAGAAAAGCAGTGATTACTTCACTAAACGCTCGGCATTTAGAATTGAGAATCACGGGTCTTTCGGATATGACTTACAAACCGAGGTCCCGGGTCACTAGAGGCGTTGGGACACTAACGAACCCTCACTGCTACGGCCCTGAGTACAGGTCTAAATTTTTGGTACTTCACCTTCAGCTGGTGACGTCTCAGTATAGTATGATTGATTGATTGTTTGTTTTACTTCCCGTCGAAAATTTTTCACTCATATCACCAGCTGTAGGTAAAGTACCACAAATTTAGACTATGCGCCAAACATAGGCCTAAAGTTTACAGCCCCACACAGGCAATGGCGATATCTCCATATGAGTGACAAATTCTCAAGCGGGACGTAAAAGAACATACAATCAATCACAGGAAAAAAATTAGACCTTTCAGTGATTGGGGGCCTTTCGGAAATCAGACTCTACAGGTCATTTGTCGAATGAAGGCCGAAGGACTATGTCGCGTAAGTACTACTTATTGCTCTATAAAAGAATTTCACTCATATAAGTTTTGATATCAAAATCAAAGAGGTGTTCATAAAATTATATATCATTCAAAGTATAACTGTATAATAATAAGTATGCAAGATATTTTCTTTAACTTAATGAGAATTTCCTTTATATCACAAAATCAGGACATGACATTGTAATTTTCAATATACCCCGTACTTGACAACGGGGAATATAGACGGAAAACAAATCCGCCCACCACCCCCATTTCCTTTCCATTGACGACCACCAGAGGTCGCTAATGCCGATATCATTTTTATACCATTTAGATCTATTACAAAAATAGCAACAATTTCAGACAGTTTTGCTAATATTTGGGTAGTTGTTTATAAAGTGGCGACAGAAATTCAAATATAGCAAAAATTATGTTTCTTTTTTTGTTTATTCCGTCAGGCTTTGTTTTTCCTTTGATGTTCATGGAGTCAGACTTTGTTTATTCAGTCAGCAAGTGCGACCGGACATCTCCGCGTCCGTACTGTGTATTATACACCTCAGCGTTCGTTATTGATCTTCTCGAACAAGCTATATCAGAGATTATAGTTCTGACCATTAGTTGGATTTCAATCTATTTTCACCCATTCAGATACAGGTGGAATGAGGAAGTGTTTAAAAATGTCGCAAATACTTGGCTCCATGATAATGTTGAAATATTAATCTTTAAATTTGTTGAAGATTGGGATTGTGCACCATCCTTAAGGGGTCATTACCCCCCTCCCATTTTATCATTATTGTGTGTGTGTGTGTGTGTGTGTGTGTTAATCATATGTTTGGTGGTGTTATATAGCTATACAGATATTCATTTAATATTCTCCTTTTTTCTTCTTCAAGATTTACCGAAGATGACTCTGCAAACATTGTATCATTGCTGATTACTGGGCATGTCCAAAAGGAAATCGAATAAGGAAGCGGTACCTACCTACGTTTCGTTAGAAGAGTCTGAATACAGAATGCGATGAAAATGAACTTTCAATAATGCAACTGACTAATAAACTGATACAGGCTATTTTAATAAAAGTGAAAAATGTTTTGCTCCAACCAAAAACGAATAAATAAAAAAAATCTTGAAATTTCACTGTGTATTGGTTTTGATTTGTCATGCAGCTGAGTTAGATAATCTTTGTAAGTTATTTGTATGAGCAGTGATACCAAGAAATCGGTTGCTGGGATTTTATTGAACATTCACGACGTAAATGCTGAGGTTGAGTATTATATGGATGTAGGTAAACAATTCTAGAAAAATTTCTGGATGGTCATTTATATGTAAATAAAGAAGAACAAACTGCTTAATGAAATAAACCATAAAACATATATCTGACATTGAAAAAAACCGAAACAATTAGTGAAAGACACAAGAAAGGACTCGGAAATATCAACATAATGTAGGTAAACAATTTCTGGATTAATATATGGCTTAATGGTCACGAAAAACCTAACTGAATGGTTGTTTAAACCTGATTTAATGGACTAAAACTTGACTAACCCTAACCCTAACCCTGGACATTGAAACTTGACTAAATGTTGACTGTAAACTACTTTATAAGTGATGATTCAGTTAGCATTCAGTCCCTATCAGATCACTGAAAAGGAAGATTTCATCCTATAAATCATTTGTTGTGTAATACTCAAGTGAAAAAAATTCAGTACTTTCATAATGTAACACGAAATAATATGTATTTTTACCTGTTTACGTATTTAGATTAAACTTTCATGTCCATCGGATGCCCCTTGCCGAGCATGACAACCCCTTTGGCACGCAAAGATCGTTTCCCTGATTTTCTCAGCTAGCTAACCGCCGTAAAGTGGCTGAAATATTGCCCAGACAGCGTAAAGTCATAAACAATCATTCAAGTGACAGTTAAGGCCCAGAATCCTATTGGTAGTCCTATAAATTGTACCATTCAGTGGGTATAAATATATTCGGGAAGTAAGATGATCTTTGGTTTCAGAGGTTAGTCCTCAAGAACCAATCTGTCCCATGTTGGGACTAAAAGTTGCATATACCATATATATATAAAACAATGCGACAAACGCAATTCTCGTAACATTAGAATTTCCTCATTTCCTCCTAATTAATTTTGGAGGTTTTTCAAAAGTTTTTTTTTTCTTGGGAGTGTTGCATTTTTGTATCGACCAAGCAAGGGCAGTACCAGGGGAAGTCATTCCATGCAAAGGAGCCAAGTTATAGCCTGCACTGTATTCAAAGGCGATCACTTACAACCCTGTAAAACAAATTTGCCTCAATTTCGGGAGGCGACATAAATATCGATGAATGAAATGGTGGGGAAAAAATTACGATGTCATTTGTACAGTTTTATTGAAAGTCGTCCTATATTGATAAAAGTTGCACTGAAAAACTTTGACAGTCGCCACATACTTTTTACCAATACATGCAGGCTAACAGGTTTTTTTACCAACCGGTTTGAGTTTCATTTTTGCACGAAAACCATAGACGGCTTAAAGATTCGCTCTGGTTTGCGGAGTCATTACGATAAGATTAGTATTTAGTCATATGACGTGTAGCTAGCGTTACAGTTTTACTGGAATAGACACGTAGATTTTATGAATCTTTGCGCTTTACCCACACGGTATAGTTTTATAGCTTACAATCCTATATGTCCCGCTCGAGAATTTTTAACCCGTATGAAGACGTTATCATTTCCGGTAATGGGCTACAAAATTTAGGCCTTTGCTCGGCGCTTACGGCCTGTGAATAGGGGGAACCTTTCTCGTGCCACATCTTCTGTGACATGGGACTTTGGAGTTTTGCGGTCCGCCCCCACTTAGTCGCCTCTTACAAGCAAGGGGTGCTGAGGACCTATTCTAACCCCCACGGGAGCCTGGAAGGATTACGTATCCCCTTTTGACCGGTCACAAGCACCGCGAGCCCGCTATCTACACTTCAATCATACTATGATTAATGGTGAAAACTAAGTTAGAGATTAACGTTCACGAATCACAGGTCACGCCATGCAAAATGAGAACATGCGACAACCCGATTGTCATTCAACTTCTTAGATTATAAGACTTTGTAAAGACTGTGCGTACAATGCACGTAGGATGGTTTTGTGTCGTGAATTTTACCATCAACGTGTTTATCAACTGGCATCTTTAGGGAGGATATTCAATAATTGTTTATTTTAATATAGGTCTAGACAGTCGTATAATGAAGCTGTTTTCATGAATAGCTCAAAAACATAACATGCCTGTGTTCATGATTATTGTTGAAAAGGCTAGACACACAAACGACTTGCCAGTGAATGTAAATCACTTTAAAAATACGTCTTCAGACAGAATATCTATATGTATCTATCTATATATAGTATTCTGCTTTTCATAGCATTTTTTCCCGGTTTGTCGGACTGTTTCTTTTGTTAATCTGGCTTTGAAGTGGTCTCATAATGTTTCATGTCTTGAAAAATAAATAGATCTCTCGATCAGGACCACCTGTTCCAACTGTAGTGTCACCTCGACGAAGAAATTCTAATGAAACAAAGCATTTCATTATTAGCAGCTCGAGAAGCATACCAAATAAAAGCACAATCTTTTATGGGATATACCGCAACAGAAAATAGTTATGATTCAGACACCATTGTAACAAAAGAATTATCGTGCTTTTCACACTTTAAATTAGCAAGACGGTTCTGAAACCTGATAATTTTCTTCAAACAAATATTGGCGAGATGGAAAATTAAAAAGAAAAGGAAAAAAACATTCTTATATTTGAATCTGAACGGCTGTTGTTGACTTTGAAAGCTTTGTCATATCTATAAAGAACTCGTGCTCAATCCCTTTGTAAATCCATTTACAATACAATATGTTCAAAAATATTAGTCGTGTGTGTTAATAAGGATGGTTTGCCGTATCTATGAATTTGAACAGTTTGTCATACTTATGAATTTGAAGAGTTTTGTCATATCTATGAATTTGAATAATGTGTCCTACCCATGTGTTCGAACGAATTGTCGTACCTATCACCTTGATCGGGTTGTCGTACTTATGAATTGGAAACTTTAGATGATACACGTCCCTTCACCTCTGTCTATAACCAACTACTGTATCCGTCAAGCAGCAGGAACAGAGAAACAAACTGACTGCTGAATATGAACTGGGATGTTGCAAATTATAGATAGGTCAGATGCTACTTGACGTGTTTCATACGAATTGTTAGGCCGCTCTTGGTACACAATTCTGACTACGGATTATTCCGTTTACCTGATCAAGATAATAGGGCTCACGCGGGTGTGACCAGTCGACAGGGGGTGCTTACTCCTTGTAGGCACAGTTGGGCTACAGTTAAAAGAAGACGATGAACAAGAACATGTAGGTGGATTGATTATAAGATAGTCAATATCAAGGTACTGTAAAGTTTGTAGTTAAAGCGATTGGATGCAATAGTGGAAGTATATTTGTAGGAAATGAAAGGCGTAGACTTAAACTTGAAATATTCTGAAATACAAGACTGAACTTTTTTATGACAAAGAATGTTGCTTATGTTGACGGTATCAATTCCTTTGTCAGTATTTAAAGTATCACATACATTGCATGCCATACTCTTAACAATCATACCGGTTGCGGTAGCTCAGTGGTTAGAGCGTTCGCTTCGTTACCGGGAGGTCGTGAGTTCGAGCCCCACTCGCGCCATGGCCGCGTCAAACCTAAGACGAAAAATAGGTAGTGATTGCTCCTTCGCCAAACGCTCGGAATTGAGAATTGCGGGTCTTTCGGATATGACCTTAAAAACGGAGGTCCCGTGTCACGGTAGGCGTTGGCACGTTAAAGAACCCTCACTACTACTGGCCCTGAGCGCTAAGCATAGGTCTAAATTTGTTGTACTTCACCTACAGCTGGTGACGTCTCAATAGGAGTGAAAAATTCTCGACAAACTAACAAACAAAAACTCTTAACAATCCTTATATACAATCTATGATTGTATACCAAATGATAACATGTATCTTTATAAATTCTGACACCCCCACCCCCCTCTTTAAAATAGTAACACAGCCAGTCATTGGTCATTTCTTTCTTGATGTGATGTGAATCCAGAAATTTTCAGATTATGTGCATGGTACGAATTATCATTTAACAGAGTAAAATGTCAAATGTGATGTTTTTGTTACGTGTGTGATACGTCTGTCCAATTCCTCAGCCAATGGAAATCTTGTACTATTTATTGTGGTAATTTTCAGGACAGTTTTGACGCAAATGTTAGCATTATAAGTGATGGTAAAAAAGAAAGAAAAGTAAATCCACTTCCTTTTGAGGCAACGCAACACTCCATTACCTGGAGATTTCTGCTGGGCTTCAGTCAGATGACAATTACTATATTTGGAATAGTTTTATTTTATATGGCGACAAGCTACATTATACCCACATGGTCATTTTTCACCCAACCAAGTCATGAATTGTGGTTGTAATGATATCAGAAGTGAAATTAAAAATGAAATAAACACCGTGATTTTAGGTGATTCTTTTATATTTCCAAGTGTTTGCGAAGATCTATTTTTTCCCCCAAGACATTCGGTCTGGTAATAGATACATTATTTTTTTTTTACCAAACCGGATGATTATTTACCAGACCGAAGAAAAGATTAAAATTTAATTACACAAACAAAACCTTTCAACACTGAATTTAATACCAGTTCATTAGTAAATGTATTAATTTCTACTCAATTCAAACTTTAATGCCCAGTTTTCATTTTATTCTAATTTATCACAATAATCATACATGGGACGGTTATGTTTTATTAGAGGATGGGGGTACTGAAAGATTTCATTAACAAATGACAGATGCAGTATTTTAATATTATGATTTGTTTTCTTTAAAAAAAGCAAATTAATGTATGTTAATAAGGAAGAAACGTAATATAATCAGCAATTATGAGCGGAAAAACCTTGGAACACATCCGGTAAACGGATTCGAAAGACTTAAAAGTGCCGATATTGTATCTAAGATTACAAAATAGAGGGAAAGGTTACATCATATAAAGAGAATCTGTGGCAGGGAATCTTGACAAGAGATCTTTTATGTCATTAATTTTGCCCTTTCTTGCTAGTTTTTAAATTAAGAGGCGGATATCATTGCAGAATGTATTATCGATTCTACGTAAATAACCGTTAGAAGACCCGAGTTGTTGATGATCACAATATTGACGGCATAGAGACTTGGGATGTCGATTACTTCCTTCAAGGCAATACCAACGCTGGCCTTCTTTTGTACAACTCTAAATAATTACACCTTTTACTTAAGCATGTATCCTCACGGAATAATATTTCGTCTATACTTTATGAAGTTTTAAATCCTTCTGTAGTTCTAGTTTCATTGCATAATTAGGTCACCTGAGTACACTAAGGTGACCTGTTGCAATTGGTATGCGTCCGTCGTCGTCCGTAAAAAATTGAACATTTTTAACGTCGTCTTGATAACTACCATCCCAATTCTTTTCAAATGATAAGTAGCAAGGAACAAGGGGAACATTAATCATTATCAGGACTCCTGTGGCGTTAGGGGCAGGGCAAAAATTGACCACTTTTCAAAAACCTTCTTCTGCTCTTGTTATTTTTTTTATTAATCTTTTTGTGCTGTTTTAAATATAAAATCGAAAAACAAATGTATGGAACTAACTGACGTATTTGCATGAATCCTAGTGAACAATTCTGTGACATGGAATCCTAAATTTCACAGGATGATTAGTTGTATATTGTTTAAGTCCCACTCAAGAAATTTTTACTAAAATGGAGACGTCAACATTACCGGTGAAGGGCTGCAAAATTTAGGCCTATGCTCGGCGCTTACGGCCTTTGACCAGAAAGAGATCTTTATTGTGCCACACTTAGCTGCTATAACAAGGGGCCTCGGTTTTTGCGGTCTCATCCAAGGACCACTTCATTTAGTCGCTGCTTATGACAAGTGAAGGGTACTGAAGACATATTTTAACCCGTACCATCCATGATATTCATGGGAGTGAGAAATCCACCGAAAAAACAACTATGAAGAATTCCTAACATTTGAATGGTCTTCATTTTAAATCTGGAAACTAACTGTAATAATATAAACATTTAACGATCTTGACTTTGAATGAATAAAGAAGGCATGTCTTATATCAATTTATGACAAAGTACAAAATCGCACACAGACCTTGGGAGACAGTGTGCGTTTTGCTATTACAGAATACTATCTTAAAGTTGACATTTCAGAAATTGTCAAACGAATCAACAGATTTTGTACTAGTATCCCAATGAATGCTTAAGAAAAGAATTTCTTTTTCTGACTATTTCAAAATGGAAGTCACTGGAACTTTATAAGATCACCTGCGTTCATTCAGGTGACCTATTGCAATTCATCAGCGTCCGTTGTCGTCAGCCTTGGGTTAACAAATGAACAATTTAAAACTTTTTCTTGATCAACACCACCCCGTTCTTTAATAATTTTATAACTGTATTTTGAAAGAGTGTTTCAAAAATATGATTGCAAACAATGATAGCTGGATTGTTAATCTTAAATATGAACTGTCAGGCATTGGTTTAGAATATTTGTTTGATATGTCATCTGTAAATCAAGTTAGAGATTATTAGATAATTGAATTCAGAATATTGGATATTTGCAAACAAAATATTACGTCGTCTTTTTTAAAACCACCGAAAAGTTTTCTTTGTCAGCAATGAATGGATAATTTTTGCATTCAATCATATCTCAAAGGATTGATCAACTAAAATGGAAAGAAGATTATCTCTAAATTTAGAACCTCATCACATTCTTTAAATTTTGAAAAAGGCAGACATATAATAATGTGTTAAGGAGTGGCAAGGCTTAGTAAATTATGTCACTGTAATGATATAGAAGTTGAGAGTTTCACTTCATTCTAAAAGAGACGAGAGAGCAAGTTCTCCGTATGATCCATTTTAAATAGAGACAGGATACTTACGAATAAGTTGATATTACAGGGTTTTTAACAGTCCTGTTTAAGGACAGCATTTGGAAATTCTAAGGTCGTTATAATGATCTAGGTTTGCAAATGCAAGATATCACTGGGTCTGACGTGTTTCACACCAATTGTTAAGCCGTTCTTTACATACATACTGATTTCGATTACTCTGTTTACCAAAATATTGGGTTCACATCTGGTGAGACCGGTCAACAGAAAATGCTTACTCCACCTAGTCACTTGAACCCACCTTTGGTGTATCCAGGGATCCACGTTTTCCCTATTCTTAATTTTGTATTCTTTATATTGATTGATTGATTAAATATTGTTTAACTTCCCGCTCGAGAATCTTTCACTCATATGGAGACGTCATCATTGCCGGTGAAGGGCTGCAAAATTTAGGCCTACGCTCGGCGCTTATGACCTTTGAGCAGGGAGGGATCTTTTACGTGCCACTTCTGCTGTGACGCGGGGCCTCGGTTTTTGCGGTCTCATCCGAAGTTCAACCCCATTTAGTCGCCTCTTACGACAAGCAAGGGGCACTGAGGATCTATTCTCGCAAAGAAACCCATGCTAGGTAGCATTTATTGGGAGTTGAATCTTGTTCAGATTTCCAATAACCTTTCTATATATTATGTTGAACTTTTGAATTGTTGTACATTATTGAAAACAGAGAGTTTAAATACCGTATAATTGTTATATCATACATAAACAGAAGATATAACTTTTATAAACAAGTAGTCTCAATCTGAAGCAATGGTACTCTTTTCAGCATTTTTCGTCTGCAATTTGAAGTTATTGATTATAGCCTTCGTAAAGTAACTAGTCTTGAGGGGATACTAATCTAGCAAGAGGATGGTATGAACTTATTGGAATATAAGTAACTTCAGCCCAAGCTCTCCTCTTTATTTCCTTTCATGTAAATAAACACAATTTGCTGACATTTTACATACAAATAATTTTAATGATTTATTTTAAGTAGCAAAAAATAAGAAATTACTCCTGCGGCACTCAAATATTTCTTCTCCTACTCTCTCTAATTTCACCTGCTACCATCAAATTTATTGAGAACCCTGATGTATATGATATCACGCTCGACGCCTTTGTGGCCCTTCAGGCCTTCGATATAAACCAAGCAGTTATTTTAAACATAAATCTTGATTTGATAAATCTCAAGATTTTCAGTGTATGATCTTGAGTTGTAGTTGTGTGTTTTTTAACACCCACTCAAGAATTTTCCTCTCATATGGAGACGTCATCATTGCCGGAGAAGGGCTGCCAAAGTTTACACATATTCTCGGCGCTTACGGCCTATGAGCAGAAAGTAATCTTTATCGCACCACATCTGCTGTAACACGGGACCTCTTTTTTGCGGTCGCACCCGAAGGACCCCCCCCCCCCATTTAGTTGCCTCTTACGACTAGCAAGGGGTACTGAAGAGGTATTCTAACCCCACGGGAAAGTACTTAATAATTTCTTTCAGCTGGGTCATTTTTCTAGGCTCCAGGAAAACACACGGAATCTGCATTTCGGCCCCACGACTATTTTTACAGGGATTTGAGGGCCACGGGAAGAGAAGGAACCAAACTCGGATATAATGTGGGTCGTGCCGACTGATTTGTTTATCTACATACCGTATAACGGGTATTTTTTAAGTGCTGCTAATTTTTTACTTATTTTTACAGTTTTGTCTGATCGTAAAAACTATAATCGTAAAATTTTACCGATTTTTTTCATTAGAATTATTCCCCCTGATAGAGCTCTTCATACAGTTGAAAACATCGGTAGTGATTAGGGTTTATACCTCGTACATGTGCCTCCGTACACAGGTGATTTTTCACTATTTCCACTATGTCGTCCATACGGAAATACTTCAAACCCGTATTGAGTCTACTACATTCTACTGGAAAACTAAGGAAAATTCCTACGGATATCATATAGGAAATCAACCAAGTAGTAGCAAACTCGTCTAAAATCCCAAACTTGGAAAATATGTAAAATATGACCCAATGGAGAGAGCCGAGATTGGAAAATCTGCTAGATAATGGAACTCCAAAAGCTCTGTCGAAATACAAAGTAAAAATCCCAGGATTGAGTGTTTGTTGTTGTTTAATACTTTTTATACTAAATGAGGAATGCGTGAAAAATAAACACATAAAATTTAAAAACATGGTTTTTATAAAAAGCCGTAAAAATTACAACAGTAAAAATAACTCGTTATACGGTAGAACAAATTATGGATGAATTTGTAAACAGCACTGTAAAAATTTGATCGTGATTTTCGGTCCTATAAAACATAACAGATTATCGCGTTGATGGTCGATAAAAATAAATTTAAAAAATATTGGAAACATTTAGATATATGGTATGGATTATACTTTCATTCATGTAAAATGCTCAATTAAATTACTTGACAACGAGTGATATTACAAATCATTAAATGATCAGGAATTCTAATGCTCTCTGAATGGTCCAGAGGATCATTTCTGGTGTGTGCCTCATAGTGAGCTCACCTCAGTATGAACTTTGGGATGTTTATCCGGGATTTCCTTCTTAGCCGACTATAGATTAGATTGCGCGTCTTAAAGCATGCGAGTTCAATGGCGTTATTATGGACTAATTATCGTTAAATCAATATCAACTACAATGTAAAAAAAAAATTTAATACATGCAATTATTGTGTCCAGGTTTAGTCCTTGAAATACTGGTACGATGTGTTATTCACTAAAATATTGTGAAAGTGTTGTAAAATTTCTGATTAAGTAGATTCTGTCAACTCGGAACTATAGGGATCTGATCAGGTATTGATTGACCGCGACTACCCTATACAGACGAGTAGACCAAGTGCCGGTCTTTCGGATGAGACCGTATAAACCGAGGTCCCGTGTCGCAGTAGGTGTGGCACGATAAAGATCCCTCCCTGCTCAAAGGCCCCGAGTGCCGAGCATAGGCCTAAATTTGCAGCCCTGTCACCGGTAATGGTGACAGCCGCCGGATAGCTGAAAAATTGCTCAGGCGGCTATAAACAAACAAACAAACCAAATAAAGAGTCAAACATTGTATACAATTATCACAAGCGTCAATCTGGTGCACGACAGTTTGCCGTACTACTGATTTTAGAAAAATGCCGTTTGAATACGGTCTGCAATGCGTTACAGGGACACTTTGAATAAAATTGATTGATAAAAGAAACCTTACCTTGTACTATTTCTTAATATTGACAGTAAAATTATACATTTGTTACAATATTTCTTGATGTCGATAGTAAACCTTTAATGAGTTGTCTGTCCCGTGGTGATCCGGGTTAGAATAAATCCTCAGTATTCATTGTTTGTCACAATAGGCGACCAAATGGGATGGTCCTTTGGATGAGACCGCAAAAACCGAGACTCCGTGTCGCAGCAGGTGTGGTTCGATAAAGATCCCTCCCTGCTCAAAGTCGTAAGCGCCGAACATTGGTCTAAATTTTACTGCCCTTCATCGACAATGATGACGTCTCCATATGAGTGAGGGATTATCGATAGGGAATTTAAACACTGGACAACCAACCAACCTTGTTGTCTTTCTTGATATAGATGGATATATTATACCTTCATGATATCGACAGTAAAGTTATATACGTCGTAGTCGTTTTGATATCATTTGTATATTCGTAATCGGAGTACTCGTTAGCTTGTTCATCCGATATGATGTTGTTGTTTGTTTGTTTGTTTCACGTCCCGTCGAGAATTTTTCACTCATATTGAGACGCCATCAGTTGTAGGTGAAGTACCACAAATTTAGACCTATGCTTAGCGCTCAGGGCTTGCCGCGATATGGGACCTCAATTGTTAAGGTCGTAGCAGAAAGAGCCGTGATTCTCACTTCTAAATGCCGAGCGTTTGGCGAAGGAGCAATCACTACCTATTTCTACGTCTTAGGAAGCGGGGCTCGAACTCACGACCTCCCGGTTACGAACGAACGCTCTAACCACTGAGCTACCACGACCGGTTTTAACCGATATGATGTTGGCTTCAAATGCTGCATACAAACCGATATGATGTTGGCATCAAATGCTGCATACAAAATTATTTAGATTTCATTAAGTAGATCAAGAAAAAAAAATACAGTACTCACGTTTGAAAATTGAAATGAAATTATTGATTACAAAAAATGGAAGAAAAGGTGTGGCGTTTGCTGCCATAGCTGCGGAAATGACAGTCCGTAAAGGCTGTTTTGGAAAAAAAAATGGAATATTAATAGGAATATTGAATGGGACTCTATATATTGACTTTATAATGTAGCGTTTGTTCATTTAAAAAAAGTAAATGTGAGTGGATTCGAGAATTTTTCACTCATATGGAGACGTCACCGTGCCAGTGAAGGGCTTTTGAGCAGAAAGGGGTCTTTACCGTGCTACACCTGCTGTGACACGGGGTCTCGGTTTTTGAGGTCTCATCCGAAGGACCACCCCATTTAGTCGTCTCTTACGACAAGCAAGGGGTAATAAGGACCTATTCTAAACCGGGTCGCCCCGTTGGGATCCGGGTTGTTAGAATAGATCCTCAGTACCTCTTGCTTGTCGTAAGAGGTGAATAAATGGGGCGGTCCTTCAGACGAAACGCAAAACGTAGATTTTTTTGAATCGTGAAATGGGACACTTCTATTGATGACCATACCCTGTCACAGATAGGTTAGATGCTAGAAGACCAAGATGACGTGTTTAATGGTATGAGTGATTATCCTTGTCTCAAACTGCAGGACTATGATTTTAATTTCACCCAAGAACCTGTAACCGCCAAGAATGTTCTAGAACAGTTATCATTAAACACGATTGGTTTGCGAAGTTTTGTGATGACAGCGTCATTGAAAACCGTATAAAATCTTCAGGGAGTAAAATACATGTTAAAATATAAGCTGGAGTGTTAAAACATTTAAGGAATGGCGATTTGCCCGCATTTTCAGTACCGGTTGTGAAATTCCTGAGCTCGAGAATTTATCCTAACTAGGCGATATTAACAAATGGATGAGTAAATTTGTCGTCGAAGCCCGCAGAAAGGATGGCCAGCCATACCCTCCAAAATCACTCTACATGTCATGTGTCGGATTACTACGGTATTTCCGGGAATGTGGCATTCACGAAAATTTTCTTAACTAAAAAGACTCCAAATTTTATGAATTCCGTCGCATTCTTAGTGCCCGAATAAGCGAACTAACGGCTTTTGGAGTCGGAACTCGTTCAAAACAAGGGGAACCTACAATCACAAGTGAGCTTTGGGAAAAAGAATTACTGGGCAACAAAGCAGGGAAAGCGCTGCTGAATAGGATGTTTTTCTATAATTGCAAGCTTTGTGACCTCCGTAGCGTCGATGAACACAAGGGGAGGGGGTGGGGGTGGAAATTGACCAAGCAGAGCTTGGTGTTGATCAGCGTGGACACGTTAGTTAAAGGAAGATCAAATAAGACGTGCAAAGGTAAGCCACACTTTAAAATTTTAAGATTGTTAATTTAATGTTTTATTGGATTATTTACGAAAATATCTAAAATATATGGATGATCAATATTCATATTACTTATAGACTGTAGACAAGATAGGAAGTCTGAGAATATAGTGAAGTATTTGTCCTTAGAAATTTTAATGTACTCTAACGCAAGTTGGATAGCCTTTGCTTCGGCGATAAAAATTGTTGCTTCATTTGGGAGTCCTGCTGAGAAAATATTGTTATTGATTACTGCAGCAGCAGCAACTTTATTTTGGTCTTTCGAACCGTCTGTATAAATATCAGTTGTAGAATGTTTAGATTGTTTTAGTTCAGATAACTTTTGTTTGAAAATAGCGGAATTTGTTTCAGATTTTTTATATTCAGAAAGTGAAGTGTCAACTTTGGGTTTTAGTAATTTCCATGGTGGTATTTCTGAAAGTGATGAGGGTTTTATGATGTCCATAGGTAAGTCAGAATCATGTAAATGTTTTTTGAGTCGGAGACCAATTGGTTTTATACACGTCTTAGTTTTTTCATACAAATCTTCAAACTGTGGGTGGAAAATGCAGTTAAACGCAGGATTGTCATTGTTAGCTTTTAATTTAACAACGTATTGTAAGATAAATTTTATTCTACGTAAATCTAGAGGTGGTCGTTTGCCTCAACATACAAACTATCTACAAGAGAGGTTCGAAAAGCTCCTGTGCACAGTCGAAGTCCTTGATAGTTGATTGCATCAAGGACTTTAATGTAGGATGTTCTTGCCGCTCCATATACTATACAGCCGTAGTCTAGTTTAGACCGGATGAGAGAGCGATACAGATGTAGAAGAGTATTCTTACCTGCTCCCCATTTTGTGTTTGCAACAACTTTTATTATATCAAGGGCTTTGGTACATTTCTCTTTGAGCATTGCTATATGC
This sequence comes from Ostrea denselamellosa, assembly GCA_024699665.1. Taxonomy (NCBI): domain Eukaryota; kingdom Metazoa; phylum Mollusca; class Bivalvia; order Ostreida; family Ostreidae; genus Ostrea; species Ostrea denselamellosa. The sequence goes on along the minus strand of JAMZEH010000049.1, from coordinate 3,848,194 downwards.
GGAATAAAAGTGAGTTTATTATCAAAAATGACACCTAAGAACTTAATCTCTTTTACAACTTTAATTGGAGTGCCGTCTAATTCCAACTGCGGATCATCGTGGTGTTTCCGTTTAGAACAGAAATGCATGCACGCCGTTTTAGTTCTGGAGAATTTAAAACCATTTACATCAGCCCAGGTTTGGATTTTGTTTAGACATAACTGTAATTTACGCTCGATGGAATTCATATTTTTGGATTTATAACAGAGAACAAAGTCATTGACATACAGACTTCCATGAAAGTCGTTTTTAAGTACTTCAGCGATACTGTTTATTTTGATACTAAATAATGTAACTGATAAAATACTTCCTTGTGGCACTCCCATTTCTTGTTCGAAATTGTCTGAAAATGTATATCCTATGCGAACATTGAAATGCCTATTACTTAAAAATTCCTAATGAAGTTTGGTAAATGGCCTTTAAGACCTATATTATGAAGATCTTTTAAGATACCGTATTTTCATGTGGTATCGTATGCCCTTTCTAAATCAAAAAATATTGAGACGACGTGCTCTTTCTTGACAAAGGCATCTCGAATATAGGTTTCAAGTCGTAGTAACTGGTCGACCGTGCTTCGATTTTTCCTGAAGCCACATTGTATATCAGTTAAAATGTTATTAGTCTCAAGAAACCATACCAAGCGTTCGTTGATCATCCGTTCCATGGTTTTACATACGCAGCTTGTTAAGGCTATTGGTCTGTAATTATTAGGATCTGATTGATCCTTACCAGGTTTTAGAATAGGAATAATAGTTGCCTGTGACCAGGAAGATGGGAAGTTACCATTTTCCCATATCATGTTAAAGATTTGCAGAAGACATTCTTTGGTAGGTTTAGGAAGGTGTTTTATGATTTGATAATGGATCTGGTCCGGACCTACAGATGTATCATGCGATTTTTCTAGAGATTTTAGTAATTCATCATACGTAATAGATACGGTTAAATGGGGCGGTCCTTAGGATGAGGTCGCAAAAAACCGAAAACAGGATTTTTTTCTAGATTTCATAGCCCTTGGCACTAGTGATACATTTAACTAATACTCGGGTGAGCGATAAGGTCCGTTGACCTCTTCTTGAAAGGAGTGTTCAAATTTGAGGGTCGGAAATGGCCATTGTCGCACTTTTTTCTGTACTCAAGCTAGATAGATTAAACTATTTCAGCTAAGAAACTAAATATTGACTAATCTTGAAATAAGAAAAATTAGGGGGTAGTGTTGTAAACTTAGAAATATGGAACTTTACAATGTAATTTTGGAATAAACGTTCAAATGCCCAGACTTTGTTAATTCTAGTATTCCCATAGCATTACGTGTACATACAGTGACACAAAAATTTCCCTTCCAAATTGATGTATGTAACTTCAGTGAATATTGAAATTGTTTTCCATACGCGGACTGCTCGCTGGGAATTCGCACTGGTAGAAGGTATTTATTTTTTGTGGTACTGATACAGCGAGCTTGGCTCCTGTGTTTACATGCTAATGGAAATGGTGTCCATGGAATGCAGTCCTAAAACTCGCTTGAAAATCGTGTCCGTTTTGGAATGATTGTAATTTACGTTGTTTATCTTGTAATAAACAATGAAGTTTAAAATTCAAATTTAAAAACATAGCGAGCACGTCACAAAAGACATTCTAAACACGCACCGTTGCATATGGTCAGTGTATTAGGAATGGTTGTGTCCTACTTTGTACTTTCACAGAATGGTTGTATCCAGCATTATATTTTGTTTATCCTAAATCGTTTTAACTGCAAAGTTTTCTTCCTGACGCTTATGATATATATTTGTTACCATGTTGTATTTTGTAGGCGCGTTTCTCTGTTTTTCTGGGGGAGGGGGGGGGGGGGGGGTTGAAGAAAAACGGAAGAATTTTTTAACTATATTAAAGTATTTAAGTAGGTGGTTGGGGGATCTGACGGAATGTATATATCATATCACAGAATTTATTCCTTTTATTGTGTCATTGGATAGGCTATATATAATGTGTATATAGAGAAATATGAACCACTTTCTTACTCTTCCTCACGGGAATCTACCTCACCGTCCATAGTGAAGTGCCGTTGGGTGCGTTAAAAACACGACTGTATCCTGCGAAGGAATTGTATCCAAATGACGTTTGGCTACAGTGATCTAGGAATTGTACAAATCAACAGGCCACGTGAAATTGAATTTTTGAAGTGTGGAATGCTTGACTTTAAAATTTCAAAAACTAAATATATCCTTTATTCACTTTTTAATGAAAATCTGTTTGAAAGTTTGCAAAGTTTTACTTCCTCGTGAGAAGACATCCAAGTTACTATACGTAGTTCCTTAGGTTAAACATGATTTAAGTAAAGTAGGAGTTTGATATTAATACTGTATAAACCTTGCCTGGTCTTGCAACAGACTGCCACTCGATTTAGGGTTTAACGGATTTTGTGAAAAAGGGATATGTACTAATCCTATCTGAGCATCAGAAACAGAGACAATGCATCGTTAGTCACTCTTGTTTACATTTGATGGGGAGCAGGTCTCAAACAACCTCAGGGCTGAAACTGACAAACAGGGAGCAGGTGCTTCCACAATGATAGCCCACTAGGTACATGTTTCCTGGGAATATCGTATGTTGTGCTAATAAAATTTTGGTAATGACGTCTTACTGGTCAAAACAAATGTTGTAAACGAAAACAATTTTCCATACAGTCATAATACGTTTACTATCAATTGTAGAATGACAAGAGGCCCATATGTTTAATGAAGGGATGGACAGGGGGTATTTAATAATTTGATTCTCGAGCCTTAGATTAGCTGTCAATTTCGTCAACAGTCAGCTTACTAGTACGTTGACATTCGTATTATACTAATGAGCAATTTTTCAAATTATTGGAAACTCGGCACTGTATTGTTGGTCGGTATTATTACGTGGGTGGTTGTAAATGCTACAATGATGATAAACAACGAAAGGCATATATACTGCATCTATCTTTGCTTTATATAACACTTCAAATTGATAATTATATATAATCACGTCCTTACGTCTAATACTTATACTTATCCATTGAGACTTTATGTCAAACCTGATCTGGTTGTTATAGCAACAGTAATGTCAAGATTTATTTGGTAACACAAATACGCAAAATTGATTTATAAACAACCATTATTTCATTGTCAGCGTTGCACTATATTTTTCAATATAACAAGACCTGCATTTGTATACTCGGCAATCTTGGGGCATTAATGGCGTCTCCCCAGTTGAGAATGTCTGAATGACTTGTCTAAAAATTTGAGAGGAGTGGAGTGAAATCTGTACTTAATAGTTAGTTTTGAATATCAATTTGAGGAAAAAATTCTGGAATCCGGTATTCGGTCAATACCAGTCAAAAGCTAGATGTATGCACAACATTTGTATAGGGGTTTTGTAGGAAAAACATTTATTATTGGGGTGGGGGTCAAAAAGCAAAATATAAAAACGCCAGAAAATGCTGGACACACCAATGTACGCACTGTTTGGAAGGAAAATGAAAGGATTTGGTCTGACACGGATAAAGGCAACATCAGAAAGGAGGCTGATCCCGATGCGATTTATACTTAATAATCGGGACCCCAATATCCCGCACCCGATTTTAATCAAAAGTTTTTCTCGTAAAATAAAGGCATCTATTTTATAAGAAAATAGATGTTAATATTACATAACTATGGAAAGTTTACCATGTAGATTCTGAAGTTATCCCGTTTCTTGTAAAGTTGTGTTGTTAGTTTGCCGTTGACATCTATGTTCAATAAAATATCTAGGTACGAAGCAGATAAGGACGATTCAGTGGTCTCTTGTTTCGAGTTCAGTGGGACACATCGAATCGACATACTCAGTTATAAATAAAATTGAATCGACATAAACATGGACATTTCATTGAGAATTCATCAAATGAGAGTATGGTAGCATGAAGAGAATGTATATAAATTTTATAATAATATAATCAGCAGATTGGCCTACAAACCTTCACCTTTCAGCTTCCTATCGTTTGTGTTCGTTTGTAATAGATTTTTGTTTTACATTTTCACACAAAGCAGTAAATTTATGTTAACTGGCGTGTTTCACACATTGCATGAATTGCATGTTTTCTATCCACCATTTCTACAGTTGAACTGTTTATCAAATTGACACAAGATGCAGAAATTATTTTCCAATGTTTGTAGCTTTAAATTTGATTGGAAGCATTTCTTTGCGATCTCAGCGCTCAAACAGGAAGCTGAAGAAAACAATTACCGTTGTCAACAGGTTCGGAGTGGGGGCTATTGTTGTACAGAATACACATGGGATTTAACTGTGGGAGCTTACGCAAGAAATTACACACACTGAGATATTCCTCTATCTATCATAATAGGTCGACATAGAGCCGTTCATTACGATCATGGAGTACATGTATTACGATAATGGTTTTTTGAAATGAAAAATATTATCACACTTTCTCTAAAGCTGCACTCCATGTTTTCTGAAAGACTGATTGATTGATTATATATTGTTTAACGTCCCGCTCGAGATTTTTTCACTCATATGGAGACGTCACCATTGCCGGTGAAGGGCTGCAAAATTTAGGCCTGTGCTCGGCGCTTATGGCCTTTGAGCAGGGCAGGTTGTATTTGTAAATAAGATCACTACAACGTCCACAAAAAATTACGAAATGCTGACTGTTGAAAATTGTCAGTAACTTGCCTCGGTATAAATATTGATTGTACGCAGAACATACTCTCGAGCATCAAATCAGTTGAGACATAAACGCCATATGCAAGTGACAATTAAATATTGTTTCATTAATAAGGAAAATTGAAAAATGGAGAGCTGAAGTCATCCCGTTTGTTATAAAGTTTATTTGTCAGTTTACCTTTAACATTTATGTTCAATAAAATATCTAATTAAGAAGCAGACGTGGAAGACTCTATGGTGTCTTTTTTTTCGAGTTTACTGTGATATTGACTTATTGTTGCTAACAGATAAAATGACATTGATATATCCAAATGTCGAGTTAAAGTGCTGACTATAAACGAGACTGTTGAAACCCCTGTAACATCAATTTGTTTGTCAGTAGCCTGCCTCCATTTAAAACTGATCATACACAGAACACGCTCTTTGCTCATGCATATCAATTCAGTTCAGAGACATAAACACGATATACAGGTGATTACGGTATATTGCTACATAAATACGGGGAGATGAATATGGAGAAGTTGAAATCATCCCGTTTGTCATAAACTTGAGTTGTTAGTTGCCGTCAACATCTATATTCAAAAATATGTCCTAAGTACAAGCAGACCCTGTAGTTCTTTTTATTTCGAGTACACTGGGATATATAGAATGAAACTGATATTTGATGGATAAAACGCCGTCGCTATATCCAATTGTCGAATATAAAAGCAGGTTAGCTAACAAGGAGCACAATCTGTGTCTATGGGAATTCCAACAAACTGATGGAAGACCTGATCATCAAAGACTACGAAGATATTCTCACCAAGGCATCTTTTTCATATGAACGTCAAAGTACTTGTGCTTAGAAACATAGTAAGGCTGTCACGTTTACAAAATTTTGTAAACGTTTAAACGAAGCATTGTAAACGAAACGTTACCATTTAAACGAAGTGTTGTATAATTTGATAAAATAAAATACGCACAGAATTTTAAGACCCATTAATGACCATTATGTTTGTGTTTCAGTTTTCATCGTTCTATGGACGATGCAGAGATTGTCACCGGACGTTCCGGAGTATAAATATAGGACAGAATAAAATACACGAACATAAATATCCGGATAGCATTTAAATTGAATTCAATTTTATTCACACTGTACAACATTTGCACAATACAGATCACAAATTCACAATAAACTTCATTTTTCAAATTTTCATTTCAGTGATTTCACATTAGATTGTCCAGAGAGGGCAGAGCTGGTGCCGCGGCTTCTTCCGGCGGTTCGGTTTTAACATGGACTTCACGTGCAGCCGGTGCAGCGCAATTCACTTTATGTTTTAATCTTTTGTTCAAAAAGATCAGTTTGTCCACGTTCTCAGCGTCAAGGGAGGAGCGCAGTTTTGTAACAGTTCCACCCGCTGTGGAAAAGACGCGCTCAGAGGCAACGGACGTTGCCGGTGTGCATAGCAAATCCTTTGCGAGACTTGCTAATTTTGGAAAATTAATACGACTGGTTTTCCACCAAGTGAATAGGTTGGTATTTGTCGGCGCACTTTTTTCAGATAGATATAATTCGATCTCTTCATCTGAAGTGGAAGGGGTAATTATTTTGCAATCTCCGGTGTCAAAATATGATTCTATCAGGAAGGATATATCATCCTGAGAAAGTTTACTTCTCTTGCATTCGGGCTCATTCTCGCCTTCCTTGATGTCTGCTTCTTGTGTTTTGTTTTCGTTATTAACACTACATGCATCAATTTTCTGTCCATCGTCTTTTTGTTTTAAGATTTCATTTATCGTATCTCGAACAACATTGCGTTGCTAATCATTGAGGAACGGAAGCCAGCGGTAACGCGGATCCAAGAATGTGTAGAGCATTGGAATACTCTGACACATTTCTGGTTTGTCCATATTGAACCTTTTGCGCAAATCGGTTTGCACCTTCTGTTTGAATGTTGCGACTGCAACACAGTCACTGTCGTTTGAAGTAAGATGGTGATTTACTAAGCTATATAAAATTGGGTAGACGCCACTGACGGTCGGATACTCTTCGCTGCACATGACACGAGTAGCCATGTACAAAGGCTTCAGAACAGGTATCATGCCTTCAAGTACTCGCCAGTGATCGTCATTCAGATCTAATGTACGCGCATCATTGGGTTTTGTTATACTAGCATCGTGAAGCACGGCATAAATAGCCAGCCTTTGTTGTTTGAGTCTCTCAAACATGTCGAACGTGCTGTTCCACCGAGTGGCCACATCAATGATTAAATTGTTTTCAGGTAGATTCATCTGTTTTTGTCTTGTATGTAGTTCATTTGTAGCTAGCACTGATTTTCTGAAGTGTGCAACTAATTTTTTTGCCGCCACTATTGTTCGCGAAACAGAATTTACAGAATCAAACGCACCTCTAATCGAAAGTTGTAAAGTGTGCGCAAAACAACGAATGTGTTTCCATTTCAGGTGCTCAACACACGAGACCATGTTGGACGCGTTATCAGTAACGATTCCTATCACTTTCTCGTCAGTAATGCCAAATTCCTGTGTTATTGCTTTTATTTCGTTAGCTGTGTTCTCACCGGTATGTCTGTCGGTGACTTTTCTGGTGGCCAAAACTGTATTTTGAAAGTTCCAGTCATCATCAATAAAATGGGCAGTTTCTGTAATGTATGCCTCAGTGGCAAGGCTTGTCCAGTGATCTGATGTCAGCGCTACGGCAGACACGTTTTTAAAATTTTCTTTCAGTTTCTGTACCTCCTCGTCATATAGTAAAGATACGTAGTTTGAAATAGTTGCTTTTACAGGGATTTTATAATGCGGATTGAGTTCATTACAGAAATCTTTGAATCCCTCGCCACTAACAATACTTAGTGGTCGTAAATCACGCGCGCACATCAGTGCTAATTTCTGGGTACACTTTTGATATTTTTCTCTTGAAAATACCGGCGTTCTATAAGCTGTAATTGCTGTTTGCGTCAATGTTGCGGAAGACCCCGGCTTGTGACTTTTATCAGATGCATCAATACTTGTAGACTTGTGTTTGAACTTGATGTGATTGGTCATTGTCCCTGTACTCCCTCCGGCATAAGTAAGCTCCGTAGCACATAAATTGCATTTCACTTTTTTCTTTCCCGCTACTTCCAACTCCGTAAAATAATTCCATACACCAGAACGTTTCTGTTTTTCGGCCATTCTAATTTTGAGAGTTGCGAGTCTTGCGACAGATGATAATACAAATAAAGTTTAAGAATACCTGTTTGAAAGCAATCGACAATTTTATGACGTATTGAATCTCATCCATTCACTTAATTTCATTCAGCAACTTTCTTCAATGAAAAAAAAAATGACACATGCCAAAGATGCCATGCAAGTGACACGTAAATATTCATACAGATTTTAAATTTGAACATTTTTCCATATTTGTATCCATACATTTAGATATCTTATTAGGAATTTTCTGGAAGGGGGGGGGGGGGAGCTATAATTGCCGTCAAAACCGTTAATAAATGTTTATTAAAAACAATAAAGAACATTTTGCAAGACGATCAAAGAGCAGCACAGTAATGCAATACAAGCCAGAAACATATAGTAAGAGATTCTGAGACCATTTCAGTTTACTAATTAAATATGACAGGAAAAAATTGTTCACCGTTCCTATAGACTATAGTCAAACTTTTATAAATTCATTACTTCCCCTCGCAATTTGTTTAATAAGTTTATTCACTTGAAATAATTATTCAAATAATTTAGATTGTAATTTGAACCCTGCAAGATTTGTGCCACATTTATAAGATATCGTTTAAACGTTAAGGGATTTTGTAAACGTTTACAGCCCAAACACGAAACGTTACCGGTTACACGTGTACACGTGACAGCCTTAAAACATAGTGGTGTTTAACAAAGTATTTTTTTTAATGACTGCTCACTACGTATGAATATTTTTACATTTTTGTTGAAGAAGCAAATGTATCCGATATCAAAAATAAGTGTAAGGGATGGCCGTGTACAGTGCTGAAAAGTCACGTTTGTTTATTTGAGAAAAGTTTTTGTGATTTCGAATTTACTAAACGTTCTTTAGAATTCACATTTGATTTACACCACCTCTGGCATAAGTGGTGGCACAATACGTTTTAAGTTTCTCCTACACAGCTGTTAATATTTCGTGAGGAGAAAATATAGGGGTTTGGTAGAACTTTTACTGAATGTATTTATGTTTGTAAGGGTTTTTGTGACGTTTAGGAATCGAATATAGATATGCTAACTCATATTCATTCGCTCCATTGAATGGGATATCACGTGTTTAAAACTGGAGCATAATTTTGAAGAAATTTGAAAGGACAGTTGGCGTATAAGTAGGATTACCAGATGTGGAAATTAATGCAAAGTTCGTTTAAAATACAGTTGTAAGTATGAGTTTACAAACAAAGATAATGTTGTTGCAAGCTTTGTCAGCTGGAACTAAACCATATTCCGCATAAACCTAATTCTTTTATTACTTCTGGTGTACTTGACACAGAAGGATAGATGGTATGCATTTTTGTTTTGATGTGCCTAATAAGTGATTTTAAAATTCCTCTTACACTTTTTATCTATTTTGACAAGGTATCAAGTTCTTTTTCATATCCACAAACAATTGTCTGGGATAATCTTCGAACATAATAGAGATGAAGTTCTGCCGCCAATTAAAAGATCAGGGTTCTCTGAATTTATGACCTTTAAAATAAGTGATTTTAGGTTCTCATTTTCAACTATATCAACATCACCAGTAATGACAAAACAAGAACACAATTTGTCATTATGTCCAAGACCTCTGGGGATATATCGTGCTTTTTTTGTCCTGACTGTAATTGTCTGTTTGTCAAAGTTTGTGAATACAGTTCTAATTGTCGTTGTGCAAGATGGTTTGGTTGTTTGGATTATGGTAATTATTACGTTTAAAATTTTCTCCACTGTAAAATGAACTCAGTTAATTCTGTATGTATAATATCTGCCATATTTAAAATTGAATTGAGATAAACTAGACAGAGATAATGAGAACGAACTGCATCCTGCTTGTTTCTGTTTGATTGTTTTTGTTTCAACTTGTCAAATAATTTTGTCTTTCATACTTTAAAATCTATGGGTAATCCATGTTGAAGTACAAACTTTACAATTTATACTGTCCAGTTACTTTTAGAAATGTAACTAGAACAAGTCATACACGTTTTCTGCTGAAGATTAATCAAGAGAAGGGTTCTCACCTTCTTGGGAATTTTGGTTTGTCGAAAAAAATGTCTTGTTTTTTTGGACCCCAGGGTGAAAATGAAAATTCCGGAAACTTATCGCACATCTACAGGACGCCACCGATTATATTCCAAAAGATGACTTGGATACTGCGTAAAATGTAAGAGTTTTGGGAACCAGGTTTTTGTAGAAAAAAACCCCCTATTTTTTTGTTGTTTTGTCCAGGAAGCAAAACTCCGTAAAGCATTAAGCAAACAGTATGAACAAAGAGTTCCACTGCTTACTTTTATCATATGTAGACCCAATTTTTTTTTATTTTAAACAAAAACGTCGTTTATTACCACTTTAAGAAAATCAGTACTTGGATTTTCTGTATTATTGAGAAACTGACTTCATGATTTTGAGACCAGTATTTTGATAAATAGAGATGTTTTGAAAGCGGTGATACAACTTCTAATAAAACATGACAGAGATATTCAGCGCCAATTGCAATTATGCAGTACAACTTGGTCCTTTCGATGAAATCAACGTGGAAATTGTCATTTTGATACATTGAGATGTTTTGAACGCAGCCTCATGCACATTTTTAAAATGGATTGGTACAAAAGATAAGGGGATAAGTACGGAGGGTAATTGTGTCAGACACGTGGGTTATTTGCACAAATAATTGATTTTTTCAATCCTCTGCTTGGATTCTGTCATTTTGATGCATGAAAATGTTAGTGAACGGAGTTCATATTACAGTGAAAATTAGATTTGTATTTACTATTACTAGGAATTACGAGATTGAATACTCTTAGTCATCTTAACCTTTACATTGTGGGATTTAAAGTTTTAAGTAAGGGAAAAATAACAGCAGTTGATGCGTGTAATCCATAGATCTCTTGTTAGATTTAGCATTTATAAGTTCTGAGAGTCTTGAATGGTAGCTACATAACATAGTTTGTTGATACTGGAAAAATTCTTGCCCCCATTTTCGAAAAACCAGACTTACGTATGAGTAATTTTTGTCATTTCCGTGTCTTAAGATTACCAAGCTAGACATATAAGGCACTGCCGAAATCAGCGGATAGGGTCGTGATATGATACGATAGACAAACCATCGAAGAATGAAACAAAAATCACTAGAATACAATTGTGCGTGAAAATTACTAAAAAACAACACATTCTATATTTCTGCAGGTTTAAAGATTGTTAAGAAAAACGTTCAGTTATACTAGTGGAGGAAGGCTAGTTTCGTGTTAGTCAACGTTCACTACAATGTCAGCTAAACTAATCATTAGACCTTTCATCCTGAGGGAAATATCACAACCACGAATTGTCATAATTTCATTGAATGATCACATTTCAGTTGTCATTTGAATAGAAAGAGGGTTGCTAAGGGTGATTTTTTTCTCCTGGACGCGCTGAGGTTTATTTTGTATGCAAAACGCAAACTCCTGTAGTTTTTTTCATTTTGTTTCAAAGTTATTTCAAGGTTACGTTGGCAATTTCGTCCATGCCAGGGAACCTCGACATAACACTACAGTAGACAATAATATACTTGTGGTTTATTACAAACGGTTACCTAATTGGAATATAAAATCTATACATTGTATATAAGTATATTTTTGAGCATTTTATAAAGCACAAACTTAAATACTGACAAAATCAAAAAGAAATTAGATAAACCTATTTTCCCGTAATATGTTAAAAAATGTTTGCACATTGATCGTTATTTTTGTCATAATTTTATGACTTTTTCATTAAACTGGTGTAATAATACAAGGTGTAAATTATGCGTGTGACAACAGGAAATAAAGAAGGGGTTTCGGCCCCGCGACTAAAATCGGGGGCATTTTGAAAAATCATGTAAGTTTCAATTTTTCTGACCTTGTAGTTTTTGAAGTGATGATTTTTTTTTATAAATGGTCCAACCCTATTCTTGTTTTTTCTAGATTGTGTCCCCTTTTGAGGGAACATGACCTTGCACTTGCAGAATCAGGAATCCCCATTACCCAAGGATCATTTGCGCCATGTTTGATTGAAATTGACACAGGAGTTTTTCATCAGATATTTAAAAGATCCCACAACTGTTTTTTTTAACTAATTCTTAATTTTGAATGAACTTGAATCCTCTTGAAACAGGCATGATTTGTGGCACGTTTGGCTGAAATTAGCCCTGTGGTTTTGGAGAAGAAGTCGAATATGTTAAAAGTTTACGGACGGACAGACGGAGGCCAGACAAAAACCTGTATTCAGGTGTAACCTTCTGTGTTATACATGTTAACACATGGAATCTATTGCCTTATGGTTCTGATATGAAGGGGCTGCTGAAGTCCCCAGATCATCACTGAGTGTCGGTCTTTGGTGGCGTAATCAATAATGGTTAAAGTATTATTTACATGTAGTTTTGCATGAAATTTGGCAGAACGTATCATGAAACTATCGGGTCTCGTGTTTGAATTGCAGGATGGAAACTTAGCATTTCATTACATTTATTTTTTGTCGTTCACTTCTTTGTCATATTCGTTTAGTAGCAGTCTAGCTACCACGATTTATGATAACTATTATTACATCAAAACTCTCTCTGTGTGGGGGGGAGGGGTGTAGTCTGTGTGTGTGTATGTGTCTGTGTACGTCTCTGTGTGTGTGTGTGGTGTATGTGGTGTGTGTGTGTGTATGTGGTGAGTGTGGTGTGTGTATGTGGTGTGTGTGTGGTGTGTATGTGTGTGTGTGTACGTCTGTGTGTGTGTGTGTGTGTGTATGTGGTGAGTGTGTGTATGTGGTGTGTGTGTGGTGTGTGTGTGTGTGTGTATACGTCTGTGTGTATATGTGGTGAGTGTGTGGTGTGTATGTGTGTGTGTGTGTGTGTATGTGGTGAGTGTGTGTGTATGTGTGTGTGTGTGTGTGTGTGTAAAAGAGAATCGTCTCAACAACTACACTGTCCTCGTATGGCGACATGGATGACCCGGTGACTGAATCAAACAAACGTGTACGTAATGATCATTCCACGTCTTTTGCTGACGTAGCTATAGTTCCGAGTTCTATCAGTGATCACACACAATCATGCTTTATGTAACATTAGCCCACATGGTCCACACCTGTCCGAGACTTACACAAAGCTCAAACAGACACTCCTTATATCAAAGGTTTTCATCCTCAACACTTCGTTAGTGGATCCATAACATTATGATTGGATGACATACACAAGACTGAATGTTAACAGCCATGAGTACCTGTAAACCTGTCATCCACCTTTGCTACACAAGGGTTTCATTTGCTACGAGTTTGAACTGGATAGCAATACAAAAATATAGATACCAACGTCTTCAAAGAGACCTGCCTGTCTGATAAAGTGCTTATATAAAAAAACACACCTAGTTTTACTCATAGACAAAACCTGTCAAAACTCAGCATTATAAAAGAATAATATGTAGCAATCCTTTGTTTGTGAGGTTTATGAGAACGCACCCCCTCCCCCTTGCAGGTATTAGGAGGGTAACGGTTATTATTACATTAAATGAGGTCCCCGTAAAAGACTGAAGACCATTTCAATTATCAAATAAATAAGGATATATGTAACTGAAATGCTTCCATAAAATGGTGGATTGAAGCAAGATCAGAATTAGGTCGGGTACACTTCCTGTGGCAGTATCACGCCGGTTATCCTAACACACGGAACCGGAGCAGGCACAACGTACGCGGAGCATTTTCGTAAAACGTGACTGAAGGTGAGTGAATTAAAATATTTTCTCTCATAAAGAAAACGATGCAGTTGTAACAAAATGTATACAATAATTATCCATGTAGTCATGCATTCACATACAAAAATGTATACAATAATTATCCATGTAGTCATGCATTCACATACAAAAATGTATACAATAATTATCCATGTAGTCATGCATTCACATACAAAAATGTATACAATAATTATCCATGTAGTCATGCATTCACATACAAAAATGTATACAATAATTATCCATGTAGTCATGCATTCACATACAAAAATGTATACAATAATTATCCATGTAGTCATGCATTCACGGACAAACATTCAACCAGAAAAAGTTTATATTTATTTGACAGTACCACTGTAAATTTGATTTATGTCATTTTGTTAGACAATTTTTAACTTATAGTGACTTGTATCTAAGTGAAACAAGCATACGTTCAATAGCAAAATAGCTCTGAATCTTTGCAAATATATCCTTTACCTTATATCAAAAAGCTGCCCCAAACCATTCATGCAATGTGCGTGAGTATGTGACAAAATTTATGAGCAAACCGCTGTAGATGATTCCTCAAAAAATCAACGTAATATTGCAATTGGTTGATTGTTTAAGGTCACACTCGAGAGTTTTTCATACATATGAGACGTAATCATTGCCAGTGAAGGGCTACTAAATTTAGGCCTTAATTTAGGCTTACGGCTTTTGAGCAGGGAGGGATCTTTATCCTGCCAAACCTCGGTTTTTGTGGTCTCGTCCGAAGGACAAGCAAGAGCAACTAAGGACCTATTCTAACTCGGATCTCATCGGATGAAGTACCACAGATTTAGACGTATGCGTAAGCTCAAGGCCGTAATATTGAGGATTTTTGTAACGTGTCAACGCCTGTCGCGACAGTGTTTATGGTCATATCTGAAAGACCTGTTATTCTTACTTCTATATGTTTGGCGAAGGAGCAAACACTACCTATGTTAACGTCTCAGGGATGACGCGGTCATGGCACGAGTGGGGGTCGGCCTAACAACCTCCCAGTTAGGAAGCGAACGCTCTACCACGAACCAACTATATGAACATGATTCAGCTATATTGGGATGCCAAAGGGTTTTATTTTTTAGAAGAGTGCAAATTGTATGGTTTCCTGGGTCTTATATCTGTTCCTTAACAGATAAACGAAATCCATACGAAGTACACAATTTTGTGGAACGAAGATCTAGAGATAAATGACAGAACTACCTCAAAAATATCACTTTCTTTTGAAACCATAATGATGTGTATGACCATTATGTATGGTCATAGTAAGATGAACATTTCAAATGCATGGAGAATTCCATTATATTCCCGCAGAAATCATTATCTTCTTTAACAAACGGAACCGCACCCACCGTCCTCAGGCTGCTGCATTTCATTTTGTCATTATCACCAAACTTGCGACATTTGAGATAATTTTGGTGTTATCCGTTTGAATCATTTGTGTCTACCGTTATGTTACATGTATTTTTAATACAGACGCTTTAAATAATAACACCTAGTACATAAACAGGGATTAAAATCAATCATTCGTAGACAAAATGTGGGTCATTAATGACGTCAATTTCGGGATAATAAATCATTCCTCTAGGAGACCAATATTTAGGTGCATACAAACCCGTGAGACTACGATTACAAAATTCATCACGATTTGGACATCTATATCATGATACAGTTGTATAAGCATGCTCTATTTCCTTAAAACATGTATAAATTCGGACGGACTTTTGGTTCATGTCCGTGTTTTTCCTACACAAGTGCATTTACCAATTCTAGACAGATTCAGTACGAATTCCATGTAACTAGAGCATGATTGATTGATTGATTGATTATATATTCTTTAACGGCCCGCTAGAGAATTTTTCACTCATAAGGAGACGTCATCATAGCTGGTGAAAGGCTGCAAAATTGAGGCCTATGCTCGGCGTTTATGGCCTTTGAGCAGGGAGAAATCTTTACCGGTCACGGTAGCTCAGTGATTAGAGCGTTCGCTTCGTAACCGCAAGGTCGTGAGTTCGAGCCCCGCTCGTGCCATGGCCGCGGCAAACCTAAGACGAAAAATAGGTAGTGTGCTCCTTCGCTAAACGCTCGGCATTTATAAGTGAGAATCGCGGGTCTTTCGGATATAACCTTAAAAACGGAGGTCCCGTGTCACAGTAGGCGTTGGCACGTTTAAAAACCCTCACTGCTACAGCCCTGAGCGCTAAGCATAGGTTTAAATTTGTGGTACTTCACCTACAGCTGGTGACGTCTCAATATGAGTGAAAAATCCTCGACGGGACGTAAAACAAACAAACAAAACCATACCTTTATTGGATTTCGAAATTACATAAAAATCCTTACAAAAAAAAAGATACATTGCTGGTCCAGTAAGTGCTCTACCAAGCCTTTATCTTTATTACTAACTAAACTGCTAACAGCTATTAAGATACTGTTCCACTACATATTCCAAACGTGGTGTCAATCAGATGTGGATTCTCAAAAATTTTAAGGAACTTTCGGAAAATCTAAAGTCTCAGGATTTTTCTAAAATTGACAGCATCGAAACGTATGATTTCTCCACACTTTATACAACAATTCCTCACGATAAATTAAATTCTAGACTTTTTCAGATAATAGATAATTGCTTTTTAAACAAAAATGGCACTCGAAAATACAAATTTCTGTTGATTGGAAAGCAAGGTACATATTTTGTTAGACACCACTCCGATAGCCCGCACAAGTACTCTGAAGCACACATTAAGAGTATGCTTGGCTTTCTTGTAGATAACATTTACGTAGTGTTTGGAGACCAAGTCTTCCAACAATCCATTGGCATTCCCATGGGCACTAATTGTGTTCCCTTATTGGCAGACTTATTTGTATATTCTTATGAAGCGGAATTTGTTCAGAAACTGTTACAGGATAAAAACAAAAAACTTGCCGTGTCCTTCAACCATACATATAGATATATCGATGACGTCTTATCAATCAACAATCATAATTTTCATAATTATGTCCATTTGATGTATATCGATGAACTCGAAATAAAGGACACTACAGAATCTGACGTGTCTCCTTCATATTTGTATATTTTACTTAATATTGACTCTAATGGCAGACTGACAACTACATTATATGACAAGCGTGATGACTTCAACTTTGCAACCATCAACTTTCCATATCTATGTAGTAAAATACCACTTTCGCCTGCTTATGGTGTGTATATCTCCCAACTGATTCGATACGCGAGAGCATGCCTTGTGTACGGGAATTTTTTAAAGCGAGGTCAACTACTGACAAAAAAGTTGATGTTGCAGGGTTATAACGAATCTCGTTTGAAGTCATCATTTCGCAAATTTTACGGTCGCTATAATGACCTTGTTTGCGGTTACAAAGTGTTTCTGGGACATATGTTGAATGATTTGTTTCATACTCTTTGTTAGACTGTCATTTTTCATACTAACTTTGATTACGGGTAATCCCGTATACCTAATTTCGACTAAGGGGTCACGGCGGGTGTGACCGGTCAGCAGAGGATGCTTGCTCTTCCATGGCACCTGATCCTACCTTCGCTTTGTCGAGGTCCGTGTTGCCCTACACTCGAACTTTTATATGTCTTTGGGATTTATGATTACGATTAACACATTGTTTACTTCACCATTCGACATTTATAGTTTATATGTTTGGTTTCGTTTGGTCATGTAAATTTCCTGTGTTGTTCAAGAGTTGAAATATATTATTGAGAAGACATGGGAAAAAATGACATCCCATATGGTAAATTGTATTTATTTCACTTATGACATCCCATATGATAAATTGTATTTATTTCACTTATGAAAACATAAATTTAGTTTTTGTTTTCATCATATTTTATACTTATGCAAATCAGGAACACCAAAATGTTTCTTTTAGATTTGAATAGAAAAGGACAACGAATCAAAGGCATCTTATTCATATATACCAAGGGAGATAATTGGGATGCAGTGAAAGTTTACACTCTTCCGATAACAGCATCCTATTTGTGTACGTACACGATGAAGAATTATATGAACTAAACACCTGCAGTTAAAACAAATGTCTTTGAAAATTCTTAAATCCGTATTTCATCCGAAAGTGTTCTTCCATGCAAAGACGACATATAAGTTATAAACAATGCCTTCTGCAGATTTCCCATTAGGATCCGGGTTACAATAAGTCCTCAGTACTCCTTGCTTGTCGTAAGAGGCAACTAAATAAAGCGGCACTCAGACGAGACTGCCCAAACCGAGCCCCGTGTCACGCCAGGTGTGGCACGATAGAGATCCCTCCCAGCTCACGGGTCTTTAGCGCCGGGCATAGGCCTAAATTTTGGAGCCTCTCCTAGGCAATTGTGAAACTCGAGCGGGACGTAAAGCAGTATACAACCAACCAACGTTTAAAGAAGGACAACTCAATGCTAGTCCACGAACAAACAATGTGCAAGGAGAATAAGTCTGGTTTTCAACGCAAAATATAAGCAATCAAGTTTCGATACCATTGAACATTGTAGTTGTGTTTCTAAATCTGATAAATGTAATGGTATTTTATATATATATATGAAATCAAGCAATTTATGAAATGTGGTTCCCAACATTTGTACACTGTTACCAAATACTACTGCATGTAATTTTTTTTCTACCGCATAAAACCAGTTTGCTGTTTGAAATCTACTGAAATGGTTTTCATATTTCACTTTCAGTCAGCCCGAAAATTATACCTTGACGCTGTTGTTAGTTACTTTGTTATACATAGAGTTTTTCCAGTTCCTGAGTATAATACTGCATCCGTTTGAAATTGTTACATAAAATTTCCAATCGATCCATTTTAGATAGATAAAACATTGTATTTCGAATCCATGAATATCTAAAGAAGACTTAAACATAGTCGTGATAAATATTCATTCATCAAGAATGTTTCTATTTTATTTGACCAACCCTGGGATAGGTTGTTTGGAATATAAGTTGAATTATCAGGGGGGAAAAGTTAACTTCTGAGCAGCCAGGACTGCAATTGAATTAAGAATTGATTTATCTACGACCTGTTTGTACAATGTATTGGGATGGTAGCCCTGAAATATTATTTTTCATAGAGTGCAACTATTCGCTCTTCCTTGAATGAATTATAGCAACCATCTAATGCAATCCATTACTCTGATAGTTTTTATACAATATGATCTGATGATCGTAGTTTTCATTTCATTCTACAACTTCCTGTTTACTGTCAACTCTAACTTAGTGACGTTTCAACTCTAAACTTAGTGACGTTTCAACTCTAAACTTACTGACGATGCATGAAACTGTCCCGCACTGATTTTGTTGAAATAAGAAAAAAATCTTCCGACAATCATGCTGACACATTTTAGAATTGTCATTCATTTCCTTGTCTTTATGTGATATATCATAAATGTAGTTTTCGTATTGAAGGTAATTATCACTTTTTTATTGGTTGTCCCGCTTACTCTAGTCAAAGAATAGTACCTGAAGACATTTAATATAAATTGGGAAGCCCATTTGAGTTCATTACTATGCTGAATAGCAATACAAATCATTGACACAGTGTCAACTGCAATCTATTTCTAGCTGTACAAGAATATATAAAATCTACCACACGCTTTTGAACCTTTAATTCGTACCCGTAATCGTACATGTTTGTATTTCATTGGTTTCCTTTGTAATGATTAATAATGTCATCTATATCATCCCTCAATATAATTTCCATGCTTTATTTAAAAATACAATGCGTCATATTATTCGTATAAGTTGATGCTACTATAAAAAAAAATTAGTTTTGTATGTTAGGAGTTTTCAAGGGCATTGCCTGTTGCCTAATCCTATTCTAGTGAATAAAGATATTGTGGAAATATAAATACACTCTTGATTAACGTCATGGCATTATAATAACTTTGCACTGTATAATCACGAAATGAAATTTAAACTAGAGGTCCATGGGCCACAGTGCCCGCCTGAGTTACCTTGCTCATAAACAGATACTCGGTAATTTTGGAAACAAATATACTCTGCAAAAAAAGAAACGCATAGCCCTTTTGAAATTTTAAAAATGCAAATTATGTATTTTACAAGGTAAACTGAAATGGTCAATTGAGTAATTGATTTTTTACAGGTAAGTATGAAACTTTAAAGGTCTGTTCATTTGATTTGGCTCTCTGCCAAATTAGCTCGGCGACTCTCTAAAATTGCACATCACCTCTATCGCCATGGAATTTGGCTTACGTTTTTCACGAGAACTTTGTGCTTAATTCAACCACTACATTAAAGCGTATAAAAGGACGAAGTTTGAAGCTTGAATTCATCATAACGTTAAAATGCTGCCATGCCAAGGTTGGACCCTGCTACTCGAAATATCGTCATTGGCCGTCTCCAGGCCGGAGTATCCAAAAGTGAGATTGCACGAACTGAAAACGTAAATCAGAGCACAATTTCTCGGCTGTGGAACAGATTCCAGCAGACTGGCTCTACTAATGACCGACCGAGGAGTGGGCGACCTCGCATTACGACTCCTGGACAAGATCGCTACATCCGGGTCTTTCATCTACGGAATCGAACCGTTGCTGCAACAGCTACTGCAGTCGGAATACCTGGATTGAGAAGAATCAGCTCGCAGACAGTCCGCAACCGACTTCGACAATATGGCATTAGACCCAGAAGACCGTATTTTGGAGCAGTTTTGACACCGTTACACAGACGAGAAAGAGTCCGATGGTGCAACAGATTGAGGGGCTGGACATTCCGCAACTGGCGTAGAATCTGGTTCAGCGATGAGTCCCGTTTTCTGCTACAGAAACGTGATGGAAGAATCCGTGTATACCGGCGCAGGAATGAACGTTTCTCTTCCTCGTGTGTCCAAGAAGTGGATAGCTTCGGTGGAGGTAGCGTCATGATGTGGGCGGCGATCTCTAATGACCGTAAAACAGAACTGGTACATGCCCCGGGCAATTTAACGGCTCAAAGGTACAGAGACGAAATTCTCCAACCTCACCTTATGCGCGTAATTGACCGACAGAGGGAGTTATTCCAACATGACAATGCTAAGCCTCACACAGCCCGCTTAACAATTGACTACCTTCAGCAGAACAACATTAATGTGCTACCATGGCCTTCCAAATCACCGGATTTGAATCCGATTGAACACTTATGTGACCAACCGGATAAACGTGTGCGCCTGCGCCAACCTCCGCCTCAGACCCTCGATCAGCTCCGTCAAATGTTACAACAGGAATGGCGAACAATTCCACGCAATAACGTAAAAACATTGATTGACTCTATGCCAAGGAGATGCAGAACTGTGTTGGCACCTCGAGGTGGTCATACACGGTACTAACTTAAACGTGACAGGAAGTGTTCTTAACTGTGATGATCTGACTTTTTTTTCACCAATATCTAAGGTTTGGACTGTAATTTTTTTCAATTGAAACAATTCTAGTGAATATCTACATTTTTTATTGTAAAATCATAATCCAAAATACATCTACTAAAATCTTAAAAAATCCATTATGCGTTTCTTTTTTTGCAGAGTATAGTTATAAACCTTTAACCTTGTAATTCCACCCTTGTGTTCTGAATGATGATTTTATACAAATATGGGTATACGTTACATCAGGACGTTTGCATATTGATTTAACAAATTGTACACAAAGCTTTGTGCAACTTTAATCCTCTATAGCCAAGTCTTAGTCAGGGAGTCATAGTTAAAATAAACCAAAACCTACTCAACGAGACGACTTTTGCATACTGATTTGATAAAATTGCATGTTAATCAGTGGTGGATCCACAAATTTTAGAACTGTGGGGCGTAGTGAAATGTTAGGGTTCTGGGGGCCTCTAATGAGTTCAGAGCGAAGCCGTGGTGGGGCCAGGGGGTGAAGCCCAGAGTCTTGACAAAATAAGATGTATACATTTGAATGTTATTGGACATATTTTTATATTTTAAAAAAATGATCATATTTGTGCGCCCTACTCTGGATCCGCCACTGCAGATTTTACAATATGTAGATTGTGGTTTTTATCAAAAGATTTTGCCCTGAATATTCTTTATAATATAACATAAACGGTACCAAGTTTGATGCACCAGATGCGCATTTCGACAAATAATGTCTCTTCAGTGATGCTCAAGTCAAAATGTTGGAAATCCGAAATAAGAACAAACTTGGAAGAGCTGAAAGAACCAAACATACCAAATAGTGAAGCCAAATCCGGCAAAGGATCAGAGCTATGCATGAGGGAGATGATCCTTAATTTTGAAATGAATTTCTTAATTATATCACAGCAAATTTTTATCCGTAAATCATGCTAGTACCGAAGTACTTAACAACAGGGCTGGTGAATACCCTCGGGGACTAACAGTCCACCAGCAGAGGCATCGACCCAGTGATTGTAATATAAAACATAATCGGTACCAATATTATGTAAGGCTGTAAACTTCAGCTGTGGCCTTGCATTGATCCTAGAGGTCATAATTTGATGATATTTGCCTATTCATTTCACAAAATGTAGATACGTGGTTCTACAGACAATTCTCAAATATTTCTCCATTACAGTCTTACGTAAAATTTTTTAACCCTTTAACTACCAGAAATTTTCGAGCTTAATTTTCCCTCAAAGCTAATGAAAAAATGTCAAATTGAATTTAAAGCATTTTCTAGTCACATTTTCTAATATAACCTATATACATCCTGAAAGGAAAAATCTTGAAATTTGCCGCAATATGCGTTGGTACGTTAAAGAACCCTCACTGCTACGGCCCTGAGCACTAAACATAGGTCTAAATTTGTGGTACTTCACCTTCAGCTGGTGACGTCTGATCAATGCGAGTGATAAATTATTCGACGGGACGTAAAAGAAACAAACCAGTAACATTGTTTGTATGCTTCAACATCGGTTATATTGGACTTTGGATATAATGAACAATTCAGGTCGGACCCCTAAATTTCAACATATCTGGAGTAGACTGTATTACAATGTGTGGATGCAACTGACAGTTGTTCGCATCAGGGCTGCAGCTGTGAGGGTTCTTTAACGTGCCAACGCCTGCCGCGACACGGGACCCCGTTTTTTAGGTCATATCCGATAGACCGTGACTTATAAATATCAAAAGTTTGGCTTGAAGTGAATAATAATACGGTAATAATTGACAATAAGCACTATCTACCCTTTTTACAATATTTTCAATTTATATGATAGCTAAATATTGCTTGTTCTGCATTAACGTCCTTGTACATGTAGTATCAAGCTGGTTTAGATAAAGTCTGGGCTTTGTTATCATTATGAATTAGGTTTTTTTGTTTGTTTGTTGGGGTTTTTTTTTGTTTTAAATTATTTTGGTTTTTATTTTTTATTATTAATTTTTGTTGTTGTCTGTTTCAATTTGTTTGTTTGTGTGTTTGTTGTAGTTTTTAAATCAGGGATTACGATGGTCGTCATACATGGTATTAAGGACTGATAGGCGGTGAAGTATTATGCAAATAAAAAGAGCAATTGTAAACAATTCAAAGTCTGATGTGTTAACGATATTGGGTCATATATTTATATTAGACATTTCAATACCTTATACATATAAAAAAAAAAATAAATTAGAAAATGCTGACAGCATATTACAACTATCCATGTTCGTCACAGTACGATCTATGTCAACAGAACCTCCAGAGACTTAATATGTGCTCTTATCTGTCTTAAACTATTTATTCGGAATGTATCGGATTTTTCCCTTGGAGTATTTCATAGTCAGATAAGAAAAATGATATGTATATTTATTCAATGAATTAATAATAGAAGAACGCGGAATTGAGAAACTGCATGTTCGACATTTCTGAATATATTCAGTCTAAACAAAGCATACTATACAATGTTATTGTACAAGTAATGAATGTATATATCTCATGAAATAATCATAAATTTTACATCAATGCGCGCAGCAATCATACACAAACAAAGAAAAATTTCACATGCACATTGTGTGCAGTATCATATATAGAGATATATGTGTACATGCAAAAGTAGAAAAGAAATGCATGTTTGGTATCACATTTAGAATTCTTAGGTTACTACTAAACAGAGTACGATAGAGTACCATAGAGTAATTTGAGGTACTCGAGAATATCCTGTTACAATTTCATAATTCAATGCAATTTGGTTGTTTATTTATAACTATACCACTTAAGGAAACATTATAAAATAATGTTGCAATATTTGTCAAAACTATTTGTTTTATTTTGACCAGTAAACAACATTTATGAAAGATTTATGGCATCCTGATCGTGTTTTGTACTACTAGTTGTGTGAATCCCCAATACTAGTCTCCAATCCACAAAATACTGCACACCTATTTTGTATTTCATGAACGAATACATGACAATTATAACGATTATAGAATTTTAATATCTAAAGACCATACAAACTGAACACTGCAATTAACAATAACATCAATTCCCAATGAAATACTTATGTTTCTTTTATCTTGAGAAGGTATTGAGCCATGTGACATATTACATCAGCAATTAATTCCATCTACATGTATGATTGATAGTTACTTCTGTACACATTCCTTTTTCATTTTCTTCTTGCAATGAATATAGCTCCTTTCGCATTCATGTTCCGAATGACAATGCAAAGACTGAACAATGAACGAACGGTGAGCGCACGTTGAACGATATGCGAACGCAAAACTGTTCACTGGAATATATACATTTAATATCCCAGTCAATGGAGCAGGTGAATGTGAGTTACCGTACCTATGCTGGATCCCCAAACTCCATAAAACCATTACAAAGATACATTGCTGGATCCAGTAAATGTTCTAACAAGCCCCTATCTTTGCTCCCCAAGAAAATATTAATTGCTGTGAAGGAGAAACTTCAAACGATATTGTGCCACTATATATGCCGAAAGTGGTGTAAATCAAATGTGGATTTTTAAAAATTCTAAAAATTTTTTTTAGTAAAGAGCCAGGGGCAGTAAGCACTCATATATGCCCAAAATATCTTTCATATTTCAAACAAACTAAATTCATATGAATTTCTATAACATTGAAATACAAGTTTTTAACTTCCTATAAATAATCAAATTCATTTTAATTTTGCATTGGTAACCAAGATATCGTAGATTGAATCCGCCATATTTTCCCGGAATCCGTAATTTTCCGTCAAAATGTCACTTTCATTACGAATTTTATGTATGTCCGCACCAAAACCACGGAATGAGATTTTAACAAAAAGACAGTGGTCTATGGATAAATCTTTCATAAAAATTTCTTACCGTGGTTTTCACGCGCCCACCACAAAAACCTTAAAAATTAACAGGTTTTTTTTTAACGCGAATTTCCAGTTCGGTTTTTTATGTTATACACAACCAGGAAGTTGGAAGCTCATCGCCGCAAATCAAAATTTGTAATTGCGGTGTGTGGGGATAATTTCGGTGATTTTATTAACCCGGATCTGGAGCAGACGTCATTTTGTAAACAATAATATAGTCGAGATCGACCTGGTTCATGTCAGCAAGTGAGAAAACATGTGATTCAAATCCCCAAGACAAAGAAACTGGTAAGTTAACAT
This sequence comes from Ostrea denselamellosa, assembly GCA_024699665.1. Taxonomy (NCBI): domain Eukaryota; kingdom Metazoa; phylum Mollusca; class Bivalvia; order Ostreida; family Ostreidae; genus Ostrea; species Ostrea denselamellosa. The sequence continues at coordinate 3,822,970 of JAMZEH010000049.1, read as the reverse complement.
CTAATAGATGTGGGATGATAGGCAAATTACAGAACACACGATTTTTCATGAAACAACTAATAAGATGTTGACAGTGCGACATCACGATTTCACGCACATGTAGGCTTATGATGATTCTATTTGTTCAAGACGCACAGTACAGTAGCTAGTATTTATGTATTGCATATTAGCTATACCGTAAAACACCTTAGATAACATTGAAAAAAATGATATTTATTAAGATAGGCTTGGTAACAAAATGAACTTTGCTTTGCAAGGCCGGGCTTTAGCTTGGTCTAGAAATTGCGATAGGCATTATCCAGTGTCCCACTCTGCATAAGTTTTCATATTAATGTGCATATGTCCATCCCCGATCTCGCATCAAAGTGAATATATGTAGAAATGGTATGAGGATGATAGTACCTATCAACTAGTGTCAAATGATTTCAGTGACTTTGACCTCTTACATTAGAATATAAAATTAATTAAGTTAACTTAATTCATTTTACGACGATTAACAAACAAGTTCTAGAACTTATATTAATGCTTCTTGTCGGCTCAGATGTTGGCATGAAGGGGTCATTGATGTGGGAGGAAACCGGAGTACCCGGAGGAAACCCACGTGTCAGAGTGGGTGACCACCATACCCTCTCACATACAGCCACTGCCGATCAAGGGGATCGAACTCGGGTCGCAGTGGTGAGAAGTGATAATTAATATTACTGAAGTACCAGGTATGATTTTAGAGAAGCTGGTAAAATCTACTATTAAGTATTAAGTTCATGTTATTATCTTGATCTAGCTCTTACATGTGTGACTTAATTAGAACATAAAATTAGTATTGCTGAAGTACATGTAGCAGGTCTTATTTTGAAGAGGTGTATAATTTCAGAATCAAGCTAGGTCATTCAATTCCAGTGCCCTTGACCTCAGAGCTTGAAAAGAAAAAAAAAATGATATAATTTAGCATCATGCAGATCCAGTATGATAGGGGCTGGCTATAGTATTTAGAAATGATATATGATAGGACCAAGACCATTAAGTGATATGTCATTTTATGTGCCTAAATATTATGAGGGCACAAAATACATGTAATATTATGCTACTGCACTGTCATCTGTCTGATTGTCCATCTGCATTTGCAACTCCTCATACGTCTTAGGGATTTCAAATTAATGTGGATTACAGTGTATAAAACAAAGATAAAAATATAGTAGTGTATATGAAAATGGGAATGTTATTCCCAATATTTTAAGGAGTTATGACCTTGAACTTACATTTGGTTTTGTGTGTATGTGTGTATCACCTGAGCTGAAAGCTCAAGTGAACTATTCTGATCGCCCGTTGTCCGTCTGTTATAATGTTTGTCTGTAAGGCAATTCAAAATTAATTTTCCGTTTAACGTCACCTTCAAAATTCAAAACCTATGAGGGAGGGAGGAGATCGAAAATTAAACAAACAAAAGTTTTAAACAAATGATGTGTATTTATTGAAAATTATCTATTCTGTAAAATAAACATCAATTTGTAGGATTTTATAATCAAATTCAAGTAAATTGAAATCACTCAATTATCCCATATAATTCAGCAGCATATTGTTTCAAAGTGTGTGATGATAGGTTTGGAGCTTTGTGGCTAAGATTTATGATTGGTAGGGTTATTATGAGGTTTATAAGCATCCTTTGTATTATGTTGTGGTATTAGTTCATGTAGTTTGTACTGTAGTGTAAATCTAAGACAGATTTTCATTTTTTTTTTAAGAATATGCCTAGAGGTGGGCCAAAAGCATACCCATGTGTCTCTTGTGGTAAAAGAACAAAACCAGACCAAAGGCGATTCATATTGGGTTCTGCCTATGACAGTTACAGACAGTATCTAGGTCTTACCACCTGCCAGGCGACAGATGTAACATGTACCAACTGTTCCTCTAAGTTTTATAAATCCACCCGTGCTTGCAAATCTGTTAAGAAAACTACGAGTTGTGTTTCGGATTCATCCTATAACAATGATCCAGATGTATCTTGATTCTGGGGATCAAAGTATGAAAAATATTTTAGAATAAGATTTCTTAGTACAACTACTGTATATTTTCATGATATTTACATATGAACTGTAATTTCATTCCTTCTCCTCTAGATGGAGCACTTGCCCATATTTTGAAATATATGGCGAAGTGTGTGGCATACTTTATGCAGAAGAGCCCCATTTTTCTGCAATTTGTACTCCCATTATTGTCATGTTCATTTGTTTACATCCATAATTGTGGGATATACCTTTGCTATTGTAGTTAAGAAAAATTGTTACTTGAAATCTAATAAGTGTGACATATATACATGTATATATTGCTTTTTGTGATTTTGTTTGGCATTTGTAATACATATACATGCAAATGCTAATTTCAACACAATTTGACTCGGTGCTCTGTAAGTGATAAAGTGCATTAAAACAATGCATAGTAGACTCAATGGGATATTTCGAAAAGGAGAAAATAAAGTATAGACATAAGGGGGAAGATGTAGTAAATTATTTATGTGCAACATAAATTAATAAAACTTGTTTCCAGCCTTTTGTCCCAAAATGAAGGATTCATACATATTTCAATAATCAGCATTTTTTTTTTGCCTCAAAATGAGGACTTTGCACATATTTACAATGTATTTTCAATTTTGTGTAGGTGGATACTAGATTATGTTTGTTTGTTTATAGCCGCCTGAGCAATTTTTCAGCTATCCGGCGTACTAGATTATGGAATTATTTGTATTTGCATATTTTGCTTAATATACATGTGAGAATTATTAATTATTTTCAGAAATATGAGATTTTTGTATAAAATTGGTCATTTTACCCCTAAATAAGGAATTCGGACACATTGATGGTACAACAATTTTTTTGGTGTAAGTATGTACATGTATGATGAATTCCAAAACAAGGATTTGTTTGTTTTGTTACTTCTTGTTTAATACAACAAATATCAATGGTTTCCAGAAATGTGGGATATTTGTTTAAAAATTAGTCATTTTGCCCCCAAATGAAGAATTTTTACATAATTAACAGTTCAATTTTATTTTCCATTTACTTTTTTTGTTGTGTGTTGGTTTTAAACTATGGAATTGCTTGTATCACCAGATCTCGATAAATGTAAAAGTTGTTTGAAGAAACCGGTAATTTTTGTGTAAAAATTGGTCATTTTGTCCCAAAATGAGGAATTCGGACCTGCTTATAGTGCATTTCCTTTATCAAAGTAATTTAGTATGATGAATTCTTAAGTATGGAAATTATTATTGTGAGATTTCTTGTTTCATTTTATAGTTATTAATTATCTGTAGAAATCTGTGATTTTTGTATAAAAGTTTTCATTTTGCCCCAAAATAAGGAATTTGGACATATTAATGTTTTAAAATATTTTTCATGCAATTCTGATGATGAATTTTAATACATGGAATTCTTTGTTTTGTTACTTCTTGTTTAATATATCAAATATAAATTGTTTCCAGAAATCTGGAATTTTAGTGTAAATATTGGTCATTTTGCCCCAAAATGAAGAATTTGTACATAATTAACTATTCAATTTTATTTTTAATTTAGTTTTGTGTTGTAGGTTCTAAACTATGGAATTGTTTATATCACCAGATCTCGATAAATGTAAATGTTATCAATTCTTTCCAGAAATCGGTGATTTTTGGGTAAAAAATGGCCATTTTCCCTCAAAATCAGGAATTCAGACATAATTAATAGATCAATTTTATTTTTAGTTTAATTTTGTGTGGTGGGTTCTAAACTATGGAATTGTTTATATCACCAGATCTCGATAAATGTAAATGTTATCAATTCTTTCCAGAAATCGGTGATTTTTGGATAAAAAATGGCCATTTTCCCCCAAAATGAGGAATTCAGACATAGTTAAGAGATCAATTTTATTTTTGATTTAATTTTGTGTGGTGGGTTCTAAACTGTGGAATTGCTTATATCACCAGATCTCGATAAATGTAAAAGTTATTAATTGTTTCCAGAAATCGGTGATTTTTGGGTAAAAAATGGCCATTTTCCCCCAAAATGAGGAATTCAGACATAGTTAATAGATCAATTTTATTTTTCATTTAATTTTGTGTTGTAGGTTCTAAACTGTGTAATTCCTTATATCACCAGATCTCGATAAATGTAAAAGTTACTAATTGTTTCCAGAAATTGGTGATTTTTGGGTAAAAAATGGTCATTTTCCCCCAAAATAAGGAATTTGGACATACTTACAGTGTAATTTCTTTTTCAGTCTGATTTAGTATGATGAATTCTTAAATAAGGAAATATTTGTTTTGTTATTTCTTGTTTCACTTTATAGTTATTAATTATTTCCAGAAATCTCTGATTTTTTTTGCAAAAATCGGTCGTTTTACCCCAAAAATTGGGAATTTAGGCCCACCAAATATTACCAATTGTTTATTTTGTAATTTTGTATGATGAATTCTAAAATTTTGATCTGTTTGTATTTTCATTTCTTGTTTATTAAAAAAGTTATTAATTGTTTCCAGAAATCTGTGATTTTTTGTTGTTTTTCCAATATTTTACCCCAAAATTCACAAAATATTAAATGATCAACCTATAATGGCTGAAATTGGTGATACAAATTCCAGTTAATCAGAATAACAGTAAATTATGATGTTTTGACATTGGGCGTATTTTGGCCCTTAGTGCCCCTTGTTCTTTGAAATCACAAAACTTTTCACAAATTAATGTTACGGAAATCGTGTTACACATCCCGTAATATACCCCTGCAAAAGCAGAACCCAGTTTAGCATTTCTACTTGGCAAAACTCCCGCTTGAGAGCGATGTAAAGTAAAAAAAAATCCGATATATCTCGTCCCGAAATTCCTCGTTCATTCTCAGGCATCGAAATTAATATCCATCCAAATCTATTCTTTTCCTTTTTTACGCTCATGATAATTTATGTCTATTGTCTATGTAAATATTTATCTGCGCATCCATAGATCTCGTTTACACATGCAGATTCCCTTCGCGACATACCCACAATACACAATTAGTATCTTTATAAATGACGGCTAACACTAGCATGCCATGACGTCATGACGATCCAGTCCGACGTCAATAAAAACGCAAACGACAGCTGTGAAGATCACTTATGATAAAGCGGATCAAACATGGAACAGCCGCTTCTCTCGTTGGGTAAAATATAATAATTTATAACTGAATTATAAGAGTTGAATCTTAATAGCTGATTCATTTAGCAAGTAATTAATATAATGATGAAATTATTGATAAGGGCCTAAATGAGTGAAGGATGGATATTTTGGTAGGGGTGGATATTTTTGCATGGATGTAAATATTTGCATAATGGAAATAATTGATATACGATATTAGAAATTTGGTAAATTGTGTTAACTAATGGCATTGTTCATTACTTTATTAAAATCAATACAATTTTACTCCTAACTCGTCTTATCCTTTGTCTGGTTTACAGAATTGGAAAGACACACAAGAAGAGTGTTATATATATATATATATATATATATATATATATATATATATATATATATATAAACCCAACTCATTATTAACAACATTAAAACGTATGATTTTACAACACTTTACACGACCATATCTCACGATAAATTAAAGACTAGACTTTCATAGACAGTTGCTTCGTCAACAAAAATGACAGAAGGAAATACCCAGATGTAGTGATCGGTCATCCCAAGAAACACCGCTCTACCTCATCGCACAAGTATTCTGAAGTTGATATTACAAAGATGCTAGAGTTCTTCATTGAAAATATCTTCGTAGTCTTTGGTGATCAGGTCTTCCAACAGTCTGTTGGAAAATCCCATGTGCACGAATTGTGCTCCTTTGTTAGCTGATCTGTTTTTATATTCTTGTGAAACAGAATTCATTTAAAAGCTTCTACATGAGAAGAAAAAATATCTTTTTGTGGCCTTCAATTCGACATTTCGATACACTGACAGTGTTTTATCTAAATTCATTTCTGTTGTCACGTACGATCAATGAGAGTGAATATTATATTTTATATATATTATATACTTATTCCAAAACGGCGGTTTGAATTTTTTTACCCGGTTATTAGTATCCTATTACCCAACGTGAGGGACAGGAGATAACGAGTGGAAAGTTCACGTGCATAATTCTGAAGCGACCCAATTTGATATATAAACAGTGTGTGCCGTGTTAAACGTCGCTTCTACACTGAAGAAGAACCCCACAGGTAAGATAAAACTGTAATGGTTGCATCTTTGTATGCATATAGAAAGACAAAAACCATACAGTCAAACTCTGTTTGCATTGCCTGATGGCTGTAATTTTGTGTTAGTCCGTTGCTTTCGATGGAATGTGGTACGATTTGATTTATATCGTGTTGTTATAATTACAATTGTCGTTAAAACAGTCCATTTGTCTATAATGGGTCGATTATGTAAATTACCCAATGCCTCGATTTATAAAAAAAAAATTCCATTAAGTCATCATTCTTTGGGGTACCTGTAAACTGGGAGACGAACCCTTGTGAACAAATCCAGACCAAACGAAATCAAAGTACGTTTATTACTTCAATTGATTTTATATCGTGTTACCTTAAATCAATAAGGAGTAATATGCTTTTAAGAGTAAGCATTGGCTCGAGTGCTTTAACTGTCGAATACTTCTCAAGATACTGAGAAGACAATATTTTTTCCCAATGTGTTAAAAGTTTTATCTTGAACATCTGATAAGCAATATGGGTCATTTTCTTTCTGGGGATAAACACTGTACCAAGTTTGCTAACTATCGATCAAAAGGTTCTTTAACTAATTCAAAGCATACAGCACTTGGTTTATAGACGGATCCAATATTTTTGTTTAAACAAAATAAAAATAGTAGGTACAAGCAAGTATTGCATGAAAATGTTAAATACATAAAAAAATAATTTGCATCAAGTAAATAGCAAACTGTGTATTAACTAATCGGGGAAAAATCTCCGATGATTGAATACCACATCAGCGCCACTACCGGAAATGGATGAGTTTTTTTTTTGTTTTTGTTTTTTTTTTTACAAAAATATTGAACAATTAACAAGCAAACCTTAAACATCTTCAATAAAACAGAATCAGAAAGGTTACTCAACCAATTTAAATGTCACTAAACACATGTTGTGGATTTAATTATTCCTTTAAGAAATAAATCTTATTTCTGAAAATACATCAGGGCATGATATATTATACACCAGCATCCCGAAGCGCGTTAGAGCCTTGTAGAAAGAACACTGACGCGAAGCGTTACAGTTCATACCTTCATATATTTACAAACATTTATTCTTTATATTTACATTCTACTTTCATTTCTTTCGAGATTTTTAGCCGCTAAATAGACTTACTATATTTATCATTTTTCGTACTCACATAGTTCACATCTGCATTGCATTCTTAAGAAAATGGTAGTAGGTATAGATATTGAAAGCAAAACACTAGAAATGTAAATATATAGAGAGGTAGTCAGTAAAACGAGCATTTTGAACAATAAATATAGACAACAATGATACACATCAATGATAAAAATAATGTAATATACATTTTCATACAGTTTATCCAGGTTTTACTACAATGCACAAACACTATATCTAGCATATAGGCAAAGCATAGTCTACAAAGTTTAAAATAATTGACAAATCAAATCTAAGAGCCACAGGTAGGTTTTGCATTAAAAAGAATACGTACATAATTACAACAAGACATGGAATAAATGAAGTACCACTTAAGCATTAATACTGGCATATGACTATTATGTAGTTCAATGTTAATACATTTATAGTGATAATTAGTAAAGACTGGTCGTGGTAGCTCAGTGGTAGAGTGTTCGCTTCGTAACCGGGAGGTCATGAGTTTAGTGACATGGCCGCCTCAAAACTAAGATGAAAACATAGGTAGTGATTGCTTCTTCGCCAAACACTCAGCATGTAGAAGTGAGAATCACGGGTCTTTCCATCTTCGCAAGCCAAGGGTTTTTGGTAGACTCCGCTCCCCACAAACCCTTGGCAGATTACGCTACGAAAACTGTGGCCCGCAGTGGCGACACCTAGCGAACGTTCTGAATTTGAACTGTGTAATAAAGCCAATTGAGAAATGACATTCATGATACTGTTCGTTATAAATGTATGACAAAATCAACTAAAGAGGCTTTGAAGGAAAATTAACGGCAGACTAATTACGCGCTATAGAAATATAAAACAAGGACGAGAATATCTCTAGCAACAGAACAGGAAACATCAGCGTGGTAAGAGGAAATTCCAGTTAATTTTGCACCTCGCATATTCATACCGTAAAGCACGTTTATGAAGAACGCATAATAAATATACTGGGACAGATTGTCTTTTGACGCTGGCTGTAACTCAGAACTTCCAACAGTTTGAAAACTTTCAATAAAGCTACGATTTTTCAGTGATAGTTGACCCTTACACATCATTATACTGTTCCATCGTATATATCGATCCCGAAACTTGTTTCTAAATATCAACGTGCTTGGCTTGTTGACACTCATGTTTCTTTTCAATGAAAGCTATCATTTCATTGATTTCAAGGTTAAACCATGGAACCAATGAAAACTTGGTCACAATTTTCGTGGCGTAATCTGTCAAGGATTTGTGGGGAACGGAGTGGACCGAAAACCCTTGTCTTACGAAGAAGGGGTCTTTCGGATATGACCTTAAAAATGGAGGTCCCGTGTCAAGTTAAAGGATCCTCCTTGAGTGCCAAGCATAGGTCTAAAATTGTGTACTTCACATGCAAATGGTGATGTCTCAATGTGAGTGAAAGATTCGCGATGAGACGAAAAAGAAGCAATCAATCAGACACTCAGTATAAAAGCTTTGTCCCGTTTTTATGTATTGTGAAGACAGTTTGTAGAATTCTGAGTGAGTGATAGATGACCTTTATTTTCCACCATTTTTTTGTTTCAAAAACATTTCTTGCTCTAAATTTCTTTCTCTCTTATGGTAAATTTTTGTAAAATCAAGAAAGAGAAAGAAAAGTTTATTTTGCGAAAATGACCAATGACATTTTTCCTGGTTTAAGAGATACAAAATTTGTTTTCAAAACGTTGCAGCCAAAACGTTTTTGATTACTTCAATGATGCTACGAACATAATAATTTAATAACAAAATTATTTATAATTAAGTACTAGATTAAATAAATTAAATACCTTATAAAAATTCTTTGATTGGCATGAATAAAAATCTGTGTAACTGTATAATATTTACCGCACTGTATTTTTTCTCGCGTAGAAACACGATTGTCTGCAATGATTTAGATAAGCTGTTTTGTTGTATCGGGGAGCATCTCAAAACTAAAGTGATAGAAAGAGCGACTGATATAAATAGAATATCTATAATTGCGTGATTTCATATTTGTACTATCCAAAGGCAAGCCTGGCAAATAAATACACCATTTCAACACACTGGAGAGCAAATATCAAACCACGCAATATAGATATCCTCCATTACACCTGTGCAACCCACTTCACTGGGCATTCCGACCCTTACTTTCAGTCTGCTTCATTGTTTTGTGTATACCGTTTATTCTGACACACTGTGTGTTCTGATATTTTTTTTTTCGCCCAGTGTATGCCGGATTAGACAGGTGTAACTGTAACGGAATCTTTCTTCATTGATATAATCATTCCATTTATGAAATTTATATATCGAATGGCGAAGTAAACAATGTGTAAATCGTAATCATAAATCCCCAAGACATATACAGATTCGAGTGTAGGGCAGAACGGACCTCCGACAAAGCGAAGGTGGGATCAGGTGTCATGGAGGAGTAATCATCCTCTGCTGACCGGTCACACCCGCCGTGAGCCCTTAGTCTTAATTAGGTAAATTAGGAAAAGGAGAACCGTCAATCAGGTATCTTTCTTCTGAACATTAGAAATATGCAATATTGCGGGTTTAATAATCAAAATTATTTTTCATAAAAATGAATTCATAGAAAATAACTTACTTTGTGTTTATAGCATGATTATGTTTGCAAGATTTTGATACGAGAAAAAGAATTGGTACCCTTAAGTCAGTGTCTCATCACGAATTTATCCGAAATCATCCTTAAAGATGTACGATAAAGTCAATTTCTAAATGAAGCAAAAAAAAAAAGAAACCGGCCTTATATGCATGTACTAATGATATTGTAGCAAACCACGGCTGAAATGTACGTTCCTGTTTCTCTTTTCACGCAGATAGCCACTGGTGTAATAGGGAGAGGAGCGTACATTTCAGCCGTAGCTTGCGACAATGCAATGGTATCAACATGTATGAAGTACACTTTGTTTAAAATATTCACATGGTGGTATGAATTCAGATGTCAATGCGACAGAAAACCCTTCTTGCTGCCTCCGGGTTAGCTGGAGCAGGTTATGCTACGTGGAAAATCATGTTTCCATGGATTGGCGATGACATCCAGACCATTCGATCATACTTGGCGGTCATGAAAAAGACTGAAGAAAGCTTCATTAAAATGCGAACAGTGTTAGATATGTTTGAAGAAGACGTGGCACGCTTACCAAAAAAAACTTTCATAATTTTCGAGGACAAGCATTATTCGTATGAATTCGTCGACGCCATGGCGAATAAAGTTGCAAACCTTGCTTCAACCTGGAAACTTCCGAGAGAATCAACAGTTGCCATGATGATAGAAAATGAGCCAGCATTTGTATGGACTTTTCTAGGTAACATATAAATTGGGTACGAACTGCTGCCTCGATACTTTATGTCTAATTGTTTAATTCAAGAATTTCGTATGATTTTGTTGAAAAATGTGACCACGGATAGAATTATTGTTTTATTTTCAAAGGATTACAGAAGGCTGGACTAGTGGGAGCCTTTATAAACTATCACTTAAAAGCCCATCCACTTATTCATTCTATCAAAACCAGCGAGGCACCAATACTTATCATTGGTTCAGGTGAGCCTTTTCTGTGAAGTGTTTAAAAATTGGAAATTGTACACGTACATGAGATGTAATTTAAGGTGGTTTGCTAACTCAACATTTTATTTCATGACCCAGTAAAACATCTCATATGAAGTATATTTTCACCATCGAAAGAGTGATGCTGTAATTGAGAGCTTGTATTGATTTTTCGATGGTGAAGTCATACTTCTTATGAAATGCATTAATGTACAAATGCCTACTAGATAATTTTTAATATTCTAAAACTTGAATCAAAGGCAAATATAGACGTTATAACGCGAAAGAAAGGCGTAATAACGCGAAAGAAAGACGTAATAACGCGAAAGAAAGACGTAATAACGCGAGAAAAAGACGTAATAACGCGAGAGAAAGGCGTGATAACAGACTCCGTATCAACAAGTCATTTAATAAAATTTTGGTGTAGTGATCCACCTTAACGATTATTCTGAGTTATCCTTCTTGCTATGGTAGGTGATGAGCATTTTCACACAATCCAAGAAATACGAAACGATATACCTGACATTAAAATCTATGTCCAGGGAAAACAACAAGCAGACCTCCCGTCGGAGTTTCTTTCTATGGACGATATCTTCCTTCGGACTTTTCCGGTCCCCGTCTCCAAGGCATGCCGAGAGGGAACCAACTTACGCAGTCCCGTCTGTTACATTTATACTTCTGGTACAACAGGTGCGCTTGTACAATTTTATACTCTGTATGAAAACAAACACGAATTATTCTATTTAAAACAGTATTTATAAAATGTGTGTACTTTTAGGACTTCCAAAGCCAGCGATAGTCAACAATGCAAGATCCATAGCTTGCGCGTTCCATTGGCAGACCTTCAGTTACAACGAAGACGATATAGGCTATGCTGTTACTCCGCTTTATCACAGTGCTAGCACCAACTTGTGTCTTTTCAATACAATCGAGAGAGGTATTTATCTTTGCTTTTGTCAGACGTATGGTGCCTCCATCCTGAGTGAGTAGTAGCGAAAAATACTGTGTGTGCATGGATAGGACTAAATCGTAGTGATCGTACATGAATTAAGATATCTTGTTCCAATGAACAAATCACTCCACTTCTAACGATACCTACTACAATGTGAAATATGTGTCTCCATGTAAATAGTTTTTGTCCTAAAATGGGGTTAATTGATGACATTTCGAGAACGTAGTTCATATATTCAAAATCGTATACACCCTGGAGGTGGAAAAATAATAGTAACCGACCTGCACTTCGTCTGCTACAGCCACGAGTCCCAACCATGCTAATGGTGAACATGGAGTTTTTTCTTCTTCCAAAATTTGCAAAAAAACAAAACAAAAAAAACCCAACAACTAAGAGCTTAACATTAACGTCATTCATGTATTCCCCATCAATTTTCTCAGGTGCCTTGATTCCTGTTGAAACCTGTGTTCAAACCCTGCGTTTTCAACTCCAAGTAGGGTAATACCCCGGTTTCTCCATCAAATCACCTCACCGATGTAGTTTACTCAGCTCTTGTGGTTGAGTTGACTTGGCGCTTTAAGTTACCTTTATTTTACACCTGATTTATCTGTTTTATTCCTTCTAAATTAAGTATTTATATTTTATATTCTCTTAGAAATTGTTATCAATTATTTATCACATAAAAATCTAACAGACTATACTTTGTGTTCTCCGATCGTTTATATCGGTCATTAGCTATATTTGTATGGAAGCTCGAGAAGAACACAAATCAAAATAGAAATATATATAAGAAATAAGATATCATTTTTTGAGTGTCATTGGGATATAACATGAAGTTGGTACGTGATCAAATCTGCTATAACGCTCAAATCTGCTATAACGCTCAAATCTACTATAACGCTCAAATCTACTGTAACGCTCAAATCTACTGTAACGCTCAAATCTGCTGTAACGCTCAAATCTACTATAACGCTCAAATCTACTATAACGCTCAAATCTGCTATAACGCCTTTCATGTCATATCCCAATGACACAATTTTTTTTAATATCATTTCTTAAGTAGCTCGATAAAAGACATATATCT
>JAMZEH010000049.1:3757500-3805000 GCA_024699665.1 Ostrea denselamellosa | reverse complement strand
GAGACGTGTTTGAGGAGGGGGATCGCTGGTTTTCGTTTGGTGATTTAATCTACTTGGATAAAGACTACAACGTGTATTTCAGAGACAGAACAGGGGACACATTCAGGTTAGTGCTGGGTTTTTTAATCACGTTAAAAACAAAAACAAAGACAAGTAGTATGCTCTTTGTCCCCCAGAGGGAAACTCATTGGAGCTTCGACATTTTCGTGCTCATTTTGTGTAAACAACATGCCACGTGGTTACAGGAGTAAGACTCCGGTGACACTAGTCCAAGATAAGTATTACTCTAAAGATGAAAACTTGAAGATAACGAAGAGTGATCAATCTCATAATTCCTATAAAGAATACAAAATAAACAATTGGGCAAACACGGATCCCTGGATATACCAATGGTGGGATCAGGTGCCTAGGAGAAGTACTAGTAAGCATCTCCTATTCACCGGTCACACCCACCGTGAGCTTTATATCTGGATCAGGAAAACGGAGTAATCATAGTCAAAATTAGTATGTAAAGAACGGCCTGACAATTGGTATGAAACAGAAGGTATTCGTCCCAACGACAGGTTGTATAAATTTGTAAATTGGATCATTATATCGACCGTGGAATTTGCGAAATGCTGACTTTAAACGAGGCATTTGAAACCGTGGAACATTAACTTTTTTATTAGTAGCCTGTCTCGATATAAAACCTGATCATACGCAAAACATGTTCTTGCGAATCGAATCAATGAAATGCATAATCTGCATATGCAGATGATAATGAAATATTGCTACATAAATATGGGAAGTTGACGATGGAGAAGCTGAAGTCATCCCGTTTGTCATAAAGTTGAGATGTACATATGTATGTAGTTTGTGAAAGGGGTCATCTTGTTGAACACAAAAAACACTTTTATTTAGATGGAAGAGCGAAAATGTCTCCACCGCCGAAGTTGCAAACATTATTAGCCAAGTTCCATTTGTGTATGACGTCAATGTTTATGGTGTGACTATTCCTGGTGAGTAGAACAAGGAAGTTCGAATTTCTCTTATTTCTGAACAATGATTGAACCCTTCCTCGGTCAGTAAAGATAATTAGCAGAAATTGGTTCCTTATAAGGATGCTGTAAAGATAAAACAGAGATGTAGATATTTTTATTTGTTTATTTATTTATTTTATGTCCCTTTGAGAGTTTTTCACTCCTACTGAGACGTCAACAGCTGTAGGTTCAGACAAATACGTAGCACTCAGGGCTGTAGTAGTGAGGGTTCTTCGTCGTGTCTGTCGCAACACAACACATTGGTTTTTAAGGTCTCATGTTAAAGACTCGCAACTCTCAGTTGTAAATTCCAGGCGTTTAGCGAAGGAGCGGGCACCTGTAATAATGGATTGAACCCACAACCTCCAAATCAAGATGCGAACACTCCAACTATTGAGCCAGCGAATGTAATTGCTAGATGGAGCATACTGTGAAGGAATGTTGCATTTGACATCAATGTACCATGTGATCCCTAGTCTCATTAACTCAGAAAGCCATCGACCAACTAACTGGAAATGACACAATAAACACTGCGATTTAAAACATTAAAATGTTAATGTTACTGTTAACGTCATTACTATATCCTCAATAATAGCCTTTCATCACACATGATAGAAGTCCTCTCGTATATATGAAAACACCTAAAACTAAGATATTTTGATGCTACATATCTTTACCAAAGTGCAAGGACCCTCTTTTTGAACGAAGCACTTATCATTGCTTGTCCGCGTCCCGGATGTTGGAAAATACAGAGGTGATGAATGAAAAATCCCGCTGTATACTTGTCGACATTTTAAACTGCAGTACAAATGACATTGTCATTAAATGTGAATTGGTATTTATAGTTCTCTGACATTTACGTACCAAAAACTCATTCATTCATTTTCGTTAAATGTTGATTATTTCCCCAAGTTTTAGCACCCTTCTTTGGTCAGTTAGTACAACTTCGATGTTCTTATTGTCAAGGTGAAGACGGACGAGCAGGAATGGCGGCCGTTATGCTTAAACGCGATGACGAGAAAATCACGGACGACAAACTACGAACGATTTACTCAGTCTGTGAGAAGGAACTCCCCTCCTACGCCCGTCCTATTTTCATACGCTTCATGCCAGAAATGATTGTCACACAAACCATGAAGAACCGGAAGGTAGAACTGGTGGAAGACGGCTATGACCTCCAGAAGGTCAAAGACCCTCTGTATTTTATTGACACGAAAAATAAAACATATTCTCCTTTAACAGTGGTGAATTACGATAGTGTGCTGACATCTAAGCTGTAATCTGTGTCACTGTTATTATCATGTGACACATTTCACAATCAGTTTTATAGAGTGCATTGTATAGAATGTACTGAATGTAGTATTTTAATAGGTATTTTTGTCGCAATGTGCATGAAGTTTACACCCCTGACGAAGAGATAAGATGTTTGTAATCATGAAATTCAAGCTTTGCATGTACTGCATGACCATTACGCCAAATATCTTTACATCCCCCCCCCCCCAAGAAAATTATTCATTTTCCCACACGTTTTCAGTAGAAAGTTTGTTTCCTCACTTCCAGGAAGTTATTCATAAGAAAATTCGGAATTCTTTTCCCACACGTCGGCAGTAGAAAGTTTGTTTCCTGACCCCCCAGTGTCCATTATATTTGGGACATTAATACTGTTTTGTTGGTGTATTCCCATTTGGCCAAAATTCTGAAATTTATTTATGTAAACTAGTTTGGCTAGGCAGGAATGGTGTACAGGTGGAGAACAAAGGAAGTCAATCACCTGTGACCTATAGTCTGTATTATTAAATCAATGGAAACATGATTTCTAAAGGAAACCAAACCTTTAATTCATGATGATCTAGTATCAATTGATTAAAATTTTCTTTGCTGGTTCTATTCCATGTAAATATATATATATATATATATATATATATATATATATATATATATATATATATATTGCTGTTTTCTTGAATATTATATCAACTGATTTCTGTGGTTGTTAAAATTTAATCCATCTAAAGCCAATGCTGTTTTTCTCACTAAATGCGAATATTAATTTTCCAAAATTAAAAAGTTCTCAATTAATTTTGATCATTTTTCGTTATTTTTGCCTTTCTTCATTAAAACAATTTCGAAAAAAGTGTTACCTCTAATAATATCAACAATCCCAAACCTCTTGTATGTTTTTCATATGGTTCTCGTCTGTGGAATATTCACACCAAACTTAGACATGCTTCTTTACTTGGAATAAATTTTCAAATAATGGATAGGTTGCTAAGAGTAAATGTTGTTGGTACACACCTTCTTCTTTGGGGTGACATTATACTATTTAACTAAACAGCTGTATCTTTTATTATGTCCAGAAGTATATTCAAGAAATTAATAGATTCAACTGATGATCACCTAGCTTATATATTTAATATATATTCAAGCAACATATTTGTATGCTCTGTATAATAATTTTCAATAATAAATACCTACATGTGACATATTTGTATAACAATCTACAATGATAACTGTGTAATTTATTATATTTCAAGGAGAGGAACTCGAAAGTTTTTTAGCACTTTTTTCCGATCCTTTTGTGTATATCATATACAATAAAATGTGTTCAAATCAATCAACTGAATTCTAACAGAAACTAAACTTTTTTGCCATTTTCTTGAACATTTGAAGTAAAGCTGCAACACAAAAATTGAAAACTCTGGATATTTTACTTCATTCATTTCTTAGATGACAAAAACTAAATTAAAGCTTCACACAGAAACAGATATCATAAAACAACATACTGGCCAATGTTCCACATTTCACACATTTACAGTATGTCCCCATGGTACACGTTTCACTGTATGTGGAGCAGGTGGGAGGCAGCATCTGCATACTCCATCACTCCAATGTCCTTCTGTCGAAGCCTCTCCTTCAGCCACTGAATGCACTGGTCAAGCCGCTGATATTTTCTTTTCCTTGGTCTCACAATACCTTCAGCATCCAGTTGAATCATCTTTGCTTCATTGGCAGTCTGCTGTTTTTGAATGATCTGGAGGAAGGAAAAGATGTTAGGATGGGGTCATCAACACATACCATTCAATTTATGATGCCATCCTTCCACTACGTTGGCTGTTCTTGGTCCATCATTGTCAAAGTGATTCCAGTGGCGGAGATGGCCATCAACCCAAGTATCAGTTACATAGTCCTTAAATCTTAGCATATTAGGACTGTCATCCCCATTGTCTTCCAAATCTTGGAACCACACATCCTCCATACAGTTTTCCGGCACCAAGGGAAGAACAGCCGCTTGCCATGCAAGTCGATGGAAATCTTCATCCTCCTTAAACAGTACAACTAGTCCACAGGATTGAACTTTCCTCCAAATGCACAGAGTATAGTGGAAAAAAGTAACCCTTGATGGATATCAGCAGAAAACTGGCTCACACAATGTTATGAGCGGCAACTTCAAAATCCAGGATCCGATGCTCTTGTATCAGCACAGACTGTCTCTCGTGAACTGCAGTTTTCAGGAGCATAAAGAATCGCTCATACGTGGCCTCAGTCTTATTTGGCAACAATGCAAATACAAAAGGAAATACAGTTCCGTTTACTCAGGAGTGGAGAGTATACACTATATGAACAATGTTGAGCAGGAATAAAATGTTCAGATGGGAATAGAAATTTCAGAATTTTTGTTAGGTGGGGATAAACCGTTTTGTTCTGCATATTCATATAATTCTTATCATAACAAGTCTTTTTACAAATACATTTCTGACCTCTTTTAGAAGATTCCTTTGAGTGTAATATTTTTGTTGGGAATTTCACTCTCTTTTCGGAAATAATTGTCTCCAAACACTTAGCCATAATTACTAAAGCAAAGAAGGAAGACATCTTATAGTCCAATCTAGTTTCCCATGGCAACTTTTGTATTTGCATGTTAATTTTTTTTTATAAGATATGTTCTATTTTATCTCGCTAATGGTGGCGTCATTCTAATATACATCAATTGTAGCCACTAACATTTTCTGATCTGATGTTTTCCGTTGGTTTATAACAAAAAAATTCAATAAACTGGTATCTTTCATCTTACTTTTCCTCTGTGATTTCATCCAAAATAAAAGATAGTTATCACTGAGATTTATTTTTATTGTAATGAATTTTTAAAACAAGTAGAAAACGTGTTTTTTTTTTACAATTAGATAACGTATATAGGTCTCAACGGAACTCCTAGTGTGTCTGTCAGTTAGTCAAGATATTAAAAAAATAAATAAAATGGAGGCATATCGTGTTCCCGAGCTGATCGCGGAGCAGCAGTGATTTAGTCGAAAGAACAAAGAGGGCGACACTCTCAGAGGAATTGATGATGAATTGCTGACCGCAGTAACGACAACTCTTGCCTTTTATTAAATTCGAATTACTGTTCGTTTAATATTACAGTGTGTGTCCAACGCTAAGTGAGCAAGATGTGAGGTCCAAGGATATGAATTTATTCATGGAATTGTTTTCAAAAAGATGTGTACGCTGAGTACTCCATTCGTCCTGGTAACGTGGTGAAAGACTTGGCGATAGAACAGGAAGTTAAAATGATATTGTTTTATTCTGTACGGATTATTAAGACCCTTATTCTGCTTTTTCTGTTGAATTCAGGTAAGTTTGATATTTGTCTACTATCATACCGTAGGAAAGAATGGCATTTTGTTATCCTCGTATGCCAACCAATCGAAATTTCCATATGATTAAAGAAAACCCGAGGAATTTGATCAAACTCGTGAGAAATGACAGTGCCGTACTTTTTCCAAATGGCGTAGAATGATAACTTAAAAAGAATGCTACTTCATAGCTATTTTTATATAAAACAAAATCCTTTAAAAATGTCTTTCCTTTGGGGGTGATTTTGTTATTGTATTTTCATTTGTGAGAGTATATGAGATTGATGTATTTCAAGCCTCGGTATAGCGGCACATTGTTTTTTTTTTTTTTAATATACATTTTTCATTGAAATATACATTCATATATTATAAAATAATTTAGTGTACAACAATGGAATTTTTCATTTCACCCTCACCATCTACTCGCACATGTTCACACATAAACAGTTGTAAAAATGTATAAAATTTCAGTACAGGTCAAGAGCTTTCCATTCAATAGGATTACGCTGTATCATCTGATGTACTTTCAAAATAAAACTGAAGACATTTCTACTATTTACATTTTAATCATTTCATACGCTGTGATTAGCGTACATGTAGATTCGGTCAATAGTTTGCATATATGCAGTAATTTGCCTATTTCAAAAGTTGAAAGTTTATAAGATAATAACCTTCAGTTTTAGTTAGTAAGAATGTTAAGGGGAATAAAAAGGAATGAATGTTTATATTTGATGTTAATGACTTTGCTCACAGAAAGATATCAGTCTTTATTTTTGTTACAAGGTGGTTTTTCATGTCTTAGGCAAATTCTTGGCGATTTTTCAGTACTGCATCATAATGGGATATGAGTGTACATCACTTGCGTGGCCATTTTCATGACACCCCCCCCCCCCCCCCCAAATATTTTTACCATGCATAGCCACCAAATCGTTCCTGTTCCCAATATGTTATTTTTGTAAGCGGCTAATCCCTGTGTATATATCTCTATAATGCTAGTGCCTGTATTTAACATCGGTCATGGAATATCCAATACCAGCGTACCTGTAGGATTACCTATTGGGAGCTCGTACAGATTTGAGTACTTTAGTGTTCAATATCTTTTTAAATTTAATCTTACGTGGTTTTTTTTTTTTTGATATGAAACAGAATGAGTTAATACGATTTACTTAGGACTTTTATTAACCTTTAATCAGAAAGAGGTTAAATATTTACACAGGTCACTGTTGGATTTTTTTTTTATATCAATGTATTATTTTTGCATGATAAGGTCGAATCTAACAGAAGAATAGAATTGTTTCTCAGCCATTTACACGACTTCTTGAGGCGACACAATATAACACATTGGACATGGTGCTTCATAGTCAATCGTTAGAATACTGACGTTAACTCATATTGAATCTTACTCGTGTAAGAATAAAAGAGGACCTATAAAACATTCAGATAACTTTTTATATGAGTCATTCATTAATAAAGCTCATTGATCGCTCATTGATCACAACTGTCACTGCACTGATACAGTTTAATGATAGGAAATCGAGTCTGATTGCTGCACAGGTAGAGTCCGACAACTGATTTGCATAATTCGGTTATAAAATTCAAATAGAGCACGTTTGTTTAGAGCCGTAATAGTTCTAGTACAGAAGTTTATAGATGTTGACGATCTTCGAGAAACCCGGAAGTAGCTCTTGCACGGGTGAAATTGAATAGAGCACGGTATCACTGTACGTAGAATTTCTGTTTGCAGCGGTGTTTGCGGTCAAATAGTTTCATAGAACGCGGTATCATTGTACCTGGGATTCTGTATGCAGCAGCAATTCAATATTTGTATATCGCACCTACTAGTATACATTATTTGTTTCCTTGTTGTATACAAGTAGTGATTAATGCTTTAGATCAAAGGTTGGTGGTGTACGGTTGTTTTTCATACGGCCGCGGAGTGGTCAGATACCGACAAAATCCTAGCTGTCAGACATCTGTGCAGTACTAGTTTGGAGAAAATCATAATACTTATACCTATCAAATTCTGGACATTCACAACAATCATGATCAAAAACGGAGTACTGTATTTTGTAATTACGGTAGACATCGAAATGTAACCTTGTTCCACACACACACACACACACACAACACACACACACACACACAACACACACACACAGACACACACAGAGAGAGACACACACACACATACACACACATCACACACAGACACACACACAGAGACACACACATACACACACACACACACACACATATATATATATACACACAAACACATACACACATACACATATATATACACACAAACACAGACACACACACATACACACACATACACACACACACACACACACACACACACACACACACACACACACACACACACACACATATATATATATATATATATATATATATATATATATATATATATATGAATTACGTATGTTTCAAACATCTATTATGAATTATATACACTGTATATTTCAATTTTAAAAAATTATTTCATAGCATACAAGAGAACCGCATGTCAGACATCGAAATTTGATCAAATGAATGAAAGACTGAGCACGAGGTCTATTAACTAAAAGATATAGCATGTAGACTATGCAGACGATAATTTAGCATATAGACTATGCAGACGATAATTTAGCATGTAGACTATGCAGACGATAATTTAGCATGTAGACTATGCAGACGATAATTTAGCATGTAGACTATGCAGACGATAATTTAGCATATAGACTATGCAGACGATAATTTAGCATGTAGACTATAAAATAATATAATATGTAGTCTAAACCTGGAAGAAACTTAAATTATTTGTATATATGGTAATTTGACCCAGGAAAAATACCTACACGATACCCATACAAATGATTTTTTTAATATTCCGAATCATTAATTTAGAAATGAGAAAGAATATCGAGGAGAAACGCTAACAAACCATTACTCCTTTATATACCACGTTTCCTTAATGATTATTCAAATTAAATTGTTGTAGGGTGTCTTTTGGTGTTGAGGTAATTTCATTTTTATTTTCATAGTGAGGTATTGTGAGAATTTCATATTAAGTAAAACCAGAGACATATATAGCATATAATTGTCCCTGGCAAAACTAGGAATGATGTCCATTAAGGAATATAATACATGTACCCTGGTTGTTTTAGATCATATCTGAGCAGTGTTTACAGAGTTCTTGTTTCGGTGACAAAAACTTGTTACACTGTTCCAGATTTTCTGCTGTCGAGATTTTTCCAAATGTTTGCTTAATTTGTTACGGAAAAGCAAACATCTCCTGATTTAGACAGCTTAAAATGAATTCATTGATTCCCTAAAAAGTCGCGAATGGGTGGGTGGGGGATTGAAAGTAAGGGAAATAAAAATCAAACACAGTGTAAAAAGACTCCACCCCCGACCCTAAACCATCAATGAAATATAAAAAAAAAATGTAATTGATTTAGTTCTTAAAGCTTTGAAGATGAACTTTTACGAAGCTGATACTTGTGTTGTGTGGATATAATGAGTCTAATCTTCGACTGATTCTTATCGTTTGAGATTTTGCATAGACCCCTAAAATACCTACTTTACATCTTTTGTTTGCTTGGCAGTTTGAGTACACACTGAATATTTCATGCAGGTGCTTAAGATTGTGTTCTTATTTTTCATTTCTTCTCGTGTAGCTTAGAGAAAATTTAAGGACATACGCGACGTTTCTCAATGATATATAATTTTTCATGAAATTTCAAGTGCAATTCACCCGCATTCTATCTCGTTTCTATCAACAACAAAAAAATAATAATAAAATAAAATAAAATAAATAAATAAATAAAAACCAAAAATTGGGGTATGTTACCATATCTATTTTATAATTAGCACATTTTGATAGTTCCTAGTTGTTGCATGTAAAATATAATTTTAGCTCTACTGTATAAATGGACATTCCCATAATAAAGAAATTGAGGAAAATATTTGTACTAATGGGGTATTGAACCCGGGACCTTTACAAGTTAGGTGATCTAACCACTGAGCTACCCAGGCCGATGTAAAACATTTGGTAATATTACTACATTACAAAATCTAAGCCTGTTATACAAGAACTCTTCATATCAAGAAAATGTAAAAGATAATTTTAGAGAAAATGTCAGAAACGTCGCATATGTCCTTAATTGACGTAAAACGTAGAATTTAATTTGATCGGCCTTAATTGATAACTATTATGAATTATTATAGTAAAAATATGAAAGAAATGTGTTTTTAACACAATGGTACCATGTTCTCTACTCAATGCTGTCGCACTTGCTTTCTCTCTACAATAAGAGGATATAGTATATATATGGCAATGATTGTCACATACACGTAGAAGAATTTAGTCATTATTTAAAATAAAATCAGAGAAACCTGTGTCTGCACGGTGATATATATATATATATATATATATATATATATATATATAAATTCCAACCAACTGTGATGAATTCGACAGAAAATTCTTTTATGATGAATATGCTGTGAATATGCTGTAAACATGCTTGTAATGATATATCGTTGTCAGCAATCATAGTTAATGAAGTGCCAAGAAATGTAAAAAAGAAATAGAAGAGAAATGTAGAGGAATGCTAGGGGAAAACAATTACCTTAACACGGTGTTTGAAATTAAGTGGCAATTAAAATAAATAAGGCGCGAAGTTGCATGATCACAAACCGAATGCCCGTTTCTCATTCTGATATATCAATGAAACTTTGAAGTGAAACTTGAATTTTTTGGAATAAAAGAAAAAGATCTCACTGAAATTTTTGGCATTTTATCTGATCTGCTTACCAAAGCTTATCTTAAGTCATAGAGGACAATAGTTTTATAGTGAAACTAGACGAATTAGTCGAAGCTGGGACAATTAACGACAGACCTAACTTCGTGCCCTGATCCAACGGGCGACTGGGGTCCGAA
Organism: Ostrea denselamellosa; assembly: GCA_024699665.1. Lineage (NCBI taxonomy): Eukaryota > Metazoa > Mollusca > Bivalvia > Ostreida > Ostreidae > Ostrea > Ostrea denselamellosa. Next base: position 3,794,402 of record JAMZEH010000049.1, on the reverse strand, counting down.
TTTAGACGCTCTAATAGCTAAAAAAAAAAAAAAGAATTATGGAAATTTTATTTAAGAGTTGGCACATACATACATGTAAGTAAACATGGGCTTAGGTGGGTTCTTTAACCGACAATAAATATATCTACAAACATATTTACATATATAACTTAGTAAAACATGCTTAAAATAATAATTGACTTATGCATAGGATAAACAAAAGTAACTCGGAATACATTAAACAGCACAATATGTAGCGATTAAGAAAAGTTGTAAATGTTAAAACTAAAAACCACACACAGGGAAGAAGAGGGGAAAAAATAGAGATTTACTACAAACAATATAAACAAAAGCAGACACAAGTCAAACAACATTGATAAACTAGAATAAAAAAAGGAAAGGAAACAAAATGAAACAAAAGGCCAAAAGGCAACATTGCTCACCTGAGTCACCTTCGCCCTTCCATTGTTTTGATTTTTAAAAAGATTTTTTTACCAATTTTTATTCCCATAGTCCCAAAGGATCACAACATAATTGAAAATGAATTCACATAACACGGATGCCTCAACACCAATATGACTCGCATGCTTTTTCTGTTATTGAATAAGTCACACTTATTTAGAGGTAGGTCAAGCTTCCAGCTCAAGGTCACAAGGCCAAACACCAAAGTATAAAAAGGTCGTACCATAAAGAATGTATATACAAACTATGATTAATTGATTGATTGTATATTGTTTTACGTCACGCTTGAGAATTTTTCACTTGTATGGAGACGTCACCATTGCCGGTAAAGGGCTACAAAATTTAGGCCTATGCTCGGCACTTACGGCCTTTATCGTGCCACACCTACTGTGACACGGGGCCTCGGTCTCATCCGAAGGACCAAAATATGAAAACTCTACCTTAAATAGTTGATTATTGTTGATTAGGTAAGTTTTTATAAAAGTAGGTCAAGGTAACAAGATCAACCACGATTTATCACAAGGTCCTGCCATAAAGAATCTATATATATAAAAAAAAAATAAGAAAGCCCTATCTTGCATAGTTCTGAAAAAATTTAAAAGGTTACATTTTATTGAAAAAAGGTCAAATTCCAAGATCACAAGGTCAAAGGTCATAATATGAAATGATAGGTTTACCATAGGAATTCTACATGCAAAATATGAAAGATCTATCTTAAACAGTTCCAGAGATATTGGGTAGATCAGAGTTTTAAAAAGTAGGTCCAACTCCAAGGTCCAGGTCACAGGTCAAACTTCGCTGAGTAATGAGGTCTTGTCACACAAAATACACAAAATATGAAAGCCCTACCTCTAATAGTTCCAAATATATCAAATAGGTTGTATGTTTTTATTAAAGTAGATCAAACTCCGAGTTCAAGGTCAAAGGCCACGATACGAAATGAAAGGTTATGCCTCTAGAAATCTATATACAATATGTGAAAGATCAACCCTGAATAGAACTAGTTCAGGATATATTGAATATGTCACAGTTTTATTGAAGTACGTCAAATTTCTAGGTCAAGGTCACAAGATCACATATCATTGAATCACCTGAAAGGTCTTTCCGTAAAGAATGTTCATACGAAATTTTAAAGCTATATCTTAAATAGTTTATGATATATTTTTTAAATTAATTCCTTTAATATCAGCATAGAAAACTGTGGCCCCACCCTACCCCCGGGGACCATGATTTGAACAACCTTGGATCTGCTGTATGTCAGGAAGCTTTCATGTAAATTTGAACTTTTCTGGACCAATGGTTTTTGAGGAGAAAATTTAAAATATTTTTACAATATTTTCGCATGTAAAACTTTGATCCCTTATTGTGGCCCCACCCTACCCCCTGGGGCTATGATTTTAGCAAACTTGAATCTGTACTATGTCAGGAAGTTTCCATGTTTATTTAAACTTTTCTGATTCAATGGTTCTTGAGAGGATTTTAAAAGATTTTCCCTATATATTCACATGTAAAATTTTGATCCCCTATTATGGCCCCATCCTACCTCAGGTGGCCATCATCTGAATAAACTTAATTCTGGAAAAAGAAGATGAACGTGTTTACAATAACGACGCAAGGACAGACAACGGACAAAGCTCACTTGAGCCTTCAGCTTAGATGAGCTAAAAACAGGGGAGAAATTACACAAACAAAACAAAATAGACACAGAGAAGGTAAATTATCAGTATCATTATAACGCTTTATCTAATTAAGACATTTACCGTAAATCGCTTTCCATGCTACACATTAAAACAAACAGCGACAAATGCATAGAATAAAGACACAACTTAATACTAAACCAAATTCAAAATAGAAGCTAAGAGTAGGTAAAACTATACAAGTGTTGTGTAGTTTGTTTTTCTTTTAAATTAAAACAACTGTTTACATAAATACTCAATATACAGATTAAATGCTAGTTTAAAAATATGTGTTTTAAGTTTATTTTCAAAAAATGTACAGAACCTTAAAAAACTTCATACATGTAGACAGTAGATCAGACAAGAACCAATAAAGCTGGGAATTTGCAAGCACTCTAGCGGCATTGTATGTGTGTTGCAAATTGATTACATGATGCAATATTTCGTGTTGCATTTGGTAAAGAGTTGTGCCGCCCCAGATCTGAATGAACTTTCCTATATCTTCTTGTCTAATTCTTGGTATATCTGCATTGCTAAGATCTCTAAAATCAAATGAATCTTCTTTTAAAATCAAAATAACATGTAAAAACACATGACATTTATGCATGACTTTAGAACTCTACCAGGAAAGTCCTCATTCTTGATTGTATTTCTTCTTTTTTTTATTTTACTGGTCATCTCTGATCGATATTTGAGCCATCATCACATGATATGCCAGTGCTATTTAAATTAATTTTAATTTTCTTATCATGTGTTCCTTTCCCAAAAGAAATTTTGCTTGGAATTTCCTAGGATTGACTGCATTTTTAAAAATAGAAAACCAACTTATCAAAGATTTGCTGTCCTGTACATATCCTATAACCTTCTCCGTTTTAAAATACCGTTCTACCCCCTACATCGTGTTATCAGAATCGTCCTTAAAAGGAATGCTACTGTTAAATACATCAAAATAAGGTCAATACCCGCGCAAGCGCTGTAGGAATTTTATCCCCATATAGATGTGGTATGTGGTAAATGTGTCAGATATCAGTATCAAAATTGAATAAAAGATGCGAGCTAATGCGGATTGGGGGTGTGGGGTTCAAGGGGTACGCACCCTCGTCTTGAAAATTTGCTTTGCAAGATTTCTGTAAATATAAAAAACACAAAAATTATTTTGTTTCTGGAACTCTGCCTCAGAAGCCCTCTAAATGTTTCCATTTATATCTGTAAAGCTTTCTTGAATATTTATATGTATGCACGTAACTAAGAATCTACAAACGTATGTGTGCATTCTTATGATAAGTAACTAGTGCGATTACATGTAAAACATGGTACGGATCGTGTAGTCTTAAGATGGGTGGGTGGTGTCCCACAGGGTATTTCCACATTTATAAGATATACTTACTGTGTAGGGATTCCACATACAACATTTCTGCTTGTTATAGTATTATAGGAATTGTGTGAATCAACTTGGATCCTTTTTGCGAAATAATCTGTGTCCGTCTCTTTAATTTCTTCTTCTTCTTCTTCTTATCATTATTATGTAACAAATTTCTTGAGCACTTTTTTCATGTATAAAACACGTTCAAAAGTACTTTGCATCATAATAAAATGCCATACCATATGAAAAATACCAAACATATAAAACATAATTTTTTTTTTAGATAAGTAAGATTAAATGAGTCCATGAATTACACTATATTCTAAAACAGTTTAAAATTGTTAAACACAGTGCTAGATATTACATGTAGTAAAATCAGTCTGAATAAAATTTTAGGAACAAGTGAGTTTTTAGGGCTCTCTTAAACACGGGCAGGGATGCGGAGTTTCTTAGTGCGTTTGGTAGGGCATTCCAGAGTTTTGGTGCAGTTGTCATAAATGCACGATCACCATATGTCACAGTTCTAGTTCTCTGTACAACCAGTGTTGAATCATTCTGGGATCTAAGTTGTCTGCCTGGGGTGTAAACGCTCAGCAGGTTTTGTATGTACGTAGGTGCCTGTCCGTGAAGCGCCTTAAACACGTATATGAGGACTTTGTACTCCACTCTGCTTTAAATCAATTGAGAGTATGCAAGAATTTGTGGTTTTACTACATACAGGGATACAAATGTTCACTGTGATGATAACTGAAAATGAAAGTAAAATATATCTACTTTCATTTTATGTTTACTATGATCAAGTTACAGTTGCTTCAAAAGGTGTTTCATTAAAGAAAAGGTTTCACATGTTTTCATTTCTCTTGAAGCGTCTAGAAAAAAAATGACTTATTAATTTGGAACTTAAGCATGACTCGTTATTCAGCCAACTGATCCTTGTACGTGAATTCTATGTGACAAGACCAGGCACCTGATCCCATCTCAGGTATGACCAGGGGTCTGTGTTTGCCCATCTGTCTGATTTGTATTTTCTATATGAGTTACGAGATTGAATAGTGTTACTTATCTTGGCCTTTTCATTATACAGAATATAGCATATTGACTTAGAATCTTGATGGGAAAATAGGATCTAGAAAAGCCATGTCATTACGATTTTAGTGGGACGTTGAAGATCGTAAAGGTGCATATTGGTTCAGCTGTTGCTGTGAAAATTTTACTAAACAGATTATTTACGTGGTCTCTGTTTCATGTCATTGTTATATGTATAATTTTTCTTTATATTACATCGATATCATTTAATTATTTCACACTTCATTTATTTTTTGATCGATGGCTGTCTGTATATTTCAGTTTTCGTACACACACACACACACACACACACACACACACACACACACAATTCTGTATATATGCTATACTGCTTTCTCCACCATCGTTCTTTTTACGATTTGCCCATTTCTATGATGGAGTGATGAAATCATCATTGATTGAAGATTTCCCGCAGATCTGTCAACAACTTCTTTTACAAGTGGGTAACGTGACGGGTGAGAGGGATAATTTAAGGAACATAAAAATCCACTCTTACTCTTATCAGAACTCCAATACTGGTCGTTTTATTGTTTATCGAGAAAGACCAAGGTTCTCTACCAAAATACGACAAACTTTTAACGTTACTGAAATGGATGGAAATGCAAATCACATCATTATTGCTGGTTTTATTGGAATATATTATTTTGGAAATACATGTAAGTTTTACATCTGTATTAAAATTCCCAATATTGATATAATTTCTCCACAACCTCAACTATAACAGTGGAAATCTTTATTTGCATATGAAAATTACATACTGATTTGATGCAGAATGATTGCGCATTCGTCTACAAAATTATTCATGACAAAAATACGTACCCAATCACTTGTCGTACCAGAGTATTCAGAATAACTTGCTGTGTTTTTATACATGTGTCTGCAAGCAACGAGAAATAGTGGTCTTCTCAATGGTTGAATTAACAAGAAGGTTCTCAAATTGTATTGAATAATGCTTACCTGAACACTGCATTTGAATGTCAATCAACAGCGTTGTCCTCAGAGATAAATATATTGCGCAATGGCCTGGTCACACGAATGTATTGCAGATTCAAATCAAGAAACCGTTACTTTAAGAAAATACGATATCCCAACATACATGTGTGTGTGTGTGTGTGTGTATATATATATATATATATATATATATATATCTGTGTGTGTGTGTGTGTGTGTGTGTGTGTGTGTGTGTGTGAGTGAGTGTGTGTGTGTGGTGTATGTGTGTGTGTGTGTGTGTGTGTGTGTGTGGATCACGGTTGGGGACATGGCGTTTTACAAGCAATGTGGTATATAGATTTCTTCATTGAAGTACCAAGTCTCGAGTCATGTTTGTAAGAATAATTCTATCAGCACACTTCTATAACAGCTAACAGAGTATGTCAAAATCGTGGTATAACACGGTTCACTGAATGAAATGTGATCTTTATAAATTTTGGAAATCTAAAGTACTTTCCATTAACGCTACCTCAGCAACATTTACGGTACCGCTTTGTCCACCTATTGCTCGCAATGACGGCGACATCAGCAATACCTGGTCTATGGAAAGAGAAATATCATTGACTGATAAGCAATTTCGGCATTAATACTACCACTGGTGAAGAAGTGAATGTTTTCTTGCGAATAAATTACACCGGAAATTATATTAACAATGAGTTTGTACTGTCTATTCTGACGTGGCTCTTGTAGTGTTTTATGGTTCCTTGGGGGGATTTCCGAAGCTATATAGGGGTGAACTTATACTGACCTGAGATTACATTCCTATATTGGTGTTGTAATTACAGATTCTGTGGAACTTCTTAGATTGCTTTGTTGATTATGACTTGGACCAAATATGTTGCGGTCTGTCAAAATTTGTCTGTTAGACTTGCTTTTCTTCAGTGGGAAAAACCTCAATTTTCCTTACGTGTTGCCTGTAAAGACAGTTGGAGAATGCATGTTAATACAAAATACGGTTAATTAATACCATTGTAAAGCTGATATTTCAATTCACGGCGTTGCTAATCGGACAACTCAAGATCGGGATTTCAATACTCCCTAATTTATTTCTTGCAGTTTAATCATGATTTAATTATTGTTAATGCAAATTCGGTTTGGTAAAATCTATCATCTTACCATCATTAATCTGACCATTCTAAAGACCTATTTTCGAATCAACCTACCAATTTTAGATAAAATACAGTTTAAGTACATACATCTTCCTCCACAGTATGGGTCTATGAAGATTCCTATCTTCCTCCACAGTATTGGTCGATGAAGATTTCTATCTTCCTCCACAGTATTGGTCTATGAAGAATTCTATCTTCCTCCACAGTATGGGTCTATGAAGAATTCTATCTTCCTCCACAGTATTGGTCTACGAAGAATTCTATCTTCTCTACAGTATGGGTCTATGAAGATTTCTATCTTCCTCCACAGTATTGGTCTATGAAGATTTCTGTCTTCCTCCACAGTATGGTTCTATGAAGATTTCTGTCTTCCTCCACAGTATTGGTCTATGAAGATTTCTGTCTTCCTCCACAGTATGGGTCAATGAAGATTTCTGTCTTGTACCTCAATACAGGTCTATGAAGATTTCAATCTCGTTCCTCAATATAGGTCAATGAAGATTAATTTCTATCTCGCTCCTCAGTATAGGTCTATAAATATATCAATATCGATAATCAATATTGGTCTATGGAGATTTACATCTAACTCCTCAATACAGGTCTATACATGTATTAATCTCTCTCCTCAATATGCGTCTAGGAAGATTTACATCTCGCTCCTCAATATTGGTCTATGAAGATTTTTATCTCGCTCCCCAATATTGGTCTATGGAGATTTCCATCTCGCTCCTCCATATTGGTCTATGAAGATTTCTATCTCGCTCCTCCATATTGGTCTATGAAGATTTCTATCTCGCTCCTCCATATTGGTCTATGGAGATTTCCATCTCGCTCCTCCATATTGGTCTATGAAGATTTCTATCTCGCTCCTCCATATTGGTCTATGAAGATTTCTATCTCGCTCCTCCATATTGGTCTATGATGATTTCTATCTCGCTCCTCCATATTGGTCTATGAAGATTTTCATCGCCTCCTCACTCACTACGAATCTATCAAGATTTCCAATTTACATATATCCATATCCTTAATTATCAAAGATCCTGAAAACAAATTGAAAATAGGATGACAGTGTCTTTATTGTTGATCTAGAGGTAGAATTTTTTTAACCTTTTTACACGTAAAGTTTAACGCATAGAGCTTTCATAATTCATCACAATATCTAATCTGCCCGAAGGAATGGAATTTTACAAACTAATTATAAATATGTCTTGATATTAATTTAGACCCCCCCCCTCCCTTTACGATCAAGGCGGTGTCTGTGCTATCAAATTGAAATTGCGTTTATCTGAAATATATAAAAAGTATATGGTCTGCAATTACAATACAGAAATTTAGAAAGTAGCTTCTATCTCACTGAAGTCTCTTCTTAACAGTGATGGAGAGTCTGCGAGAATACACTGTGTTAAGCCTTCCACGGGATAACACTCTAACGACAGACGCTAACATGCAAATCTCTATAAAGTAAAGCCCTCAAATGGTAAACCTTCAAACGACTGATAATTACATTTCGGACTAAACTGTGGCAAGCCTACAATACTAAAGGCAGTCTCCTTGCCAATTGTACCTTTTGCCACTGTCTTCGTCTTAGCATTTTGTGCATGCGCAATGCGGTTCATCACCAGGACATTTACAGTAATTTTGGTTGTAAATATCTATGTAAGGTTTGGATGTAACAATGCTAATCTAACACTAGAGAAGAATGGACGTTAGAGTGACCAAATGATCAGATTTAGATTAAGAAACTTTGACGATTTTGCAGTAAAGTCCTAACCGCAACCTAAACAGACATCTATGCTGTACATACCAAGAAAGGAGTTCATCACTGTGAAGGTGGACCTAGAAAAACAGAGGAACCCAGTCATCGCACCACCAATTAGAACTGATGACGAAAACAAGAGATGCTTCCACTTCTGCTTTGTACTTGTGTATTTTACTGAAAATAGATGCCGGCGGCAAACTAACAACTCAACTTTATGACAAACGGGATGATTTCAATTTCTCCATCGTCAACTTTCCTCATTTATGTGGCAATATTCCATCATCACCTACATATGGTGTTTATATCTCCCAACTGATACGATACGCAAGAGCTTGTTCTGTGTATGATCAATTTTCAAATCGAGGCGGGCTACTGACAAAGAAGTTGATGTTACAGGGGTTTGTACAGTCTCGTCTAAAGTCAGCATTTCGCAAATTTTATGGTCGTTATAACGATCTAGTTTGCCAGTACAACTTATCATTAAGTCAAATGCTGTCAGATGTGTTTCATACCAATTGTTATGCCGTTCTTGACACACTGATTCTGACTACGGATTGCTCCGTTTACCTGATCGGAATGTAGGGTTTATGACGGATGTGACCGGTCGACAGGGGATGCTTACTCCTCCTAGGCACCTGATCCCACCTCTGGTATGACCAGAGGTTCGTGTTTGCCCTTCTCTCTGATTTGTTTTTTTTATAATAATTATGAGATTGAATACTGTTAGTTATCTTGACATTTTCATACAGGACTACAGAAACTCAGAGAAGTTAGGAATCAACATAAGAGCGCCATCTTTATCGTTGGGGGTAAATTCAACTTACCTGACATCCACTGGCCGCAGAGGAGGACTATAATCGGCAGTTCATACCCACAACTCATCAACCATCAGAGTGATGACATGTCTCTTACCTAAATTGTTGACTTCCACACCCGGAAAGACAAAACCTGGGATTTAATGCTTGCTTCCACCCATCTTTAATAGTGAACAGATGTAAACCCTAGAAAAGAATGATCACGACATAATTCTTAATCATACCTTCCTGATGCCTATATGGAACAAGCCAGTGAAAGGAAAGATCTACAGGTGCGACAAAGCAGAAACAGTCAGCATCAAGAATGAGGTACAAAATTATGTGAAAGACTTCTGGGCACATCATTCACAGATATGAATTCCATTTCTATTTAGAACATTCTGCGAAGACACCATAGATAAACATGATATGAATGAAAAGCAAACAATGCAAAAGACACCGAAAGATATAAGAAGAGGTGATGAAGGCACACGAGGCATATCTGGCCGAGGTTATTAGTGAGGTTAGGGCGAACGCCTACCTGAAGATCAGAAAACAAGCAACATCAGTTGTGGCACCATTGAAAGCTACTAGTGGGATTTTACACAGTGACCCTAGAGACAAATGCGGAACTTTTAAACAACCAATTCTATTCAGTCTATGCACGTGATGATCTCTCACAGCTCTCATTACCTACCTATGGAGAACGTTGGCATCAGCAACCATATAGTCTATATGTTATGACGCAATGTCAAACCACACAAAGCCACCGGAACAGCCACGGTAACTGCCCAATTCTTGAGTGGATTTCTCAAATATATTTACCATATTATTTCAGTTTTCTATAATAGTGGTAAAATACCAGCAGTGCATCCATTGTTGCTGTCTTCACGAAGGGGAAGACACACAAGAGCAAACTTCTGACCTTTTTCCCTACCATCCATTTGGTGTAAATTCTTACAGCACATAGTTCACAGTAACATCATGAACCATAGTTACAATCCTGTGGTGGCAGACAGTATATAAGGAATTTATACTGCCTCGCTAGAGTGCTAGTTTTTCATTGCTCACGCAAGTTAAGCAATGGCGAGCATGATCAGCACCTGAATGAGTGACCGCTACACATTACATAAGCATCACGGACGACATGCCAGAATACACGAGATCTGACATCCGATTCTTTGCTGATGACTCTCTCCTCTACAGGTGAATAAAACCCTGCAAGATGCCATCATACTGCATGGAGATCTAACAGCACTAAAGATGTTTATTTTCTTCCGCAAACAAGAAGACCCCAAATCCACATTTTTTCCATGTAAGCAACAACACAGAAAACAATTGATGATTTCTACAAATTCAGCAAAATTCCCCACGCAGGGGTACAAAAAGGGAAAAGAAGCGCGCATGGAATTTATTTTTAACTATATGGAACTACAGCTGAATTGATTTTGATTGGAAAAATAATAGTTTGATACCTACATACCCGCTATGGGTCACGTGATCAGCAATGCTTTCGACTGTAAACGTTTCAAGATCCCCGACAGGCCGACTTCTTTATACGTAAATAGACATTCTAAATCACTACACTAGATGCTGCATAGTGGTAGACACTACATATAATGACTGTAAACTGTAAGACACTACTTAATAGTAGATTGATTTTATGAACAGCCATCTCATACTATGGTTGCCAAATGAGAGTCATATAAATTCATGTCCAATGCAAGTATTTTTCAGTACATATTTCCTGTGAATAGTGTGGCATATGCTTTGGAAGAAAAAAATGGTGATTAACTATATATATATATACAGTAAATCATAGAATGTCAAATCGAGACAATGAGATGTAATCATAAATAATGAAAGCATACAAAGAGAAAATTCTAACTACTAAAATGAGCGATGGATTGGGCATATCGAACAAAACTAGCTACGGAAATTGGAGAAGAGAACACAAGGTTCCAAGGAGAACATCATCACATTATACATAAACTGTACTGGTCGTAGTTTTATGAAAATGCGAATTGATATGCACATTTAGATGATATACCTCTTAGAACTGGGCGACTGTCATGACCATGTGGATCGACAGTGGTACATCACTTGTCGTTTCGAGAAAAGAATCATTCATGTTGATGTAATTGCTCATTTTACATCCAACGTTAACTCCAGTCAAAAATAGATGCTGAAATTACAGAGATGAAATAAAACGGCGGACGTTGATTTTAATGGATGTATAACATGTTAAAGATTATTTAAGTTGTTGAAAAATATTACTCCATATATCACTTATCATCAAAATTATTTTTTTGAAAGTTCGTTGAATGATTTTCACAACTCGGAGTGTTTAAAAGGGATTACTTTAGGTCAGATATCATAGGCCAAGGGCATTAAGAAATATTACTTGCGGCATAGCAACATTAGCTCAGAGCCTCATGGATTTTGATAATTGTCAATGAGTGTCAATTTGTTAACGGATTGTCTTGTTTTTACTTTGACATTCATTGGTTTTTTAACTTGCAAATTGAATCCCCGTTCCTTCCCTTTTCACCATTTCAGCACTGTATTACGTTCACCATCGTAATTAACGTCGAATTTACAAAGAAAACACTGAAGGAATCTTACCTGTCTGTGTACGTAACCACGCCTCGATCTGAATCGTTAATAGATTTCTCTTGTGATAATTGTCTGTCGTCTTTTCAAGAGAAATCTGTTAGGACCCTTTACCATATTGATATTGATCTTGGAACTTGGAATTCATCAAAGGTACCTATATAAGTGGCTATTTCTCGTTCATTCCTCTTGCCAGAGAGGCAAACCATCTTAACATTTTGCCTGGAATTCAATACATCAGCCCCATTTATAATACTCTACGAAACATAGGTCAATAACATTATATCAAAAGCAAGTCTTTTCATTTTGGATAAGAAGTCTATCAGCTTGAGAAGTCTCTGAGTTTGCTGTTGGGAAGGGGTCAAAACAACTAAAACAACAACTTCACATCTGTCATAGAAATATTAGAATATTATTTTTATAGAAATGCCTCCTATTAAGTAAAAAATAGATACACATATCAAAGATGAATGTATTAATAACTCCTGGGCATGGCGTTTAATTTTGAGATCTCCAGGGTAGCCGAGAGTTCTTTGTGCTAGTAGCTGTAGAAACTTGGTTTCGTAGACGTAATCTATTGCAAAGAAAGTTGAGGTTTGTTCAGCTGCAGCTGTATCGGACGTCTAACTCTTGTTTTGTTTTAGCTATGTCTGTATAGACCTGTATCATCATTAAACGGCTTCATTAACCCGCGAATTGAAGTCTTCTCAAAGCACTCTTACTGTGAAATAATTTTCCAAGATTTATCCAATTTAGAATTGAGAGGGAACGAAACTTGAATTGTGCTCAGTTGTTTTCTTACAGCCCTAACTTACAGCATATGACTCCTTATAGACTTCTATCACGTGACCGCTATTTCAATCTGCAAGAGTTAAAAGCAGTGTTTTATAACAAGATTCAAACTAAATGGATCTTTGATGTCACGTGCTGTATCACTGAGGTTCTATTTATAAGAACGTTTTTAGATCTTTTGAGATTGATCCAGACATGAAATTCACGTCTAAGGACTCCTACACAAAAGTCTTTTTCATAAAGGGCCTACGATAACAATACATACACGCAACTATTTTACATCTTTCTGGAAAAGTACATGGCCGTTCTGACTGAAAGACATCACCCATTCATCAGCACTTACAACGGAATTGATAGGTAAGTGTCCTGTAGGACAGTGAAATTCAATTATTTGGATTACTAACGGCGTAGCCAGTCTCTAAAGACGCTTCTTATTCGCCGTGTTCCTTTGCTCGGTCTCTATCGTGCTGGCTTCTTTCTGTTATCTCAGAGGGCATGCAAATATAATAGAATAATTAAAATTTATGTCCTTATTAGCAGAGACAAACAGATACAAAGTCTAGAGAGTTTAAACAAACCAAAAAAAAAAAAAAAAAAAAGAACATTCTGTCCATTGATATAGCAAGTGTGCTTTGTTTAATTGCTGATTTTAAGTCATATTGGGATTGAGACTTGTTTTGAAAATTGACAAGTACATGTCGATGTCGACCATGTATTGGGATATTACATCTCCATACCAATGAGTTTCCTCGAATTCAGTTCCCTTTCTTTATTTGATAGTCACACACTACTGATTTTGATGTCCATTAATTTCTAAGCGGCCGGCATCATCATTCACATTGATTATGGTGGTTATTCATTTCAAAAATGTTTTTACAGTTCTTGATTGTTTGTGTGTTGTTTTATACTTTCCGTTCGATACTGTTTTTACTTATATGGAGACGTCACCAGCTGTAGTTGAAATGCCCATTAATTTTGATTCAAACATATTTGGTGTATACAATGAGATTAAAACAGGTTCTGAAAACTTCTGCTCTTTTCCTATCTTTATTATTACGGATCTTTTACCAACGCCTACACGGGGCCTCCGTTTTAAAAGGTTATATCCGAAAGGCACTTTCACTTCCGATGCCGGGCGCCTTGCGAAAGAGCATCCACTACTTGGTATATGTTAAACTTCATATGCTTGCAACCCCGGGATCGAAAATTAAATCCAGGGCCTCTCGGTTGCGAAGCAAACACCCAAACCACTATTATCTACCGAGAGCAGTCAGGTAGGTTTGTTGTATGTTGTTAAACGTCCCGCTCGAGAATTCTTCACTCATATGGAGACGTCATTATTACCGGTAAAGGGCTGCAAAATTTAGACTTGTGCTCGGTTGGTTGTATATTGTTCAACGTCCCGCTCGAAAATTCTTCACTCATGTGGAGACGTCACCATTGTCAGTGAAGGGCTGCAAAATTTAGGCCTATGCTCGGCGCTTACCACCTTTGAGCAGGGAAGGAGATTGATCGTGTCACACCTGTTTTGACTCGGGTCCTCGGTTTCTGAGGTTTCATCCGAAGGACCATCCCATTTAGTCGCCTCTTACGACAAGCAAAGGGCATTGAGGACCTATTCTAACCCGAGGGAATGAGGAAAGTACGGTGGTTGCATAATTAGATTTACTAAGTTTTGATAATCCGATGTACGCATCAATGATTACACGTGTTTTCAGTTTTCATTCCATACCTTAATAAAGTTCTTTGAAATAAAAATGACCTTTTGAAGTCGGAAAATGTTGTAGGGGCGGTTGAAATGGGGAAAAGAAAAAAATCAATATAGATCTTACGTTAATTCACTGTTACCATTTTAATGTATTAACATTTCTAATGTCTTTGATATCTTTACAAATAAAAAGGTGAAGATAACGAGCAGTGATCAATCTTATAACTCCTATAAGGAATATAAAATTAAAAGTTGGATAAACACAGACCAAGGAGAAGTAAGCATTCCCTGTCGACCGGTCACACCCGCCCTCCGTGAGGCCTATATTGATCGGGTAAACGGAGTAATACATAGTCAAAATCAGTGTGTAAAGAACGGTCTAACAGTTAGTATGAAACACGTCAGGCAGTATTTTACCCAGTGACAGGTTGTATTGGCAAACTAGATCGTTATTTGCGAAATGCTGACTTTAAACGAGACTATTGAAACCCCTTTAACATCAACTTGTTTATCATATACTACCTATTGCGTATCGAATCAACTGGGAGGTATAAATACCATATGTAAGTGATAGTAGAATGTTACTACATAAATATGGAAAGTTGATAATGGGGTAGTGGAATTCATCGTTTTATAGTCATTTTCTCATGAATGTGCTGCAGTTGTTAACAATGAGCGTATGAATCTTGTTAAATATAGTACGTCTATTTTGACTTCTTGGAATTCCGTCACAAATGAAAGTAGAATGTAAAGATAAGAAATAAATTTCATTTTTGAAGAGGGTTGCAGCTCATCTCATATTCTCGTGTATTATCAAAAATGAAATATTTCTTATTCCTATTTCGCAGTATGTACAGTGTCATTCCTCCGAATTCGACAAACCGATAGAAGTTTTCTCAAAGAAAAAGAAATGTATCAATTAGTTACAATGGAACAATGCGAGAGTGAAACAAAACAGAAGACAAAAAAGTCAGTATCAACAAATCAGGCAATAAAAGTACAATAAAACGCCACAAAACACCAATCCACCGCTTTATTGACTATCTGATATATCCCCTGCAAAGAATTCCATGATTTCTCAATGGTGATAAGGTTTCCTGTGTAGTTAAAACCAGACATCAATGAACAAGGGACTCGCCCTTGCTATTATGTAACATCTTGCTGTAAACTTCATTAAATTTGTATCCGATACGTAAGTAACTTTATGTGCTGATGATTGCATTTCAAATTAGCATTTCTGACATATTACATATGTGTGTCTTCTATAGATATTTCACAGAATTTTGTTCTTTTTGAAATAATTAACTGTATCCGGAGATAATGATTGTCTCGTGTAAGATGAAGATTAAAAGCTTCTCACGAGGTTTCATCATTTTATTAAGCCCTAGTGTGTCTAAAATATGCAAGACGTTCGATTACCAAAGATATATTTTATTCGAATTGCCATAAACCGACTAATTCATACCGACAGTGTATCTCACCGCAACTGACAACATCCAAATTTTGAAATTCTAGAGATCCGTAGACGAAAGAACACAATTGAAATTACAGCACAGAAACAAATACAGTGAATTCAAATATTCCCAGCAGTTACAGCATGTATTAATTTCATTTGTCTCAATTTGCTTCTGGCTCCATTTTTTTTTTCCGCTGATTAGATACCACCTATTAACGGAATGGTGATTTTGCTTGTAATAGGACTTTTGTAAATTGTTGAACTGGCAGTTTTGTTGGCTCTTTACATACGTGTCATCACTGTACACTGTATGAATAGTCTGTTGTAGGTCAATTGTCTATGCTAATCTTGTATACATTATCAATACACAAGATGTTTTTATTATTTCGATTATGCGTTCATTACCACATGAACAGCAATTACATTATTGAAATATGCGATAGCTTGTTAGTATATTGAACCAGAATCACTATAATTACTATAAGAAACGTTATTTGAATCTCTGCCACAAATGCTTTTATTGCATAATGTTCGTCCCAAGTGTCATGTGTTCACCTTGCGTGACCTCAGCAACACAAAGAACTATACCACGAAATTCCAATAGCATTAGGCGCACCGTGGTAGCTAATTGGTATTGCAAATCCATTCTTACAGACAGACAGTGCGTACCCTGGGGTCCTGCGGAACGCAAACATGACATCAATATGAGGTCAATGGAACGAAGAAAGCTGCATTGCTGTGTCGTTTTGGATCATCGTCCATGTACTCATCGAATATTCTTCTTTTTAGAAAAGATTACCTCTAACTCTGTAGACAAATCGTCCATCTGTGTTTACTGTACAAACATCTCCGCTCTTCAACGCCACAGTTATGTTTAGATTGTCCGAGCTGGCAACAACAGATAAGGAACCCACAATAGCTATGATGACCATTAAAACAAGAGCCTTGGTATCTTCTCATTGTTCTTTTTGCTTCGCAGTAAACCTGCCAAACGTTTAGTTTGTTATATTTTTACAGTGGTCCCCCGAGGCCTCTGTTCACTATTGGTTTACTGTAGCCTACTTGAAAGCTTTCGTCATCGTTTTTTGCATCATTACTCTCAATATGTGTAAAACGAAGAAATAAACGGAAAATAGAATGTTTGTTGAATGTATAAGATACAATATCAAATGCAGCAGACCACACGAGAAGCACGAGTGTTGAAGGTGTTGGATTAGATAAATCTCGTTTTCCTAAAAATATTTACAACTGAGACGTATTTAATCTCCAACCCCGCCCTTTTCAGCTTCAAATACTGACCAACTGATCGTATTGCGTGTATTACCTACATGCGAATCGTGATCCGATCCTGAGGGTTTGAAGTACCACTGTTGTCAGTTATCCCTAGGTTCTGCCATTACTGAGGATGAAACATTGACCTTAACAATAAGCTTTACGGATTGGTCAACTCAAAGCGCTTTTTGTCTGTATTGGAACTGAGGAATTCGCTTTCTCTGTTATTATCTGTTTTCACCAGACGCAATTGGCCATTTGCTTGACAATATTTGGATCTATTAAATCCCAGTAACAGTATTTACATTGATTCTTCAGTAAACAGGTCGATCGTCACTAAATCATCATCATGTCATTCTCATTACCATCTCAGGAAATCAATTAGCGAAAGAAAGATTTCAAAATGCCTTCCATCAAGTGTTGTTGTTATGCCAATTTTTTGCATAAATTAAATTACTTTGAAAGAAACCCTCCGAACATCATTATACAGTCATGATAGTCTATGGCATCAAACTTCGCCAATCAGCACAAAGACTATGTCGCCATTAAACCTAGCAGTAATATACTCCCAGACGTTTATGAGATTCGATCAGATCAGGAGGGCTGCACATATATTGACAGTTTGAATGCCTATTTTTTTTCAACAGTAAATCATAATCTGGCTGTAGGCATTTGGGTAATTCATTATTCACTATAAGTCACTTTTTTTCTATCCAATTCAATATATAGATCATAAAAATATTGGACGTGTGCGGGGTGGGTGTTGTGATCTTTCTCACCAGGTTCATCTATACTAAGCGATATTCTTTATTTTTTATATTCCTTTAAGGAGTTACGAGATTGATCACTGTTCGTTATCTTCACCTTTTCAATGGAATGTATTTACATTAAAAAACAAAGCACCACTAATACATGTTACGTCTCTTGTCTCAATAATTGATCAGTCCGCTTTGAGCTCTAGTATTACAAGTAGGTAAAATAAAAACAAACAAACAAACTAACTAACTAACTAACAAAAAAGACAGAATCGGAATATATACCCCAGACTGAGGCTTCCGAGCATTGACACTAATACGTTTACCATATTATATAACAGCACGACTCTGCGCTTCACGGCATTGTCAATTATTTGTTAATTGTCATATTGATGAATGAGATATTTCGGAAGACGATTATTGGGGTTTATTAAAGAGATCAGTGAAGAACCCGCAATCAGCATAGAGCAGAGGCCTTTGCCATGGAAATGCAATTCGATTTGGGTCATCAGCAGAACGAAGCCTCTTCTTCTGGCTATCAGACTCCCCATTCCAGTCTTATCATCACCAATATGTGTTTTATTACTCAAAATACTTGATGTGACGTGTGGGAGCCTCTTATGAAGGGTTTCAGCACTCATATTCCATGACTTGACAATGCCGTGACCGTTAATTACGGTATCATAGTCACTTCGTTATATCAGTTAATAATGCGAATGTATCAGAACCACTGCGTTCGACGTGAGGGAAAGATGCTAAATGTCATGGTTGTTTTCACCTTAGATATGCTTTATATAAGGACACGTATAATGCACAACATTTAGTATTTTCCATTTATGATACTTTTCTAATCAATTTCCTGTTACAATGACAGCTTGACATGACTCACGGAGGTGGTCGGATTTCGTTATTTAAAATCAATTAGAGCTGAATTAATCATCATCCTTCACAGTGGGTAGCGCTTGAGCTCTTCGGAAATCCAGGAAACTCCCGGAAATCGACAGCAATCAGAAAACTACGTTAGTATTCCGAAGGAAGACAGGGAAAAATGTGTATACTTACAATCTCCCTGCCTAAGGTAGATCATTAACCTAGTTACCATTTAATGAAGAGAAACTTTTATATATCTGTCTCCTAAGAACTCTTGACGACCAGGCAAGTCTGAGGACAGAATGCTCTTGTTTTGTTACAACTATTTCAGGTCAAAAGTAGTGGTAAATTAGAGGTAACTGCACTCCTGCAAGAGGAATGCAAAAACAATGCAGAATTCGTACGGCGACTCTAAATGTACTTCCACTTTAGAATGGGACATTAGTAAATGAACGACCGTGCGTTCAAACAGAACTGTTTCCAAACTGAAGAAAGCTTTTAGATTATGGCGTTTATGTTAGCATTAAGTTATTATGGTAGAATATGATGAAGATATTGCACGTATTCAAACCTGTGGAAAATAGGGAATATGAAAAATTTGGATAAGATTCCCAGCAGACGGGAAAGCATTTATGTGAACCTACGACAAACAGATCTAATAACATAATGAAATTTCAATAATAAAAATCCATTGAAATCACCTTGTGAAAAACGAAACGCGTCAATCCAACTAAACAGGTGTTTCTGCAAATATTTTAATCTACAGTGCAAATATTATGTTCTGTGTGAATAGCTAAGACCGTGTTTTCTTTTCTTGATTGTTAATACGTGAAGTATTTCAGCACGAGGAAATAGTCGCATTATGTGCATTGTAAGATCTATCACACAGATAATATGATCATTACCATCACAAGATCTCGTCTCAGCTCTGGAACATCATCTTCTCGTGAAAGTTTCCATAACTATTTTCGCATTGGCGATCAAAGCGTGTCATAACTGGGTATTACTTATGTCATTTCTGTCCAGACGCGTTTCCGTCATTCCGGTTGCGCAAACTGACAATGGCAGGTGTGTTCCTGACTTAAAAGTAACATACTAAATCTTTTCAAAATTATTTTGTCTATAAGTAACGCCATTTGTGTATTTTGGGTCATCTTGCTGAAGGTCATCTCTTTGCAAATGGGTTTTTTTTCTGTCGGTGTCATTTGCATCTGTGAAGAAAATTTTAGTCCTCTACTCATGGCTGTCATGGCTTTTGGTAGTTGAGACAGCATCGACAACTTGAGAATGAATCAAAACACTTTACCTTGTAGAAGCTCCGATTTCCGATATAGTCTCCATCACTTTTACTTGGAGACACAATTCCATTCCCAAAGTGACTATTACGTCACCGAGATTTTGTTCTATTTGTCCCGAAGAAGAGTCGTTACCTTTTCACAGCGATCCCAATTCCAATACGGCCGTCAAGATTTTTAGATAAAACCCAGAAAAGCCGTATGTAAATTGACCACACCTAACATTGCTCTAGCTGTCCTGAAAAAGCTGGTGATCTGAATAGGTCTTTAGAAACGTATTTCACCGATACAAAAATCAGCATCTTTTATTAAAAGAAATGCAAAATAAAACTACTGCATGTAAGGAAAATTCTTTTCTTCTTCCATTTACTGATTACGTTATTCAATTCAGGAGAATGGCCAAGGTGAGCTGAGTGGCCAAGGTCAGGGGAGTGGTTAAGGTCAGCTGAGTGGTTAAGGTCAGGTGAGTGGTTAAGGTCAGCTGAGTGGTTAAGGTCAGGTGAGTGGTTAAGGTCAGCTGAGTGGTTAAGGTCAGGTGAGTGGCCAAGGTCAGCTGAGTGGTTAAGGTCAGCTGAGTGGCCAAGGTCAGGTGAGTGGTTAAGGTCAGCTGAGTGGTTAAGGTCAGCTGAGTGGTTAAGGTCAGGAGAGTGGTTAAGGTCAGCTGAGTGGTTAAGTTCAGCTGAGTGGTAAAGGCCTTTTAAAGTCTCTTGTGTTCAATATTTTTTTATTTACGAAATCATTCCGGTAAATTGTCTGCTACAGACCATTTGTCACAATGAAGAATGTGATTACGTCTCGCCAGATTTTGTTACTGGTTTTCAATCATTACTCGTGGTGTGATATAGAACACCTATATGTGATATAGAACACCTATATGTGATATAGAACACCTACATATTTCACAGTAGAACTCGGCATAACTATAGGAAAGCTGTCGACTTTACTAAGACTTTAAATCAAAATATCTTTGTTGGATTAGAATTTATTGGATATTCGTGTGAAGAGTTTTGAATTGATTTTATCCTGCCCGTCATTTTCTCATCGCCTCATGTTTTATGATATCGTTTGGCATGGTTTTATTCCTTCCCCTAGTCGGCACGTCCTTATTTCTAAGATTTCATTTCCAGGAACTTATTTATAAATATTTATGTAATCGTAACAAGCGTTAAATTCATCATTAGCGCCAGTTTCCAAAAGAAGTGCCTTACAGTGGGTCTAAATCTCCTGTAATACGTTTCTGAAATTAGAGTGTTTTCGCTGTGTCTGGAGACGATGCTATCACGTATTACAGGGTAACATAATTCGTGATTTAAACCCATCATCGTGTTTGATCTTGTTTTTTAATTTTATTGCTCTATCTTGTTGGTGATAAAGCTTTTCCTAACAGGTCGGCAACAACGCATGTATCATACAAGGAATGGTGAAATGGTTCATAATGACATATCAACCACCATCATTCTGTTCAACTAGTGGTATTTCTGCAAGGTGCACTGATCTAATTCCTCTACTTTGGAAATAATTTCAACCACTTGTATGTTCTAGCAACTTCTATTTCATAGCTTGTCAACTTTTATTATATTTTCAAACCGTCACTAGGTGCACGGTATATTGCTTTATTGCTTGTATTCCAAAACTGCGAAAGTCGTAACACAAAGCACATTATTCATTTGTCAGAAATTGTCTGAAGTCGAGTGTCGTTACTAATTTAAACACCCGCCATAGAACATTCCCCGGGGTTAGAGGCTGATAAAAGAATTAAAACAATAGAATGAATGAACTTTTTGAAAACCTTTAGCGTAAACGAGTGACAATATTCAGACAAGAAGCGTGAAATGGTCCCTTATTCTACAGAAAGCTGATTTCTCGTTACAATCCAGCTCAAATAAGGAAATTCTGTGTCACTTAGCCGACGTACATATATGTCTTCCCGGTAGGGTGCGTTCTAATGTAGAGCCCGGGACCAGGTCCTTCCAAGTTGCGGCACCCCATTAGTATTGTCGTTAACTCGCCAATCAACTACTTAAGACTAATGAATAATTAAACTCCGAAACCACTTACTGAGTTCTAGTCAAAAAATCAATGACAATTTTTATGACTTTTCTGGCAAAAATTGGTTAAGTTTGTCTTGTTGTGATAATAAGCTCTTTAACATTCGTCAATGAGAAACGAAAATATTTTTATAATCGGAAACAGATGTATTTTAATCTGTTGACAAATGTTGAAACCGAACCCTTTGTCAATATTTATATTTCATCTCAGAAAAGAATCATTTTGTTTTTGCCTTATGGATATAAAATTGTCCGTTTTTCCTCTCCTTTTATTAATAAGGTGCTGTTTAATCTATATTTAGAAACACTTGCAAATTTATTATAAGACCCTCACATTTGATCACTGGACCGACCTGCGCTGGGTTCGTGCGGTCTCTATAATACTCTTCCGGGGACTTGCGCTCGCCGGTAGTTGTCTCGCGAGGTAACAGCCAAATAACTACCAATCGGATGCCGAGCCCGCTATCTGAGTTGCGTGTGTTGTGACAGAACGAATTCCTAGGGCAGTAATCTGGGCACGTGGCTCTGATGAAACATGCTAAACTGCATCCCAAGGTGCATGAAACTGACACACAGTGGATAGTCCGATACCTGTGATTTGTCAGGTGAAATTTCACCATACATTTCTGGCTCCGGGGCTGTAGTAGATGGAGGTTTATTATTATGAATTGACGGATTATTTATCTCATTTGGGATTAATTATTAAGAAATGAAGATTTTGAATCGGGACACTTGTTTCAGTGTCGTGGTTTTTATTTTGTGGACAATTTTTACTAGAGGTAAGTAATTCATTAATTTGTAAATGTATCTAAAGAAATCGTTTACATAATTATATTTCGATATAGATCTCAGAGTGTATTCAAAATTGTGTTCTTTCTGGTCATAGAGGGTGAAACACTATAACAGGGTATGGAATTTCTACATTTAAGACATTAATGATGTAAAAGGACTCAAAACATTTAACATTTATGACAATACGGTAAACTTGCGTCGTGTTTTTCGTTTTAAATCTTGAGACACTGCTGAACAAAGGTTATAAAGTTGGGTGCACCAGGAATCACTTTACACTGGGTTTTGACGGAAAGTTCTCACCCTATATTGCAATTGAATTAACAATAAACATATGTACATCTTATAAAGGTGTTTCATCTATTCATCCACGGCTATGAAAATTAAATATATGTAGTTTCTATGAATATCATTGCAGAATGAGTCCTTTATTTCGTATTTGTCTGTAGTTGTAAGCGGCTTGGCAGGAGAAAATACCTTGATAATAGTATTGTGGATTTACAGGTCATCAAAACGAATTTCAAGTTGATATCATTAAGTATGCAGCGGAGTAAAGTTTCCGACAATCTCTTTCACATTTTTCAAGTGCCCTTTATAAACCTATGTGGGCTGGGTCAACAAGATATTCGCCATTCATCATTTCAAACGGTAACTATTTGAAAAACTTAGGTCGGTTCGATCAGTCAGATTATCCCGCCCCCTAGTTTAATAGTTATATTGTGCATTACTCACGGTATAAATCTAGCACATTAAAATACATGACATTTTCCGAGAATGAATCGTATCACTATTACAACTACGTAGATAAGTTTTTCATTGTGATATTACTAAAATGCAGTGTACTAGTTCACATGTGAAAGACGCCGTGGGTGCGAGATTTAGAATCCGGAATGTTTTTTTCAATATTAAATTTTTATACTTTCATAATCAACAAATCTCTCAGTGATCTCTTTATGTTTGGTTTTCTTTTATTCATATTCAATTTGTTTGTTTATCTTGAGTGAAAAATGTGCCAGTGCAGTGCAATTTGCCTCAGTATCGCACTGGCCAAACGTTGCGAAACGCTCGTTCGATGGCATATCACTTACTTTAATTAGCATTCGAATGTAATAAATGACATAAATATGCATGATAAAATTTCATCGTAACGTTCCGTCCATCTTGATCGTCCATTGTTATACAAATTTAAAAAGTGCATTGTCTGTATTTATAAATGTACTTCTCATATTTCTTCTTTTTTTTTTTTTTTTTTTTTTTTTTTGAATCAATTTCCTTGCAGGTATTAAAAAACCTTAAGTAATCAAGCACCAACTTTGAGTTCGAGTAGCTGTTAAGCCCCTCGTTAAGTGTAACAAAGAGTATCAGTGACGAGCTTTGAAAAAATTCTGAAGTCTCAAATTGAACATCCGTCGACGAATCATCAAGAAAGGTGTCTTGCTTGTGGGGACAAAAATTAACCTGCTTTTGACATTATTTAAAATTTCAAAGTTATGATTTGAAAATAAATATTTAATTAAATGGTTAAGATTTTTTTACGTACCGAAAAATTCCAATGAGTAAACGAGAATTCGCTTAAGCCATTATTATTCATTTTAGCCTATGGTCAAAATGGTGAAAGAAACGGAATAAAGACGTATTTGTTATTTAATTTAGCTTTTTGAAAACCTAAACATTTGATGTAAAATTTGGCGAGTTTGTGTATTTAGTAAGGACTGTTTTTTTGACGCGGGATCAATACTATAAATGATAGGGCGCCACCATCACGGCTGCGTCTCAAAGATAACCGGCGGTCATAAAAAGACACATCCGTTTCATCTGACTTCATCCAATTACTCAATTGCTGTTTCTATTTTTTCGGAACCCTTATCAATATTGCTGTCTAATATGACTAAATGTGCAATATAAGCATCATAAATTTGTTTTCATTCTGTTTACTTCATTTTAAAATCGTTTTTTGGCAAGGAGAAAGTTTTTTGTTTCGTGTATGCCCAGTGGTAGGAAGACGTCGATTTATCATATAGAAACGTCCCGTAGGACTGGACGAAAACTATGCAATAATATTATGGTTTGCTTTCAAATATTAATGTAAACTGGTAAGCTTGAACGTAGAATGTAATTATATGTAATTAACTGAGTGATAAAATATTGACTTCTGCGCGTCCATCTTTCTTTTGGAATACAACCCCTGCAGCCTGAATGGTACTCTGGCCATCAATTGGTTTTAATTTGTTAACAATAATATTTTGTTCATTCTAGGCAATAGTCTTTCATCTCTGCATAGTAGAAATCCATAATCTATGGTTTCCATCCGCCTTTTTCATTAGTTTTATATCGCTTGAGAGGTTTGAATTATGTCTGAATTGTTTTATGACTTCTTGTGTTATCAGAATATCTTTTGATAATTGGATTATCGGGGTTCTAAGGTTTGTTCTATTAGATGACAAAATTATAGACTAAAGTCTTCAGATTTCTATGAACAGAGGATAAAACTTCGGATAAACGTATGGAATGAAAACACCCCAGATGTCTCGAACAGCATACATCACCGATTCAAAAGACCAAATTGCATAACTTTCGCAACAATTCACAAAAACTTCAAAAGCTAAATAGAACATAAATGTCACAAACGAATTTTGGATATTCTAGACCCCTGTAAGTGTAAATATTAATTAGGATTTATTACTAAAATTTCTGGTGACGGATAGCAGTTGGTGTTTTATGTTCCCAGAGGCGTCCAGCCTCCCCTTCTGTATTATAGCATTAGAGTGTTTCATAAACAAACCGAGCGATCTAGCAGTCTTGTACACGTCTTATTCCGGTGGTCCTTCGATGTATATCACATTTGATACGTTTCATGGGCGTAATACTCTCTGGGAAATGAAAATAATTACATAACAGCCCAGCGTTGGGGAGAATGAAGAAAGAGGTCAAGACCTGCTGCCGTTTTTTGACGATTTCCGACACCACGAACGTGAACAAATTCACATCTCCGATCTATAAGTGATATATAGAGGTCAAGATCCATAGAATGCTACCATCTAGGAACTGTCACAACGAGGATTCCATATCAGATAGGGTGTTAGTGAGCATTGTACTCGTCATGTGATTTCAATAAGTTTTCGAACTACACACTTAACTCACATTATACACCTACGCTAGACAATACATTATCTTAATTTTTATATAATAATTATTATTACAATTTTTTCTGGATTTGAATGAGATAGGTGTGCAAATTGGAAATTTCATTTAGGCCCATAACTAAGTGGGGTTCGAGTGACGAAGTTAATATTTAGAAAGCAGGTTCAATCCTTAGTATACCACCATTTTCAAAATTGATGAAACTTGTATGCGTGATACTTGTGATGATATTTCCAATTAAACCACCAATAAAAACTGGACGCCACCAGATATCTGAAAAAATTGTGGAATGTGGCGAAAAACACAAACAATCAATCAATCAACCAATTAAACAATGCAGCAACTGACCTATATACTCTTGATGGGTCAGAGAGTTGCAGTAATTCTTTGGGGTAAACTTAATTCCCAGTATTTGTATACTAGTGGGTCTTTTTGAGATTATTTTAAGATGTTGTTGACCTTTGATTTGACCTTAAATATCTTGGGCTAATTACATGTACAACAAAGAGCAATTAGGACGAGGCTACCTAGTGCGGTTAGAAGGCAACAAGTGTCTGTTAATTTCAGTTTATATATGTTGGAGTAGTAATGAAAAATTAGAGAGGGGGGGGGGGCGTTACCGAGAATTTGAAACGTGAATCCCAATGCTGAGAAGTTTAATCCGTCGCAGAGGACAAGGTCATACAATGAAACCAGGTTAGTGTGGATAACAGTTAGTGAACGGTAGAATGTCCACCAGAGTATTTGCAGTCTAGACGGAGTGGAGTGAGCGAAATGACGACCAAACATCTAAAATAAAGTATCAGAATAATGCAAAGTGGGTTTATAGGTTTTGAGTGAGAATTATTGCTCGTACTGTTTGAATTCTGATGCTTGCAAATTAACGCTGCCATGAAATTTTATCAGAAGTAAATAATGTTGTAGGAATATGGCCAAATTTGCTAAAAGTGCTAGCAAACGAAAATATGGCCGGGCTGATGGTCTTGAATCTGCGTAGAGGAAATAGCCCCGTAGGAAAATTAAGTTAGGAAAAAAGGGGGATCTCAAAATCAAACTTTCAAAACGTGATAATTTGAAAAATTCAGTAGAAAGTTTACTTCCCTGTAACGTCGTTTAAGTTAATGATTTTCTTTTTTTTTTTTAAATCTTACTTTTTAATAGACAATAATTCTTTTTATCATGAGTACTTATTTGACATTTTCATATATATGTATCAATATAAATAACGTTTTTAATTACCGGCTAAAATATATTGGGGAATTAATTGAGTAAAGTCGAATGGAAAGTGTTCGAATGCAGAATTCAAAGTATATGATTTCTATCAGACAGTCAAATGGACCTCGATTGATTCAGTCGTTCTTTCAATTCCATGCTCGACATTGAATTGAAGTAGTTATACCATGTGATTTTGATCGATATCGAGTCGATTGAAAAAATTCGAATGGTTTTCAACTTTGGCACCAATTGAACGTTTACTTTTGACGTCTGATAGATACCGAAGTATCATACTGTAAAACAACTTTCATTCGTGTCCGAGAACAATATTCGCTTTCAAGCAACTCGTTCATGCGTAAGGTATATACCATAAGCGAGTACCTCTTGTTGCAAATAGGTTTTGTTTTAGCAGTTTGCGAATGGATAAGAAGTATGATTTTTAATCTCTTCCTAGATACTCAAAGGACTTCGTGAGAGAATTGACCATTCAAGCAAATGTATTTACGTATAAAAATACCGGTCGCGGTAGCTCAGTGGTTAGAGCGTTCGCTTCGTAACCGGGAGGTCGTGAGTTCGAGCCCCGCTCGTGCCATGGCCGCGTCAAACCTAAGACGAAAAATAGGTAGTGATTGCTCCTTCGCCAAACACACGGCATTTAGAAGTGAGAATCACGGGTCTTTCGGATATGACCTTAAAAACGGAGGTCCCGTGTCACGGTAGGCGTTGGCATGTTAAAGAACCCTCACTGCTACGGACCTGAGCGCTAAGCATAGGTCTAAATTTGTGGTACTTCACCTACGACTGGTGACGTCTCAATATGAGTGAAAAATTCTCGACGTGACGTAAAACAAACAAACAAACATAAAGGTTAATAAAGGACATTCTTGATAACTGTCGGATTCGAACGGACCTACTTGTGTCATCTCCAAAATAATAATAATAATAATAATGATAAATGGTTTGTCGCTCACTAAATGTTACACACGTTCATAATAGGGAGAATTTAGGTTCGTGTGTAAAACTTCAAGGTTCGCAATCTAAAAGTACACATTTTAAAGTGTTGCAATATAGGAAATACACAGTGTGTGAATTTAAACTGTACATGACCTTGTAGTGGGTTTTCGTATCTATCATTTTTGTGGTAAAATTCTTGATATACTTGATATATCAATGTCTTTACACACTTGTCTTTAGAGGATTGAAAGGCAATATCGAACAGATCGGAAAGTCAGGCGCCTTTCACAAATAATGAGTTTAAAATGCATTTTTAAAAAAAATAGTTAAATGCATGTCCATCAACTGTAAACTTTCATGTCTAATTACAAGACTTACAAATTTAGCTAGAAATTAAGGTTCCATGATAAATTGAAGTGCATGGATGGAGATATTCATTAGAATCTACTAAAATCTATTCAGAAGAGCAAAATTGCCCAATATATCGAGGTAGAATGGCTGATAAAATGTGTAATTAAGCCAATTATCAATACTTGAGGAGCCGTTGATATTGTCATTTTATGATGGCGGTAACAATGGAAGCAGCACATGACCGTCCTAATGAAACGTTCTGACGCAACCTCCACCAAACCCCATTATTTCAGTAGGGTCGAGAGTGTAATAAATTACACTGGCGGGATCGTGAGCGCTTTGCAACAATAAACTATTATATGAAATGATATTTATGTATGAATTGAAAACGTTTTAAACAATTCAAAGCAGGATTGCTGCAACAGTCACAAAAAACCGAGGCCTCGTGTCACAGAAGTTGTGGTACGACGAAGATCCCCCGCCCCTGCTCGAAGGCCGTAAGCACAGGCCTAAATTTTGCAGCCCTTCATCGACAATGGTGACGTCTCCACATGAGTGCAATATTCTTGAGCGGGACGTTAAACCACACAACCAACCAACCACAAATAATGAGACTGGACACGGATTCAATGTTTTAGTCACTTCACGTATGTTTGTCATATGTATATGATGTTATGATATAATGATGTATTACACCGAGGTTTAATACGTGGATTGTGTCTAATATTTGGAAATATCCTTGCATATTTTTTCCGTCTGTGTGAAAAATTGGTTATAAATATCTCTGCAATATCTCTACCAGTTCTCGTTATTTCGCTGCAGCATTTTAAGCAATTTGTACCCAGAACGTGAATACTGGCACCGATTTCAAGGTAAATCTTTAATAGATATCGGAGCAAATCAAAGCTTATGAAAGATAATTCGCCTGGTACTGTTTTTAGCGTAGCCAGGTTGTAGATAAGAGGAAATTATTAGAAATCAGTTGCAGACCCTTCGTTTATGTCACTCATGGTAACTGGAAATCCGTTAACTTCTTGTCAGTCGTTGTTACAGTGTATGTATATGTGCAGTAAATAGGGACTTTGCACTATTTCTGTTTTGTTTTTTATTTATTTATTTTTTTTTTCAAGGTCGCTGTCTAATGAATTTAATTGATGCTGAACTTTTAATTAAAACTGTATTATTTATTAAGCAATTCATTCATGAGTTAAATTATGGAGTAAATGAAAGGAATTAATTCTGACACTATTGATTTTTATTTTTTTTTTAATAGGATTGTTTTTGTGTGTATCATTAATATTAATTGTGATGCTATCTTATCAATGAGGAAACCCCCCAGTGTTGTTTGCAGTTATTTACCAGATACCTCTGATCTTTCATTGTTGTGGTGTTGTTTATAAAATATGCATTGACTATCTCTTTCTTGTGTTATAAACACATACATGCATATTATTTGTAAACGCTCTTTTACAAATCCAGAATGTGAGTGGTTCAATTTTCGTACTTTTTGCTTTGGTTTAATTAATCAAGTTGTCGGTTTAATTTGTGTCACAAGTTCGCTGTTAATCACCACACTCAATCGTCCGCTACGTATCAGCCTCTATACAAATCGATAATCCATTGATCACTTCTTAGTTATACATTTTGTCACTAATCAATCGATTCGTTGGGGGGGGGGGGGGGGGTAGAAGGATATTTTTATTCCAAAATATTCCATCTTTGGACCTTTTGGGGAATTTTGAGCCCCCCTTTTTTTCTCAATTTTTTTTTTTTAATGCAACTTTGGAAGCTTTCATATATCGGTATTCATTTCACGCCATTTTTTTTACCACACAGAGTCGGGTAAAGCACGTGTTATCAATCACACTATGACTAAGTTTCTTTGCACTTCGCTATTGGATGATGGTAGAGTGATGTTTGAAGTAGTCGACTTTTGATTTGAATACTCGGAATATGCAAGTAAGAAAAACACTAAACATTTTGCCCGTAGTTCGGAATCAGTTGTGAAAAGTCATTAGAGTTGGGGCCTTTTTAACAACCGGATGGGGCGTAGTCACGACAAAGATTCTTCACTGCTATTGGCGGGAGTCGGTATACATGGTAGACCTTCCTAAAATGACGACGATCAGTTGTGTCTTGTCCAGAATTTTCCAGATTACTTGATATTTGTAGAGTTGATAAGTCTTACTTAGAATTAAACATTTTAAAACTGAACATGGCAAATAGTTGTCATATATACAAATTTTGAACCAATGTTAATGATAATTAACTACTTGTCATACACAAATCTATACACGTGTATCTTAAATTTCAAAGTTAAATAAATAATTGTCATTCACAAACTATAAGCTTTTAATTTTAATGTTAACTAGTTGTCATACGCAACTTCTTATGACAGTCATTTGTCGTATGCAATTTTTAAGGTGTGAGCTACATGCATGAGACGTATACAATTTTTAAAATTTGCCGTATACAATTTTAAGGTGTAAGGTATTTGTCGTACAATTCTTTAAAGTGACAACTATTTGTCGTTTATAATATTTGAACCATACATTCCAAATATAACCGAAGGAATATTATGTCATACGACTTTTACAAGCGATAATCTCAAACTGAAATATTTCTGCGACAATCTCAAACTGAGATATTTCTGCGACAATCTCAAACTGAGATATTTCTGCGACAATCTCAAACTGAGACATTTCTGTGATAATCTCAAACTGAAATATTTCTGCGACAATCTCAAACTGAGACATTTCTGTGATAATCTCAAACTGAGATATTTCTGCGACAATCTCAAACTGAGATATTTCTGCGAAATTCTAGAATTTGTATAATGTCTCATTTTCAAAAACCGGTCAATATGGAAGAAACTATAGTGAAAATAAAAAAATATATATATATAAAAAGTTTTAAAAAAAAACCCACAAGAAGTCAATCGAAATACCGCATAGCTGATTTTGCTCACAACAGTTCTAGAACTACGGTACCACTTTAGCTTCTCAAACAATTACAGATGTGTCATTTCAACCATGGTTCATACACAGAAATTCAGTCAGTTCGGGACTTCAACAAGAAATAGAGTCGTGGCCTTGAAACACAAATACCGTTCATAAAAGGTTAAAGGTGCATTTAATATACTCCTTTACGACGTCATGGCGTATAAGAAACAATTATTTACTCATTCACTCTACATATGCCAATATTAACAAGTGTATATTTATTTGAAATACTTTTGCCGCACGTGGAAAGGCTAGGCATTATTATTTTAACGAGCCATCATATGTTTTGGCCAAACAAATCTTCCAGGATTCTTTAATTGACCGATATGAAACATCTTGTACTGGTCTGCAAAATAAACGGAAATCGTATTTTCTTGAGAAATATCTCACATTTTAACAATCCCCATTCACGCCAGATTAAGCTTTCTTGTCTGGTACCCGGTTAATGACGTGTCAAGAGAGGGCACCAGTATTTGGAATGGCACGAACTACTGAGGATATAGATGGAGATAAAAAGAAACGAAGCTTGTTAAAATTAATAATGCGTAATGTGTGTTACGGACCAGATTATTCCCTATGGTTCCGATATGCCACACGCAATATATCACCATCGGATACTAAGCGTCGAGATTTCAGGAAACTAGGTGGTCTTGTAAAACTTGCAGTATATATGTTTCTACTAATAAACCAAAAGTGGAATATTGAAACGAGTTCATTGGTTGTGTTACATTTACGGGTATTTAATTTAATAATAAGTTTATTATGTGATGAATATAGAAATGGTGTCTACTACTTTTAATTCTTGGCTGTTTTATTTCAGTGTTCAGTATAAACACCAATGATGAACCGTTGTCCTTTAAACAATAACTGCGAGTAGGGCACACATCAAATTTCATTCTAGCTGATGCATCCATAAAATGGGTTTACATCAATTTCGCAACGATTAGCTGTGTAATGAATGTGCTCTGTTCTAAGATCAGGAGTGACAAACATGAGATCATAAGGGCTTTGTTTTATACAATCATTAATCTCAAGGGAAAAAAAATAAGGAAATCTTACTTTTGTTCTTTTTTTTTTTTTTTTTTTTTTTGCCGCATAATTTATAAAGTTAAACATGTACTTGAAATAGACACGCCACGGAAGCTTATCAAACCGCTCATAAAGCTGAACTGTTTATCACTTTTCGTTATGATACATTAATTTAAACAAATTCCTGGGTTTTTCAAAAAAACAGATATTTATTTTCGTTACATTCTGACACATGCCTGACATAATTTAGGAATCATCAGTAATTGCTACATGCATTTTACAACGTTATTAACAATATAGCTCAAATTCCCTTGTGGAACCTCATAGGTTTTTTCATTAAATCAATGCGAAATAAACGGTTTTAATGAGAAAATTAACGTCCCCAGACAAAGTGATGCGAAGAAGCGCACTAGACTACTTGTTTAAAATTTTCCCCCCTAAATTGATTTACACACCTGAAAACAATCGAAGTTGTATCTTAAGCTGGTTCTTGACAATCAGTTTAACAGGGAACGTTTTCTTTTGAAATTGTTATGTTTGGATTTAGGTATAGAAACCATCTGTGAGGCATTCTGTGTCTAACCCGTTCATCTTAAACTAACTAAAAGTTTTGATGTTATCACCAGAGGAACAAAAACCCTATAAATCCTCGTGGTATTACAAGAAGCCAATATCAAAAAAATGAAACTGATGACATAAGGCAGTGAAGATCATTAATTATATAATCATACAATGAAATTGCCTAGTTATCGGACGCCGTGGCTGAAAAAAGAAAGTATCATTAAATTTTCTGTTTGAAAAAGCTCAGTCTTATAATTAGATAAATACTCTCAGAATGCGAAACAGATGATTTATTACATAAATAATTTGCGCTGATTTTCCCCCTTGTTGAAGACAAAATGATTTTCGATTGTATTCAGCTATTTGTAAAGAACATTAGACATTAGAGATGAGTTTGTGAAGGAAAGTGGAAATTGATATATTGAACTAGTTGACGCCAAATTTAGACTGAACGACGTGATAGGAATATTTGATCTAGTCTGTTAATTATTTGCACCTGAGACTCTTGTAATATGTTATATAAATTTTATTCAAACAGAGGAAACTGAAACACTTGATAGTAAAAATAAATCATCCGCGTACCTCTAAAAAAATCTGTTTATTGCAGGGAAGTGTAGCGGGGAAATCGGTTGAAATATTCTATCACAGTAAAGCATAAAATAAGGCTGTAATGAAATCTAGGATCAAAATCGTATTTATTAAGCGTCGAACATGCGCAGAAAAATGATATTCAAAAGACAAGGCAAACCACTTAATAATAAAAAAAAAATCATCGTATCAAACCATTCAAGTGACAATATCTGTAAATATTCAATGACTTGATCATTTAGAGGTGTCTCGTGATATCGCACGTCACCCATCTGTTTCTTTCATATTCACTGGAAATAATTCAGTATTTTATCGTGCAGTGATACTTCAGAGAAATTATGTCGCAGAAGGCCAAGGTGTGGCAAATCTGGCGGGGGGTTCGATTGTAAATTTAGAAAAGATAAAATTATCACGTATGTGTCAGAGCTAGCGGTTGAAAAAAAAATGCATTATTTTGAACAATTCCTACAAAATGCGTTAAATGTATAATGATTAAATGCATATGATCTTTAAAATTTTCTGCTCTCAAATTACTTTGAAGAATTGCCCAGTAAATTTTTTTTTACATGATTCAACTTTCCTGAAATAGCGTTGCTTACCGAAGAAATTGGCAAGGCTCTAATATGTACGTGTACACAGAGAATAAAATGCATTTCAAGAATCCTAATTGACGGTTACACAAAACCATGTCTCTTCCGGATGTCAAACGTTATTTTCATTTACAACATTGAATTTGTTTTACAGTAAATTCACTGGTAATCAACAATCTTATAGCTTCAAAATTTATTTTGTCACGTGTGTCAATATCTTATAGATTTAATTCTTTTGCGGAAAATAACTACGCGGCAATTTGACATATAGCATCTTTGCGTGTAGGATTAAAAAATTGTGGCTTTCAACGCTCGCGTTCTTTTAGAACAAATTAAATGGGGGCAAAACTTTAAAAAATAGTTGATTAACCCTTTACCGACAATGTTAAGTTCATTAAGGTCGCGAGAAAAAAGCACCAAAGTAAGATGAGCCGTTAGCTGTTAACATGACGATTTCCAAATTTGACACCTGTACAAATCCTATGGTAGATAAACAATGTAAATATTGTTGTTTCTTGGTACTAATGTTTGGTTGAAGGCAATGGCTTTTACTGTTACCAACTTCTTTCTTAAAAAGAACAAACACAGTCTATGATCGATAAAACATGGAACACATGATATTGAACTCGAATTTCCTCTGCCTCGATTCAGCATGGATATTTCCGCCAAAGTCCTGCAACAAAGCCTGTTACATAAAAAGGTTTCACCCTATTTCAAATTATCAACGTGGTTTTTCTCTCTCTAAATCATAAATATATCTATTTGCACAAACAATATGATACACTGAAATAAAATCTCCGCTGTATTTTTGACAGCATTTAAACTTGCCTTAACCTCACATTTTTGCGAGATTTATTTTCATAATATAGCACGTAGAAAATATGCACACAAACTGAGTCTCTTGTACATCTACCTCGTAACTATTTCCATCTGTGTGTGACATTTTTTCCCCTTTTCCTTGCAGTTTTTGGTTCACGTTTCGGAGTCTCGGGCAGGTACCCGGTTCCTAGGTTTGCCCATTCCGAGACGAACGTGACGGTGGATGCTGGGGATATAGCAATACTGATCTGTAAAGTTGAGAATCTTGGGACAAGAAAAGTAAGGAACCTGTCATTTTCTTCCACACTGCAACAAGCAACATGGTTTAGATATGTTCTTAAAACTCGGTTTTTGGTGATATTTTTAATATATTTAAAATACCTGTGTATCTGTTGTAATATAAATGTCTATATTTTTTAAACATTCTTGTTCGGAGAAAACGTTATTTTAAATGCGATACCGATATAGAGAATCCAAAAGCTGCAAAAGTGGAAACTTGTAGGGGTCAAAGTTGATCGATGTGTTCGTATTTATTGCAGAAAGTGTGTGTGTATCATTTATAACTATTACCGAGATCAAGATATATATACAACTATGTGAATCCCAAATTATCAGCAGTTTGTAACTATCAGTACAATAATATTGCGTAGGCCGTTATTTTCTTTGGCGATGTGTAGGACAAGTACTCGGTATCGAAATTATTTCAACTGGCCAAGTAACCCCCAAACCTCCCTTACAACTGTGCACACTCTTGCTGATATTTCCACCAGGAGTTGACAAATTACCACCCAATTCCATTAATTACAATGGGTTGTCTGGGAGCAAAAAGCGCCTTCCCGTGATTCTCTCTGAACAAACGAAATGATTGAAGTATTATCTAAGAGATCAAACCAAATTCAATTCCAAGCCAAGCAAGTAGTGGACCCTAATGCACGGGTAACCTCGCTGTCACCTCCAGATGTCAATGTTCAGTTTAGACAATGATCTGCCTATTGTTTATCACTTGTTCGTGATGAGTATTTAATGACTTTCCATCTATCCCATTATTTCATCAAGAGTTAATATCAGATATAATATATAACTGTTTTAGTATTCCACGCTTGATTTCATGAACTAATTACCGATACGCGAATAATAAAGACATCTAAGAGCCGCACGATTAAATGAAGTGTTATTTTTTTGAAAGCGACACTCTATTACTTGTTTTTTAATCATTTTGATGACAAACATTCTATAGAGTTTTCAAAGTAAATGTAACGATCTCTACATTACTTATGGTCTACGATTCGTGATTTAAACAATTTGGACCCCTTTTTTAACAATTTGAACTACTTTCAAAATTTACATGTTAAAGTATGTTTTGTAAATAATCTCATGGGACATGGGGAGGACAAGAAATTAAGAATAAACAGAGTTATCTTTAAAGGCTTAAAATTAAGACCTTCCAGTGTATTATTTTCTTGAAGAGCTGAATTTTATCTTAATTACTCGGTAAGATTTGTAGTGGCTGGAGAGAGAAAAACCCACTGAAGAAATGAATATTTTGAGATATACGTTATTATAAACAAACTCTTTTTTGACCCCCATCGACGATGTGACAAAGAAACGTCTTCTTGATGCTTGGGTTTCGCTTACTAGCATATCGTGCCAAATAGCTTATCAAACGCAATTTCTCTGAAGTCGAAACAGCCTTCCTTTTTCTTTGATGTTGAAAAGTGAGCTTTCACTTCGTAAAAGGGTTTACTCAGAACTGTTGATGAAGTAACAGAAGCTACATGTATAGATATTATATTTTCATATGTTTTCTTTTGACAATGGCAATAACATATTCTTATC
>JAMZEH010000049.1:3510000-3752500 GCA_024699665.1 Ostrea denselamellosa | reverse complement strand
CATATTCTGTTAATTCAATCACCAACTTGAAGGGGGGCATGGACACGATTTGAGCTGAAAATTTTCACACACACACACACACACACCCATTTTTAATGTTTATAATGCTTAAGTGGTCAGCAAAAATTTGAATTTCAGTTGTAGAGTTATAAGTGAGATTCTTTGTTATGTAAACAAGGCTCGTGCCATGTTTTTGTTTACATATGAATTGCTTATTATAAAATATGTTTAAAACAAAACGAGATGTTACAAACTTTAGAAATTATTTTCAGAATTAACTTGCAAATAAAAAAAGTCTGCTTTATATGAAACTTTTACTATTATATGTAATCTATGTAAATGAAAACATGGCACGAGCCTCATTTACGTAACAAAGAATTGTGAGCGCTGTGTCTCTCATGTGACTCAACAACTGGTATTCAAATTTTTGCTGACTATTAGAATACCTTAGTTAAGTATTGTAAACATTAAAAAATGAAAAAATGAATTTGAAAGTGTTCAGCTCAAACCATGCCCATGCCCCTTTTAAACTAGTTAAAAAACGTACGAAACTTAAGGAACATTGATATATTTTGAAACAGTGTACACTGTATGGCCTGTTTTTTAAAGAGGGTATTTTTTTTTCAGTGATCATCTCAGAAAGAAACCTACAATCGGAAAACCAGGTGGAGCATCCGACATCTTCGACCAATCATCTGCAGTCATCGATCATCTGTCATCTGTTTTTATCAGTTATTATTGTCGTGTTTTATGTGATGTGAAAAGATCGTCAAATAACTTATTTATTTTTACAAACTGGCCAGTGGAGTGTGTGGCCTTGTGTTTCAGGACCTGATCAGTGGATTTAGTGATCTGGTGCCCTGGGGCCTGGGGCCTGGGGCCTGAGGCAGATTATTTGATATCCGCGATATCTGTCTACTGATACGATGTCTTTGAAAACCCCTTGCTGTTAAGCTTTAACTAATGATACTAAGACATGTATATATTGAAACTGATATTTGATTTATATACAGTGTTTTTGAGGGGGTCATATCTAAGGAAAAATACAACTGGTTTTTTCGTAAGTAGAAAACATCGTGCTCAAAATGCAAAGTAAGTGAAATAAAGGTCACGGTGCCCAACATTTTTTTTGCCTAACAACATGTTTTAAGACACGAGGCACGTTTAAATGTATGGATGTTGAAACATACAGAGTTGTTCTACACACCTCACCATTGTCGCAAACTTGTGGAAGACTTCGGTGTGTTAACTCCAATACTGAGGTTCAATGCACTCTGAAGTTTCCAACATTTCATGGTTTAACTATCTATTTTGTGCACGAGTCATTGCGTTTATAAGTATTATTAACGACTGTGCGATTCTCTATAGACATGGAACTTTATTCTACATAGGACTGCTTGGTTCTTAATTATCTCACAAGGTCGTATTCCATCCAATTCATTCCTCTAATCAAACAATCTCATGTTGTTTTCGTTTAATTTCGCACCATATTTGATAAATTTCATATTCGAAAAGAAAAGATGGTTGACAAAAACTATCTGTAATATTTTGTGGCTTGTAGCTGTATTATTTTAAAATGTAGAAATATCCCCATATTTGACTTATGCTATTTTCTGTACATTGACAACAATATAGATCTGTGGAGCGTTTCGTATTAATTGTAGCGATACCTGTCACTGTTTATTTTTAGATAAAAACAATTTCACTTCTGTTGAGAGTGAACAAATCCACTACATATCTGAAACTGATTACAAACATCACGTGCTTATATCTTTGTACAATGTGTAGTTGTATGTTCTTCAAATTCGTCACGTGAATAAAGTTTTCAATATATATATATATATATATATATATATATATATATATGTATATATATTCTTTGGTGATTCACATATATATATATATATATATATATATATATATATGCATTGATTGACATGTAACTGACTTCCTGTATATTCAATCTATATATGCATTGATTGACATGTAACTGACTTCCTGTATATTCAATCTATATGCACTTAATGACTATAAAGGTTTGAGTAACGAGATCCAGGTAGAAAGGAAGCTTGGTTTTCACCGGGGTGAACATGTGTTTAACCGCATACAGAGGAACGATGCATGTAACGTTCTGGAAAAAAAAATTGATTTACGAAAATTTAATCGTTTTATATATGATGACATAATAATTTCCAACAGGCGCAAGTTTTAAATTATAGAAGTAGAACTGCGGACTTTATAGGCGACCTACAACGAACCAGATAAAACATTGATGTTCATCAGGAAATCTTTGTTATACGTTTACTATTTGTAATTTATTATGGGTATATGGATCTCATTGTGTAATTTTTTCAGATGCTTTGGAGAAAACGCACATTAGATGCCCAATTATATCTCTGTTGGTGAGTTTGTATAACGGAACGTTCTGTCCAGCATAGCTTGTGTACAAACGTGGATTACCTCGGGGAGACATTACCCTTCTCCCTCGCAATAATAGCGTAACTTCACGGGATAAGGGGGGATAAGCTCACTGTTTCCCCCGCAACTGTCTTTCTCAATTTTTACTCTGTGTTTGATACCTATTTTCATCTAATATTACCATTACAAATCCACGTCTTGTCTAAACATTTTACGTGTTGTAAAGTTATGGAGTTGCGGAGTAATTTGCCAGTGCATTTGCATATATTCGCATGTGAAATGTTTCTGCCTTTGATACCTTTACGAATTGTAATGATTGCCATTTTCTCATGAATGTTAACAGTTGTAAACAATATGCGTAGTCTATTTAAACGATTGGGAATTAGGACATAAATGAAAGTAGAATGTAAGTATTAGATTTAAAAAAAAATATACAAAAGAGTAATGCGCTACGCAGTTTATAACTGTATTTTCAGAAAGGAGATTCCTTACTTAAGCAGTGTGCACGTTCTTGTGTTCGTTGCATTATTTTTGTGTAACACCCCCCCCCCCCCCCCATTTTTTTTTATCAAACTTGCGAGAATGACTGTATTAAGATCCAGATTCCAACAAGGTTTCAAGGTAAAGTACAGAAGGACAAGGAAGAGGAATTCTAAAAAGCAATATACTTCTTTAAATTTTGAATTTTTATCAAACATCAAGGAATGTGTAGAGCGTTACATAAAGATGTAGTTCCTATTTGTGTTCATGAGCAAGTATTAAAAGTCAAGAATTGCTGGAATGGAGGGTCTTACCTGACTTCCATCAAACTTTCAGAATAGTGCCTTGCATTAAGATATGATATTCCTTGGTTTCAAGGTCAAATTTGAAAGGTCAGTGGAACGAACCTTGAGTGCATAAAAGTATTAACCCTTGTGAGCAAATTAGGAGTCAATGTTATTACCACACAATGCCAGTTACAAGTAGGAATGCTCTTTCGGGGATTGTTTGTTTGTTTTACGTCCCGTCGAGAATTTTTCACTCATATTGAGACGTCACCAGCTGTAGGTGAAGTACCACAAATTTAGACATATGCTTAGCGCTCAGGGCCGTAGCAGTGAGGGTTCTTTAACGTGCCAACGCCTACCGTGACACGGGACCTCCGTTGTTGAGGTCATATCCGAAAGACCCGTGATTCTCACTTCTAAATGCCGAGCGTTTGGCGAAGGAGCAATCACTACCTACTTTTCGTCTTAGGTTTGACACGGCCATGGTACGAGCGGGCTCGAACTCACGACCTCTCAGTTACGAAGCGAACGCTCTAACCGCGACCGGTCAAAGGATAAGATACTGCAATCTGAGAAAAGATCTGTAAATATTCCACGTTGCGAGGTTTTCTTGAGGATATTATGTCCACAAATTAGATTCTGAGACTGCAAACATACTAGGTGACAGGTGAAAACTTACCAGGTGACAGGTGAAAACGTAACTGGTGACGGGTGAGAGAAGACGCATATTTTGATAAATGATACAACACGGCCAGAAAATAGTTCCAATTTGACGACCGTTTAGTGGTCAGAGTGTTCGCTTCGCAACCAGGAGGATCGCGTTCAAATCTCGACGCGTCAAACATAAGACATTTAACATGGGTAATGACAGTTACTTACGTCCATCATTAATTTTAATCGTAACTTTAAACTACATCATATTAGTGAATGGAAAGGCCGAAGTCATGCAACTGGAAATAAAGGTTCTCAACGGGGTCAAGGCCACAGTAAATCATGACCACGTTCTTACGAGGACATACACATTTCTTGTTTTAGTATGGGAAGGTCGGTGGTCTCTTCCCGGGTACATTGTATCTGGGTTCTCTCCTCCACCACTAAAAAAAGACTGGACGCCACCAGATAACTGAAAAATTGTTGAGTGTGGCGTAAAACAACAATCAATCAATCAATTAGTATAGAAAAGTACCTAATGATTGTTCTGAGCTCGGACTCGTATCTAAAGTGGTCACTAAAACCTACGTTATAAGGGACACAGGACATATCGAACAGGCAAGATATCTTGCTGCATCCTTTTGTGCTTAAAATATTGATTGATTGTTGTTTTCCGCCACACTTAAAAATACGATCTAAAACTTAGAATCATCTGTTGTACATGTGATTTTTAATAAAATGCACATAATGTTTGAACATAAATCTTTCACTGATTGCATAGGAAGTCAAGTGGCTTATAGATGGTTAGAAAAAGATTCCCTGCACAAATTGTTTAGCCTGCAAAGAATCAAGTGTTTGTTAAAGTGTTTTTATCAATAAGTTATACAGTCGAAAGAGAACCTGTGGGAAATATAAGAGAGAACTGAGATTAGATAACATCTATGTGTTTATTTGATGGTAAATATTTTTGTCAAGCCATTGCTTATCACAGATCAATACATCCACGATTCGGAGTTTGCGTACTTCCGTTAAATTCTGCGTCATTCTGAGAAATAACTGAAGTACAAGACTGTTTCTATTTCTCAGATTCTTTGCATTTTCGTTACAAAAATTACCACGCGAATTTGAAAAACAATATTATCTATTTTTAGTAGCTTAATTAAACTAATGTTTTTAGAATATTTCAATTTGGCATACCGTAGATGTTCCGTATGAAGTCGGGTTGAATTTAGGATCATACGAGTCTCTGTTATTACATCAGCATTTCTGCGATTATCAAGTTAGATACGAAAGGAACATTGAATCATTTTTATGATTATATAATTAATTTCGGTTGTAACACAAATTGATTGGTTGATCGGCATTCATCAATCCAATTTATATCATATTTATAATTGTTTCCTGCTTTTTCTGACGACTGAGGACGACGTCACAATAAAGATTTTATAAATGTTGCCCTAACGATCATTTGATACTCAAGAGCGTGTGATCAGTTTTTAAAATCGAGACAGGCTACTTTGAAATCAGTTGATGTTACAGGGATTTCAACAGTCTCGTTTACAGTGAGCATTTCTCAAATTTTGTGGTCGCTGTAATTATCTAACTTGCCAATACAACCTGTCATTGGGTCAAATGCTGCTGATGTGTTTCATGAAAAAGCGAAGATAACTAATAGTATTCAATCTCGTAAATCCTATAGAAAATAAACGGAACAATCCGTAGTCAGAATCAGCGTGTCCAGAACGGCATAACAATTGGTATGAAACATGTCAGACAGCATTGACCTAATGGAAAGTTGCATTGGCAAACTAGATCGTGATGACGACCATAAAATTTGCGAAATGCTGACCTTAGAAGAGACTGTAAAAACCCCATTAACATCAACGTCTTTGTCAGTAGCCTGCCTCGATTTAAAAACTGATTATGCAGCTCTTGCATGTCGAATGAGTTGGGAGATATAAACACCATATGCAGGTGATGATGGAATATTGCCACATAGATAAGGGAAGTTGACGATGGAGTAATTGAAATCACTCCGTTTGTCATAAAACTGAGTTTGTTAGCTTGCCGCCAGCATCTATTTTCAGTAAAATGTCTAGGTACGAAGCAGATGTGGAAGACTCCGATGTGCCTTTTATTACAAATTCACTGGGATATATCGAATCGACATATGAATGAAAATGATCATTGTTAATAGAAAAAGCGTTGTCGATATACCTAAGTGTCGAATTGAAGGTCACAGCAAGAGATAATTTTTTCTTCTCATTTAGAAGCTTTTGAATGAATTCTGCTTCATAAGATTATGCAAAACAGATCAGCTAACAAAGGAGCACAATTCGTGCCCATTGGAATTCCAACAGACTGTTTGATTGATTGATTGATTGATTGATTACTGTTGTTTTCCGCCACACTCAACAATTTTTCAGTTATCTGGTGGCGTCCAGTTTTTTTTTTATTGGT
The DNA here is from genome assembly GCA_024699665.1 of Ostrea denselamellosa. Classification (NCBI taxonomy): domain Eukaryota; kingdom Metazoa; phylum Mollusca; class Bivalvia; order Ostreida; family Ostreidae; genus Ostrea; species Ostrea denselamellosa. The sequence continues at coordinate 3,746,204 of JAMZEH010000049.1, read as the reverse complement.
GGAGGAGAGAACCCTGATACAATGTACCCGGGAAGAGACCACCGACCTTCCGAAAGTAAAGTGACAAACTTTCTCACATATATCGGCGCGAGCGAGATTCGAACTCGAGTCGACTAGAGGTGAGAGGCCTTGTGATTTTGAACGCGATGCTCTAACCACTCGGCCCACGACTGTTTGAAGATTTGATCACCAAAGACTACGAAGTTATTGTCAATGAAGAACTCTAGCATCTTTTTAATATCAAATTCGGAGTACGTGTGCGTGGAGTCAGAGTGATGTTTAACAAAATAATTTTTTGGGATGACCGACCCCTAGATATGAATAATTCTTTTTATCGTTTTTGTTGACGAAGCAACTGTCTATGATGTCAAAAATTCTAATCTTTATCGTGAGGTATGGTCTTGTGAAGTGTTGTAAAATCATACGTTTTAACGTTGTTAAATTGGGAACAGTTTTGTAATTTCAAATTCACTAAAAGTTCTTCAGAGGTTTTAAGAATCCACATTTCATTTACATCACTTCTGGCATATGTAGTGGCACAGTACGTTTGAAGTTTCTCCTTCACAGCAGTTAATATTTTCGTGAGGAGCAAAGACAGGAACTTGGTAGAACATTTTCTGGATCCAGCAATGTATCTTTGTTCGTAAGGGTTTTTGTGGCGTTTGGGGGTTCTGTATAGGTACGGTAACTCATATTCAACCACTTCATTGACTGGGGTATTAAATTTATTTAAAACTGAAGCACGGATTTGAAGAATTTCATCTTTTGAAAGGGCCCTTGGAGTATAAGTGTGATTTCCAAATGTGAAATTAATTATCATTTGTTAGAAAGTTCCTTAAACATTGATTTTGACTACGGATTACTCCGATTACCTGATCAAGATAAAGGGCTCACGGCGGGTGTGACCGGTCGATAGGCGATGCTTACTTCTAGTCCCCTGATGCTATCTCTGGTTTGTCCAGGGATCCGTGTTTGCCCAACTCTTTATTTTGTACTCCTTGTGGGAGTTATCAGATTGATCACTATTCGTTATCTTCACCTTTTCAAACCCGGCGTAAGGGCTTTAGATTTTGTGAAAACACATCGTCTTGTCATCAATCACCTTGTTTCAAGTATAAGCTTCTAATGTTTCTTCGTTACAACATTGTTACTTAACTACAAAGTAGACAGCAGGACAGAAGATGGATATGAAGATAGACAGACATAGTCATTCATTTTTTTTTCTGTTCTGGATATGTACACAGAGAGACATAGTCATTCTTCTGTTCTTAACATGTAGACAGACAGACATAGTCATTCTTCTGTTCTTAACATGTAGACAGACAGACATAATCATTCTTCTGTACACCCAAGTCCTTGTTTTCTGGAACTATTGCTATAAATTTAAGTTCTGGAGTAAAGTATTCTTTTTATTTTCAATTTCCGTGATCCATATAGCCATATCCACCCTGAACTACTAACTCAGGGACCAGAACTTTCAGATGTTTTAACCCACTGTAACTATGCAATTAGTCTCTGTGTTAGATGTTAGAGAAAACTGATTGATATGTTGTGAGCCTTGTATTGAAAGAGGTTAGCATCGATGTCCTTTTTCAGCCCTATTATTCCCTGACTATTTAAAGCCGTGTACCCGAAGACTGGTGTCATTTGGTCAGTGTATACCGACGAGGTAGCACTCTAAAGTAAACAAGGCGAGTGACTTTTGCAAAATGGACAAAATCGACGAAAGTGTAACGACCACGTCCCGTCGTGAAATAAATAGAGAGTTCTGCCGCCTTTAAGTTTTCAACAATAAAAATTATTCTCAATCACTAATTAGACTTGTATGTATTATTCAATATGTTTCCCTCTCTGGAGTTTAATTAATGAGTTAATCAACCAATATGTACGAAATAGAATACCAACAACTTAGCTTTCTAATAGACAAGCAACAGTGACAGGTCGGCTCTATACGGGCACCTGACAAAGACAGTACTATGGTCTTGGTTGACCACCAGAAATGCTAACCACTATTTAAGGCAAGTCAAGAGAATAAACAGTCGAGTTCTATTCGGGCCTCTGAATTACTCTCTTGTCTGCCCTCAGTACAAAAGATGTACTACCACGTTAATTACCTTTTCTGCTGTCCTTCTAGTAACTAAGAATTCTCAGCTGCCGTTTTATACTTAGAGTTTATGTTGGCTTACAAAAGGGGTGTTGAGTCATTCCAATATAAGACGTCATCAGAACGTTTGATTAGATAGGAAAAATCATCACAAAAGATATTTGCATAAGAAAGGTTTAGTACCTAAGAATATCTGTACGGATATGGTAGCAACACTAGGTAAAGATGCACCTTCAAATGCTACAATAAAAAATTTAAACGGAGCAGGCAGAGCCTTGAGGATGACCCTCGTTCTGGGAGGCCTATCACTCTTGCAACAAAAATGGTCAATGAAGTCCATGATATTGTTATGACTGACAGGCGAGTTACAGATAGATATATAGCCAGTACATCTGCATTTCACAGGAAAGAGTACATTCCATTTTGACAGAGGATCTTGCAATGAGAAAACTTTCATCCCGTTGGGTACCAAAACTTCTGACAGGTGATCAGAAGCACACAAAGCGCACTTTGTAGCTAGCATGTTAATCTAAATCTTTTAAAGAGATCCACTTTTTTTCAAAGATTTGTTACTATGGATGAAACGTGGGTCCATCATTTCACCCCAGACGCCAAACAACAGTCTAAACAATGGAAGCACCCTGGTTCACCCCTCCAAAGAGGGTAAAGACCGTTCAATCAGCTGGGAAAGTTATGGCCTCGGTTTTCTGGGATGCTGCTGGTATTCTGGTGGTAGTTTATCTCCAAAAGGGACAAACAATCAATGGCACATACTATGTACATGTATATCACTTCTGAGACAGTTACAGGAAAATATTAAACTCAAGCGCCGAAAACTCAGTAAAGGTGAGTTGTTCCACCAGGACAATGCCTCTGTTCACAAGTCTGTTATTGCCATGGTTGCCATTAACGATTGTGGTTTTAAATTGATTGAGCATCCGCCTTATTCGCCTGACCTCGCTCCATCAGACTTTCATCTATTTCCTAAAGTGAAAATGACCGTTTCCACTACCCATTTCAGTCAGATGATGACGTCATAAATGCAGTGGAAGACTTTCTGAACGGTCAAGAAAAGAACCGTTTTGAAAGTGCCATTGAGGCCCTTAAAAATTGCTGGGGAAAGTGTATACATACTAAAAGGGATCGTGTTGAAAAATAATACAGTATGTCCGCCAAAATTCAATCCCTCACAACATATCAATCAGCCCTCGTATATACTTTTATCAAACCATGATTCTAAAATGTTCAAAGAATGTCGTCTTTGTTGTAAATGGCTGCTCATTTATGATGTTTCAAAAACCACTGTGTAATATGGTTGAAAGTCGAGAGATCTCATGTCTTTACAGAGTTACAACACGGGAAATGATTTTTATGACAAAGCTAACCAGTAAAAACTACATGTACATCATAAATCTCATCTAATTATATCAGAACTAAGATGTTTCGAAATTTTATTCATATAAGACGTCGTAAACACATTTACTATTACAAACAAGCTGGTGATTCATCATGCTTAATATTCAAAGTTACGTCAATTCCTGAAAGTCTTGAACAGAATACATCTGCTTGGGTAGAAGTAACACATAAATCAAATTTCTATCTATACAGTTTCAAACGTCGATCCTCAGGCGTATAGAATTAGCTACTCCCCAGTTTCACCCACGAGATTCCAGTCTGTTTCAGTCCTAGAACTATTGTTGTTCTAGTTCAATGTGAAGCGCAGGTGGCGACCTGTACGATATACAAATTAGAACTGATGGTCAGGATAAAAGAAGGACACAAAATTGATTTCTCAAGCTATAAAACATAGACATGAAGAAGATGAAAACACAGATGAGACAGTGTTGGCCTACTTCCCCTTTCAAAGTACCGTCGTTTGCATTATTCTCTTGTCTTCGATTTTGATGGATTAGATTGTTCTCTGGAATGGCAGGAAAAAAAAGTCAGTTTGTGATCTCTTCAAACGTTTTTAGCAAATGAATTGAATTACAATGGATGAACGTGTACGCCTGTTTGAACACGGATAGTTTGACAATCGTTTTGAGATCGCCACGGCAATAAAACAGTAACGGTTGTTTTGACGTTTCATTAATTTTACGAGAATTTGAAAGTGGGTGTAAGTGTGCTAGCCGGAGCAACGTAATATGTCATTCTGTCAATTCTAATAGTTCTCAGAAAATCCTGAAAACCACGGGTTCCAAAATCAAACTAACGACACTATAGCAAAATGACATGTAGGATAATGAGAGGATGCATCAGATATTTTGACTGCGACATGTTTTATCTTTATTTACTCCTTGAACATACGACTTCTACCATAATAACTTGACATAACGCCTTTTAAAGATTCGTAGCATGTAATTGCTATTTTTCGTCGCGCATCTAAATTGAGTAAATAACATTAACAACATGAAGAAGATAGTCACACAAAGGAAATGCATTTTTTACCACAGAAAAAAAACAACATTTAAAAACTAATAAACAAATGAAAAAAATCCACCTGTCCTAATTAATATTTCAACCCTTGTATGACTGCTGCAACACATTACAACTTTTTAAATAATAGTTTTAAATTCCATAATTTTGATACTCAGTTTTCTATCACTATGATGCCTTGTTGTTCCAGTACGTCTGTACTGGTTTTAAACTTCTATAGGTTTTCAATTCAGGGTGCACGAGTCCCAATCAGCGAACCCCTCGTTACATCTGAAAAACACATCTTATCATTATCATCAGTATGTATCTTGTTTTCAAAGGGTTCTTGAACCTAGTTTAATGTGTATAGTTCATATCTGTCTTCTAAAAGTAAAATTTCACCATCATAATTCTGTGTAGCTGGAAATGCGGATCTAAATACATTTCGTAAGCTGTTGAAAACCATAGTCTACCCTGTCTAGCTCCCCAGTATTCATAAAATGGTCGTACTTAATAGCTTGACTTCACATCTTAATCCAGGTGCTATTTTTTGTACCATTTGGAAATCTGTGCACGAAAAGGTGTCATTAGCATCGATCGAGTTGTGCTATGATTCCATGTCAAAAGTCTTGCAACTATTCAAGCAACCAGAGAGATGACATACATTGCTTGTTCCTGACAACCAGAGAGATGACATACATTGCTTGTTCTTGACAACCAGAGAGATGACATACATTGCTTGTTCTTGACAACCAGAGAGATGACATACATTGCTTGTTCCTGACAACCAGAGAGATGACATACATTGCTTGTTCCTGACAACCAGAGAGATGACATACATTGCTTGTTCTTGACAACCAGAGAGATGGCATACATTGCTTGTTCCTGACAACCAGAGAGATGACATACATTGCTTGTTCCTGACAACCAGAGAGATGACATACATTGCTTGTTCCTGACAACCAGAGAGATGACATACATTGCTTGTTCTTGACAACCAGAGAGATGACATACATTGCTTGTTCTTGACAACCAGAGAGATGACATACATGGCTTGTTCCTGACAACCAGAGAGATGGCATACATTGCTTGTTCTTGACAACCAGAAAGATGACATACATTGCTTGTTCTTGACAACCAGAGGGATGACATACATTGCTTGCTCCTGACAACCAGAAAGATGACATACATTGCTTGTTCTTGACAACCAGAGAGATGACATACATTGCTTGTTCTTGACAACCAGAGGGATGACATACATTGCTTGTTCTTGACAACCAGAAAGATGGCACACAGTGGTTGCTCCTACCTTGGATTCTGCCACTGCTTCAGTTGACTACGTTTACTAGTAATGAGGAATCGTTCTGCATCACATCAGTCTCAGCTTGTTTCGGTTCTATTAAGGAGTTGACCTATTCTTCAAAAACGTTATCAGTTATACTGCTATCTGTTATCCTTCGATATGAGTTTGGTTCTTTAAATAAATTGTTTAGTTTTTTTAATAGACCGCAGTTTTTGAAGTGACACGAGATCCTTCTTTTGGATGTTTTCCAAACAAATAATTAGCGTGCTACTGCCTTATATCACTCTGATACTGTGCACAAGTACTCTAACGATGCTGGATGATCCCAACTTCTCCATCGTCAACTTCTCATATTCATGTAGCAATATTTCATCATCACCTGCAGATGGTGTTTATGTCTCTCAACTGATTCAATACACAAATGCTTGTTCTGCGTATGATCAGGTTTTAAATCGAGGCAGACTACTGATAAACAATTTGATGTTACAGGGGTTTCAACAGTCTTGTTTATAGTCGGCATTTCGCAGATTCTTTACCCACTGATTTTGACTACGGATTGCTCTGTTTACCTGATCAAGATATAGGGCAAATGGCAAGTGTGACCAGTCGACGGGGGATGCTTACTCCTTCTAAGCACCTGATGCTATTTCTGGTATATCCAGGGGTCCGTGTTTTTATTTTGTATTCCTTATATGAGTTATGACGATTATCACTGTTCGTAGGGGCCTCCGTGGCCGAATGGTTAGAGCATCGCGCTCAAAATCACAAGGCCTCTCACCTCTAGTCGGCGCGGGTTCGAATCTCGCTCGCGCCGATATATGTGAGAAAGTTTGCCAGTTTACTTTCGGAAGGTCGTTGGTCTCTTCCCAGGTACATTGTATCTGGGTTCTCTCCTCCACCAATAAAAACTGGACGCCACCAGATAACTGAAAAATTGTTGAGTGTGGCGGAAAACAACAAACAAACAAACAAACAAACAATCACTGTTCGTTATCTCTACCTTTTTATACTTCAGATAACCTCGCTAATTTTGTCCGAGTCTTAACTTATTCCACCTTAGTCCCATTTCCGAACTTATCATATTCCCGCAAAAAAAAAAATTTGGAGGATATATTGGAATCATGTTTATCCGTCTGTTTGTCTGTAGAGACTAGGTTAGTGACGGTGTGTAAGGCTGTTCTCGCTTTATTACAAGTGGATTCAAAGCAAGCTTGCCCATGTCACCCAGTGATGCTCCTTCCAAGTCATGGTCCAGATATTTTCTCCCAACCCATGGTTAAAATATTGTATATGACATATTTGGCGCTTCAGTGAACAGCTTATTGATAGATGTTTTATACAGCTTTAGGAAATCCTACTCCTCTGAGATAACTCCGGGACCTTATCAAATACGTGAACAGTTGGTGATAAACTGTCATAACCTTACCGGACTTTTCTAAACCTTTGACACTGTTCCGCACTAGAGCCTTCAATGATACTCTATAAGAATCATTATTATGGATTCAGGGGCCAAGTCCTCCTTGAGGGAAGTGAATTAAGTTCTGGATAAATGTGACTTAGTATGACATCACTCTCTGCTGTTGCATTTGATATTTCCCCAGAGTTGAATGGTTTCATTCTGCAGCTGTGACGAACTCTTGATATTTCATATATATTTTCACCCCTTCTCTTTACATCTTCCAGCAGTTCCTACAGCTGATTAATTCCCCATTGAATAGTCTTTTTATCTCCAGTGAGTACAACATCAGGTTGCGGTTCTTTGTTAGTTTCTGTCTGTTCTGTACCAGTTACGACATTCTGACCTATTGGTGTTCTCATAGGTCTGTTCCACAGTTGATCTCCGTGTTGTATCTTGTATTCCACAGTCCCTATCGGTCGTAGTAGCTCAGTGGGTAGAGAATTCACTTCGTAACCGGGAGGTCATGAGTTTGAGCCCCGCTAGTGCCTTGGCCGCCTCAAACTTGAGATGTTAACATAGGTAGTGATTGCTCCTTCACCAAATGCTCGGCATGTAAAAGTAAGAATCACCCGTGGATGGAAGTTTCATGTCTCTTGGCAGGCGTTGGCACGTTAAAGAACTCCCAATGCCACGGCCCTGGGCGTTAAGCATAGATCTAAATTTGTGGTAATTTACCTACAGCTGGCGACGTCTCAATATGAGAGAAAAATTCTCGACGGGACGAAAAACCAATATCCCTACTCCCTACAGGTAACTGTGACCAGTGTTGCCATGCTTATTTTTCTCTGTAAATACCAGTACATACATATGCCTCTCTTGCATCTCCTTGTGTACAGGTCTGTTGTTTGTTTGTTTGGACTATAATGACATACTTCTGCTGTACGTAGTTCTTCACATACCTGCTGTTTGTTTGGTTGCGGTATATGGAGCGACAAATTAACATAAACTCTCTTAATCTCTGGCTCTCCATGAAAGACAGCAACAATTCAGTTAAAGAGATCATTAATTTAATTGTGGATACGTTGAATTAAAGATATCTCTAATTATATAGTTGCTCTCTTTCTAAAAGAATTTTGCGCGCTTCAGATGAATTAACGATATCATTAATTCAATTCAAGAGACCAATAATCCAATCATTGTGCGCATTAATTGAATTGATGCACGCATTAATTGTAATATTGCTCCTACCCCTACGAGCCTGCTGTTTGTTTGGTTGGGCAGTGATAGGGTTTTAATAATTGCCGTGCTCTTTGAAGTGTGAAAAGGGTTGTTGCAGATTAAAAGCTGGAGATTTTCCTGTAATGTAGTTTCAGGTTTTACTCCCTCTTTCCGTAAATGAGTTTCCGAGTATGCTCTCCCCGTGAATGAAACAAGAGTAAAATTTTCTTATATTTATTCAGTTGCCGCAATTTTTTAATTTTGATATTGGCTTTAATTTTAAAAGTAAATTATTATGAACAGAATTTAATGGATTTATTCACGGCATCTGAATTTAATTTTAATCAATAAATTCACATAAATTTGAACACACACACTCTCTCTCTCTCTCTCTCTCTCTCTCTCTCTCTCTCTCTCTCTCTCTCTATATATATATATATATATATATATATATATATATACAAACATAATATATTTAGACAGATTTTTCTCTCTCTCTTTTTTTCTTCTTCTTTTCTTCTATTTATATGTATTGATTGATGGAAATTCAAATACAGGTCTGTGGTTTACTCCATCATTTCTATTTAGTTATCTCTGTTTAATTGCCTCTCTGTGTAGTATAGCGAGGATAGAAAATTGAATTCATATTATATCAGCATATAAGATTAAAGATTTAAAACAAAAAGATATGGTCACAATGAAAACTTGTTTTTAATTCAAAACATTCATTCCCAAGTAATATGCTGGGCCGGTTTTTAGCCTAACCTTAATAACCTTATTTACTTCCGGTAAACACAAAAACTCGTCGAAATATCGGATGTTATAATTTTAATCATAGAAATGACGATCTGTGGTCTCGCGAATATTGAAATTGATGGTGACAGCAAAGAAATATCTGTATTTTGCAAGCATGAATTACCACAGACAGGATCTAAAATCATAGGCGCTGTTTCTGTTCTGTTTGTCCAACCACCTGTTCCAACAGAGCAGTGCAAAAATTCTCAAACCCACCAACAAAGTAAGATTATCATGAATATTAAATGAATTTACATTATGAGTTCCAAATTTTGAGATACAAGTCTAAACGGCACTTACAAGATATCTATTTTTTTTTTTTTTTTTTTTTTTGTATGTGTGCGTGTGTGTCATTTACATCTCTGTAGGGACAGGCATGAATGTGCACATACAGATGAACACAAGAAATAACAACCCAACATTCTTTGTATGCTGTCAATGCCTTTATGTTTGCAGACAGAGAAATTGCCTTTACATGTACATATATAAGGGATAATAAGAGCAACAAAACTAAGTACGATTGAAACAGGTGTTTTAATATCTCTTAAATAGTATTAGTTTCCTTTGTTAGAGTGTAGCAACATGTACGTTTTTTAGTTTCATACTGAATGTCAAACATGTGCAAAGCTGCACATGAAGGTCTGTGTTAGCGCAATATGATAAACAGCCATTGAACACAGAATAACAGCTATTTTTATTGACAAAGTGAATGTGCAGCCTATTGTGACAAATAAGATTCCATTCACAAAATGAATAAGAAGTATGCATTACTTACACCACAAGTATGCATGTTAGCCAAGGTTGGGCGGTTAAAACCACCCCTGGTTTTAACCATCCCAGTCAATACTCCCTAAATGGTCAAAAGTGGTCAATACTACTTCGCTACGCGCATATTTTACTCTTGACAAATGAGATAAACAAATAATTTGAAATATCAATGTGGCAAAAACTACTATTTTTAGATGAATGATTGTGAAATTTTTTTTATTTGAACTATACAATTGTTTCAATATTCATTTTAGGGGTATGCTATATGCACATGTCCAAAATGACCCAAAAAATGGTGATTTTTTTTTTTTTTGTTTTGTTTTTTTTTTTGTTTCAGTGAATTGAACAAATATTGTAGAAATACTTTATTAATGCCTACATTAAATTTTACAATAGATAAATTTCAAATAGTGTTTAGCACAGTTATTGAAGGTTTTAAGAAAAGGTTTAACCAGGTAGGATTTATCATGTGTAGTGTGTAGAAAATATCAGTATTAATCATGATATTAACTAATTTTAATTAGATACAGAGTGAAAGTTTGACAAGATTAATCAGATTAAATTGACAGATTTACAATGTTTACCTGTGATTATCATAATTGCTTCTTTACCTGACCCTTGATAAGATGTGAACAAAATTGTTAAAACAACACCATGGTCATAAAATGTTTATTTAATAGTTAAAAAGGTAATAGAGGACACCTTAAAGTCAATCATGTACATGAAGTAGACAAAATAAAACAATATATTATTTCCTGCCTATTCAATTGGAATGCCACAACATACCATTCTTAAAGTTTGTTGAAAACAGAGTACAATCTGTTCAATGGTTTCTTTTTTGCATGGCTTCAAAAATGATATTATAAATTAAAATCCCCAAAAATTTTGATATACCACTGAAAATCTGCATATAGTACATGTCAATACTTTGTCATACAACATGAAACCCAGAGATCCCATTTGGAGTTTCTACACCACTGAAGAAGAAAACAACAAAACCACTGCCAAATGTAAAGAATGTAATGCTGTTGTCAGTGCCAAGGTACTCAGACTGCGTTCACATGGAGCCAAGTGCCCAGGTTTACCAAATAAACCAACTCAGCTAACACAAAAGAGACCCTGTGAAGAAGTAGCCACAACCTACACACACTTCTGTGTCATCAGCACCTGAGCCCCCACAAGAGACCAAAAATAGATTACTTGTTTATATATTACTTGTTAATATATTTAGTATAGTTTTAGCCATAGCCTTTAACCAGGTTTCATAAGTACTGACCATTCAAAATTTCAATTGACCAGTATGATCAGTATTGACCAGTTTAAACCAGTATTGACCACTGATCTGGTCAATACTAGTATTGACCGTTTTTTTGGCCCAATGGGTTGACATATTAAAGGTGTTGGTTGTTCAATTGATCATATTGGGTATTGATTTATTAGATTCTATTTTAGTTACAACTCTATATTGTTCAAGCAACAGTTTGAAGGAATTGTTTGGCTTAATTAACTTCAAACATTTATTTATATTTGCAGGCTTTGCTGGAGCTGATAAATTTGGAGAACATCATGGACAAACAGGTCATAATAGTCCACCAGATGTTATATATAATCACAGTCAAAAATTGAGGGTACCATCATCCTTGTCTGTTATTAGTATTCCATTTGCCGAATTACTTGAAAAGCATTTCTCCCAGCCACAAAATTCGGAGAAGAGAAAAGAACATCAGAGTGGTTCAGATGTAGAACATCAGCAGTTTAGCCACAGTGATCAAAACCTTTCAAAAGAGGACACCATTACAGCTAGAAAAGTAATTGTAGATCTGAGTGGAGAACCGTCTCTTCCAGATACTGCTCCAAATGTCGGGCAAAGTGTTAAAGACAACCCAGCAGAGAAAACGACAAAAATGAAACATCAGATAAGCTCTAATTCCAGTGTTCAGCCTACACGCCAGAAATTAATGCATACCCAGAAGTCTATAAAGGTGCAAAACAGTCCACATACTTCAAGAATGATATCCCTATCCCGCCCACCAGCGCAGGCTGAAAGATTCCAGACAAGCGACCGAGAGTCAAGTTTATCTTCATACTCCCACAATATACCACGGTCATCACACCATTATTCCTCACAAAGAAACTCCAGGTCAATCATCCTAAAACGTAGAGGACATGATTTGCATTGTTTTGTGTGCCATCAAGTTTTAGAAACTTACAGACAAGTTGGAGAGCATTGTAGGTTACATAATATGAGACAGCAATGCCCAGTATGCAAAGCAAAATTTTCAGCCTCCTCCAATATGAAAAGACATTGTCTCGGACACTTTAGCCATGCATTTTATCCGTGTTCTTTTTGCAAGGCCACCTTTAGAAGGAAAGATAACCTTCGAACACATATGCAAAGACATTTGCAAAAGAGCAATAAAATAAGAAATGCTGAAAGTAAGGGGGATAAGTCAAATTGCCCAGAAGTGGCAAACCCATTGGATGATAGAAATGCCGCAGATAAAGTAGTGGCTGAACAGTTTTGTGAAATAGTGGAAGCTATGGAGAGTTCTGATCCAGGCTCACAGGAATATGCTGGGGTTGTAAGCATGTCAGTAAAGCAAGAGAAGGCATCTGAAGATGAGAAAGAAACAAATGAAGCTCCTGATGAGAACATGAAAGAAGAGTTGAGTGATCCCATAAATGTAGATCAGGATAATGGAGATGGAAATCCAAGGGAGGAGGGAAGAATTGTCAGCTATAACTGCAGTTCTTGTGGATTGAAATTCTCTGACGTACAAAGCATAAGAAAACACGTAATTAGGCATCATGCTGAACAAATCAATCCAGGGACCAGTGAAGAAGAGGAAGTCAACATGTATCTGCCATTTAGTCAGTCTGAACTGTACCAGGCACCAGAAGTAGATCATGGCTTATCTGATGATCATTCTCTGTCTGTAGTGTCAGACACTACAGCAGACAGTGATTTAGCAATGGCAAGCAACAGAATTTTATTTTCTAACCAAGGTTATAATCTCAGTGATGTTATTGACATTGAAAATTTAAGTCAGATGTCAAACAGTGATGCAAGTCAAAGCACAGCTACCTCAGAGCAAGCTTCATTTACAGCCATGAACTCGTTCAGTGAACCTGCTTCATTAAGTACACCAACGTCTGGACAACCAAAACGTGGCATCCTAGGATCGACGGCACTGATCTGTAGTATATGTCAGCAATACTTACAGTCCGGAGATTCTATTATGGAACACCAAACCTTGCACACTAATGTCATGGGAAGGGCACTATGGTGTGTAGTTTGTGGCACCCATTTCAGTTCTAAGGATTGTTTACGCCGTCATGTTTTCAATCATATGGGCACTCGTTTTAAATGTCCAATGTGTTCAAGTGTGTATAGTAGAAAAGATAATTTGAAGAAACATGTCAAAGATGTCCATCATTATCATTATGACAAAAATGGAAGTATGAGACCATTAGTACAATTTCAGGAATGATAATATCACATGCTGTATACAGGGAAATATTCATCGTCACTTGCCACACCTACTGAGTCCAGGAGTACCTTGTGTGAACAAAGACAATTGGCGTGGTTTGTGATGATGGAAAATATTTTTATCCTTTGTATTTTTTTACCAGATACAGTTTATTTAAGATTTTTATCCCGTTATTTTTACATATATCAAATTTTTTTTAGAGTAAGCCGATGATTTTGCTGTTTTATAGTATTTTATTTTTCAATAAGATAAAATTAAAACGGAACAGAACATCTATACTGTCTTATGAATTTATAATGATATTTATAGATACCTTTGTTTTGTAGTAGATGGATATAATATCAGTATTATTCTATAAAGCATTGCTCTTTCCAAGTTTGGGTTTGTGAGGTAGAAGTTTGTACATTATATTTATGTGTTGTATATTGGTAGAGAGGCAGATCGACAGGGGAAAGATGAGGGGGTGGAAGAGAGAAGGGAAATTAGAAGGAAGATGGGGGGAGGGGTCCTTTTTCATTACAGATAACTTAATTTATCAAAAACATAATGTTTCCATTGTGAAAAGATAACTCAGAGACAACACAGATAGGGTAAGCAGATAAAATGTACCAGTTTCATGCACCATGGTATAAAATACATGGTTTTAGCATATAAAGTAAACTTAAAGTGTTTGTGTGATGTGTGAAACTAGGGACATAATTCAATGTGTCTTTATTTTTATTTTTTTTTTTTTACTTTTTGTAGCACATGGATTTAAAGTGTATTGCAAGATGATGAATATATTTATTTGTATAGATAATACATTTAGCCAATAATTTGTTAATTTATGTACAAGTTTTATACTCTCTGATGATTCCAATAAATTATTTGTGTTACATGTATGTAGTTAATTACTTGTTTCTTTTAAAATGAACCTGGAAATTTTAGGTTGAACCGGAACATATACAGTTATCATTATAGGTTCTTTAATTAGTTTCAGTCACTTAGTTTCCGGTGTGAAAAAATGACTTGCAGACAACACGATGTTTGCAGATTCCTTTTGTTTCAGCACTTTGGGAAGCAGGCGTCCGTTGTTGGAAAATATTTATTACAGAAATCTTCGTGTCCTCTTCAGTTGATATCAACAGAATTAGATATAGAAATCGAGCAGGTAAGGAAACTGAGTATTTCCAAATTGTTGCATCACAAATCTGATTCTCGCTGTACTAATACTATTTTTCAATTAATGAAAGCTAGCGCTAGCAGTGAGTTTTCAATATTCTATTTGGGGCTTAAAAACAATGTAAGTAGAATTTATTGATGAGAGATGTCTTGCCTGGATGGCAGTTCAGTGTCGCTGTGATGTAAAATTTTGAAATCGGCATATAAATAGGTATCTCAATTTAAAGTGAATTATCAGCAAATATTCAGTAGAGGAGGGTTTGATCGAAAGAGGCCAGATTGCTAAGTTTGTAGAACACCTGACTAGAAGTTCAGGGGTCTTGGGTTGGAATCCCTAGGTAGGGTTGGGGAAACTGGAAACATTTTATTTTGGCCTAAACTCTCTATCACTGCATTGCTTACTGTATAGGTATGTATGTAGTACCAAATTAACATGAACTGAAATGATTAAAGATGTCTTTAATTATTTGAAGATATCAATTCCATTGTTGCTCTCATCATTTGAATTAATGCATGCATCAAATCAATTATTGCTCTCATTAATTGAATTAAAGTGAGCATCAATTGAATTGATAAGAGAAATAATCTGATGTTTGCACTAATTCATTTAATTCAGTTAATGAAAGCAATAACTAAATTGAAGCATGCATCAATTCAATTATTGCTGTCATAAATTCAATTGATGAGATCATCGATGTGCTGGAAATATTGCTCCCAAAAATTAATTTATGACTCTGTATAAATGATTTGATAATTTATTTGAAGATATCTTTAATTATTAACAATACTTTTGTAGTAGTAATTAATGTGCACACCATTTCCATTAGAAAAAGCAACAATTCAATTAAAGGGATCATTAATTCAGTTGTGGATATGTTGAATTGAAGATATGTCTATTATATAGTTGCTCTCTCTAAAAGAATTGCACATATCAAATGAATTGATATCATTAATTTATTGAAGAGGGTAATAATTCAATTACTGCTTGCATCAATTTAATTAATGATACTATTAATTCAGTTGAAGAGAACAATAATTCAGTTATTGCTAACATTAATTGAATTGATGTGTGCATTAATTGAATTATTGCTCTCTTCAGTTGAATTGTAGAGCTCATCAATTCAGTTGTTGCGATATCAATTCATTTAAAGAGAACAACAATTCAATTATATTGCAGATCAATCCAGTAGAATAATTAATGTCATCATCAATTTAATTAATGCATGTAGTAATTCAGAATAGAAGATATCATTAATTATTTGAAGATAATGTTTTATTGAATTGTTGCATGCATTAAATGAATTAAAGAACTCTTAATTATTTGAATGTATGTTAATTTGGCATTCCATAGTTATGAAAATTCCAAAATAATAATCACTAAATGTTCTGTTCAAATGAGGACTGTCTTGAAGAAATTGTTTATATTCTGACGATGAGGAGTTGCAGCTGACTTTGTTTTAATTAGTGATATGTAGTAACTACCCAAACCTACCATGCCAGCTGTATATTTTGTTCTTGTTATGTAATCTGATTATAAATAAAATTTATGATTTTTTATTTTTTATTTTTAAGAAAATAATTCAGGGACATGTCAATGAAACATCATTATTCTAAAGAAATTTGTGCTTTGTATAATGGAGCTGGAAATTGTAGTTATTGTCTATGAAACTTTGTTATTTATAAGAAATTCGTCTTACAAATATGTAAACATATGTCTATTTTTGGATGAAAAAAGAACAAATACATGAACTTTAAAATATCTACTTATGCTAAATAAAGCTGTATGTTGTTGAAATCAAGTGAATTACTTAAAAATATGAAGGGAAAGGTGTCAAAAGAATTCCAGGGTGTTATAAATGTGTAATTTCGTTACTATAAAATTGAACCATAATGGTCAGACTGTTAATTTCCTAATTTGACTTGATCTTCAATCTCTTGAACTCTCAATCTTTTGGAATTTCATCAAGATCCCTTGAACACTTTGACTTATTGAAAATCACATGTATGTATAGTAAACATGTTCATAGAAAAATGAAGGTAACGTTTTTATTCTCTGGACACCCAACTACTTGTGTACTACATGTGTAGGATTTAGTATTCATCCGATTGTTTTTCACTCAGGGCTTCACAGATGTTGAAATTAAGCCACATTCATTATCTGAAAAGGGTATACCGTTGAAAAGTCAGAATTGTTTGGTATTAAAATCTTGAGATGGAAATGTAAAATTATGGAGATATAAGATTTAAATAATTTGTGGCATAACTGAATCTAAGGTTTTTGTAAGAGATTGATCTGAAGTTTTTTTTGTTGTTTTTTGGGGGTTTTTTTTTTTGACGTTTATTCAGAATTTACATAGCTTTATTTTTGGGGTAAAATTTCCTAAGAAATCCCCTTGTAATCATTACCTGGGGTGCCAGGGGCCCCCAGGATCCGATAAATTAACATAATAGCATATAAACATACGTATACAATAATTAGTTTAGTGTCGTATACAATAATATGCATTTTCATATGTAAACATATACATACATACTTACAAATTAATTATATTAGAATAGGAAACATTATGTTCAATTATTACAAAATGTGTTTGTACATTTTTAATGGACCACTCACATTCAACTGGAGGTATACTACACACATACACAGTCCAAAGAGGTTTACCTCCGAGTTGAACTACAAGATGACTGGCTCATCATGTAGTGAGTGCTGAATATAATAAAAAATAGCAATTTATAAATTTTCAGAAAGGGTTTTAAGTATACAATAATCAAGTTTGACAGTTTGAGCTTGCTGATTAACAAGAAAAAAGCTTGCAAGTGATGACTTTAAAAATGAAGTAAGCCTTTCACTTGTAACATTTTCTTCCAACAATTTACATTTCATTTTGTATTTAAAAATCTTCCATGCAATGAAGGATATAACATTGTTCAGAATGACACTACTTTGTTTACCTTTGTGAATAAAACCAATAACAATATGTTTCCATGTAATATTGAGTTTAAGTATGTCAGAAACTTTTTTCCATATGTTTTCTATAAGGGTACAATCAAAAATCATGTGTTTTGTATTCTCAATACCTCGACAGTAATTACAATATTTCTCAATATTTTTATTCCATTTACTAAGATATAAGTTATTTGGCAGCATATTATGCAATAATTTAAAATTAAACTTGGCATTGTTTTTATCATTAATTTTAACAATTTTTTCATCATAAATCTTTTGCCATGACATTGGGTTTACCTCGCTAAATTCCTTCTGCCACACATTTTCCATTATAGGTTTTTTGGACCTGTCATTTAGTAAGATTTTGTAGAAGAAACCAGATTTTATTTTATTGATATCCTTTATTTTTCCATGCAATTTAAAATCAAAATCAATACCGATATTAATGTATCTCCTTATATTAGTATCGCGTATTTTTGAATTGAAAACACTTTTTAATGTTAAATATTCACATAGATAGTTTCTTTTTGACTTTAATGCATGAGCTATTTCATTGAGTGATTTGAAGCCATTATCATTCACAAGATCCTCTACGTATTGAAAGATCTATCAAGATCGGACGTGTTTGTAACGCTTGATTTTATGATATAGTTAATTTCCATTTTGTTAGTTGCTAAACATGCGTTTAACAGTTTGCTTAAACTGCTCTTATTTAGTATTAGTTTTGATACCCAAGCTGCTTTTATAGCTTTAATTTTAGTTTCTGGATCAATGATACCTATTCCCCCCTCTTTGATTTCTCTAATGTTTGTCGCTTGATGCGCTCACGATTACCCCATAAAAATGAAAAAATAAGCTTTCTCAATTTTTTGATATAATCATTGCCTGGATTTTCTAAAACCGTTGCAGGGAAAATAATCTTTGATAGGATAAGAGAATTTACAATTTGACATTTTCCGAAAATAGTAAGTTTTCGATCTGAAGTTCTCTGATCTTTCCCAAAGTCTTTTCTACCAGAGAGCCTACAGTTCTGCTACTAAAGCCATATGTACATTCTGTGGAGGGTTTTGTCCAGGTTTGGAAACTCAATGAAATTATGAGCCAGTCATAGGGCTGGCTACACACAAATGTTGTCAGCCCTGTTCAAAATCTGCCAGTCCTGATTTTCAGTTTTGAGATGTTTGTTATTTCACACAAATAAATTTACTAGTAAAGCTTATATGCAACATTTCTTGTTGTACACAGGCTGTTAAAATTAGTCCAACCATTGGGCTATTGTACAAAATTTTGTTCCTGTCCATCTAAGAAATATACTTTCTTGGGTGGTCGATTGGGCAGTAATTTTCAGCCCTGCCTTTACAAAACTTGCAGACTACATGCCCATTGCTCTCAGGTACACATATTCACTTGTCAAGGATGCTCTCATCTTTACACTTGGCAGATCTAGTCAGAGTCATTACTGAGCAGTGCCCAGTACCAGATAATTGAATCATGTTCATGGTTTTAACCTGATGTACATGTATAAAAAATAATGAAATGTCTGTATCCTGTGTTTACACAGAATATGTGAAACATTTCAAATTGTCAAGCTTTGCCAACAACCAAAAGAAAACTATTATAGAAAATATTTGTGGTAAGATTTATTACCTGTTGCAAGTACTGAGACCTATTACACTGTATAGTTGTGATAGCCACCGTTGTGAAATTTTTTGTTGTGATATTCTATTGTAAGATTATTCTAATTGTCTGCAAGTACTGAGACCTATTACACTGTACAGTTGTGATAGCCCGTGAGATTTTTCTGTTGTGAGATTATTTCTATTGGTCTGAAAGGGACTTCATAGTTTAGTTGCACAACCTACAGGATTAAATTGTTTGTTTTTACTTGCATCACCAAAGGTAACAGCAAGTCTAATACCTTCTCCACTCTGTCTGTCACACTTATGGGTGCAAACTTTGTGTAATCGGTAACTCAGATATTATCCAACCAATATTATATTCAAACTTTGCACAGTGTTTGTATACATATTGAAAATGTGTTCCTCCGATTATGAGCAAATTTGACAAATTTTTATTGTGATTTTTACCATGTTCGAGTTAGCCTGGTGCATACTTTGTGTAATCTGTAACTCACAAAGTATCCAAGCAGTATTATTCAACCTTTACACAGTGTTTGTATACATATTGAAGATGTGCTTTTAAGCATGTTCAATGTAGTAAATTTTTTGCAATATTTGCTATTAAAATGTTTCTTTGACATATTCAACTTTTTATGAAATGTGGAATCTAGAGTGAATATACTTTGTGTGCTTTTATCTGAGATGGCTACATCTGAAGAGATATACTTTGTGTGTTTTTATTTGAGATGTTAAACATCTGAAGATGATGCTTAACAATAGGTAGTGTTAATAAATATGTGACAGTGCAGGTAGTAGGTCTTGTTGATAATTTGGAATACATTCATTATCTTATTTAAATCTACATTAGGGTGTGCATCATCTATATATGTAGACATCTCAGATAAAGACACACAGGACCTGTGTCACTGTCGGGTAATGTTAATAAATGTATATGACAGTGACGTAGGTCCAGACCTGTAATCAGTCTTGTTATTCTCTTACATATACTGGTATGTTTGACATACCGGATAAGTGGAATTTTTAGAGAGACACAGATTTAGTGATTTTTCCATAAAAATGGGTGTGTATACACACACACACACACACACACACACACATATATATATATATATAAAGCAAGAGTTTATTTTAGTAACTAAAATTCCAAGAAAGATAACTATTGCATGTACCAACAATATTGAATAAATTGTCAGTGATATTCAATTTTAGCAGTCTCAATACCTTAACTAATAATGCCAAAATTAACTCCCCACTAAAAATTCCTATACTGTAATCTGAATTATTCTCTCTTTGCCTACTAAAATTCATTTTACTGAAGATACAGATTTCGACTGAATCTGCCAAAGGATGAGAGTAGCTTAACCCTTAGCTAGTGAAGATTACAGATATGTTGTAAATGTGAAATGTACTGGCATCTATATATAAAAGGGTCAAAAAAAATAATTCACTTTTGAAATTGTTGCAGGTGAAGAAGATTTTGTGTATTCTAATTCAGCAAAACATAGTGACATTTGAACAGCACAAAAGGGGTTTTATTGAATATTCAATCAAGAAAGATGAGATACTGAAGCGGTTATGGTTTCCAAAGTACATTTATTGTGCCAAGACTTTGTATGGGGATGCAGCAGAACTCTTGCTTGAAGAAATCTTACAGAGAGGGCAAGTTGAAATGTCAAAAGTCGTGGAGGTAGTGATGCAGAGATTTAATGAGGCACTTGAAACTTCAGGTATGATTTGTCATTAATTCACATTATGAATATGCTTATCATGGTATTTTCAAATGGTAAGAGGGCTGATAAGAAGAATTTTTTAAAATTTTGCACAGTATGCTCCTAGATATGGAGAGAACAGAGCTAAAATGTTCTTAAGTAAAAAAAAATGTCTGTACTTTGATTGGTTTTTTTTTTTTTTTTTTGAAAATTACACTGAGAAATGCATTTATGATAGGCAGATAAGTAAGTAATGCATTTTTTAAAAAAAACAATATTTTTTGGTAAAACTCATATGGCTTATTATTATTGTGTAGGAAAACCAAAAATTTCAGAGAGCTTTGTGTCTGAAAAATTTTCTAACTTGGTGAAGACACACTTTCTGCAAAGATGTCTGGATCCAGTGAAATCTGCTTCCAATAAAGTGATAGGTCTGGAGGTGATATCACAGGAGGAATCCTTATACAGATTGCCAGGTAGGTGTGTAAGTGACCGTACAGAGGAATCCTTATACAGATTGCCAGGTAGGTGTGTAAGTGACCGTACAGAAGAATCCTTATACAGAT
Source organism: Ostrea denselamellosa (assembly GCA_024699665.1). Lineage (NCBI taxonomy): Eukaryota > Metazoa > Mollusca > Bivalvia > Ostreida > Ostreidae > Ostrea > Ostrea denselamellosa. The sequence continues at coordinate 3,724,685 of JAMZEH010000049.1, read as the reverse complement.
TGCCAGGTAGGTGTGTAAGTGACCGTACAGAGGAATCCTTATACAGATTGCCAGGTAGGTGTGTGAGTGACCATACAGAGGAATCCTTATACAGATTGCCAGGTAGGTCTGTAAGTGACCACACATAGGAATACTTATACAGATTGCCAGGTAGGGGTTTAAGTGACAGTACAGAGGAATACTTGTACAGATTGCCAGGTAGGTGTGAAAGTGACCACACAGAGAGGTGTCTGTATACAGATTATCAGGTAGTCCTGGTTTAATTCTTGTAAAGTTGTCATCTTATTTTCTCTGTACGATCATGTAAATAGTGGGTAATGCATTATAATCTAAAATTTGTGTCAGTATTTACTGAAATATTTCTCAATATCTACATAGCCTTAACAGGTATGCCATTTTATTACATGTAACAGCCAAAAAATCAAATTTTGAAAAATGCTATTTCTCATGTAATATTATTCCCTCACAATTTCATTGCTAGAGGGGATATAGTAAGAGGACTGTTCGTGTGTGTGCTGGTGTGTGCATAACACTGAGCTTGTAGATACTCTACAGGCTACATTTTTTGCTGGATTGATTTTGCATTTCGGATTTAGCTTTGTTATCAAGAGAGGAAGAACACTTATGGTTTTGGCATCAAAAGGTCATAGGTCAAGGTCAGTAACAGACTTCATAGAAAAAGCTAGTAGACACTCATTGCAAAGGAGTACTAGTATGTCCAACCTTGCAGAGCATTTGTTTAGATTTGTGATTCTGTTTACTGAATAAATTTTAATAGATCTGTCCAAAAAGAGGAAAAAATCACATGATGATGGTCCACCATCCAAAAGATCAAAGTTGGAGGAAGAGGTAAATATTACTTTGCCATCAAAAAGTCACTCTAATATAAATTGCACTTATTTTGCAGATGATGTAAATTTTGTTGTTTTCATAAGACCCACCAAGCATGCATTTTTCCCTATGTCAAAGGCGGTTTAATAGTCTCTCATTCTGCCCATTCATTTGTCTGTACGTCATGCTTATGTGTGCATACTTTGTGTAATCTGTAACTCAAAAAAGTATCCAACCAGTATCATTCAAACTTTACACAGTGTTTGTATACATATTCATTCATTATTTAAAATGTGCACCTCCTATTATAAGCAAATTTGACAAATTTTTATTGTGATTTTTACCATATTTGATTTAGCCCTGTGCATACTTTATGCAATCTGTAACTCAAAAAGTATCCAACCAATATCATTCAAACTTTGCACAATGTTTGTATGTATATTGAAGATGTGCACCTCCTATTATGAACAAATTTGACAAATTTTTATTGCAATTTTTACCTTGTTCAACTCTGCTATCATTTTGCAATTTATGCTATTGATGGTGCATTCAAACTTTGCACAGTGTGTATATACATATTAAAGATGTGCACCTCCTATTCTGGTGAAAATTGACAGAGTTTTAACTGTGATTTTAACTATATTGAATTGAGCCAATGTTTTGCAATATTTGCTATTAAAATGTTTCTTTGGCATATTCAACTTTTTGTGAAATGTGGAATCTAGAGTGGATATACTTTGTGTGCTTTTTATTTGAAATGTCTACATCTGAAGATAATTCTGAGCAATAGGAAGTGTTAATAAGTATATGACATTAACACAGGTCCAGATATGTAATAGGTCTTGGCTTGTTTAATCTATCCAAAAAAAAAACAACCCCAAAACAAACCCCACCCCCCCCCCCACCCCCACCCCACCCCAAAAAAATAATGATTAGGGGATTGTAAAGTAGACATATAATGAAAACATATTGTGGTGTATTTTAAAGATAAATCTGAAAAGATTCAAATTACTATACATTTTTTTTCAAAAGACTCATTAAATTTCAATGTCATCAAATTCTCACAATGATTTACATGCAGTGACATGTGATATTTACATGTAATTATTCTAACAGGAAAATAGCACAAATACAAGAAATATCACAACTACAGTAGTAGATGAATCTACATACTGAGTAAAAGATGATGGAGTAGAAATATTGAGGCTGACACGACTATGATTAATTCTGTGCATTATGCATACTGTTGATACGTTTGTGTGAGATTAGGGGTATTTGTTTCTTGATGAATGAATAAAACTCGTATTCTTGTGTAGAACAAAACACCTCACTAAATTAAATGGTCTAGTTGCGTGATAATTGAATTAATACATATCATTATATTGTCTGGTAGGACCCAGGTGATGATGAGGGCGATGGGATTTTTTGGAGAGTGAACTGTGACAGGTTTCGTCAACACTTCCGTGATCAGGCCATGGTGCAGGCCATCACTAACAAGATTGATAGGGTGAGTACCCAGCAGTGCACTATGTAAGCAGCACATACATCTCTGTCCAAAACTGAATGACATCACTGTGAAGATGACTCCTCTGTTGTAGAATGCCGGAGAGGTACTAAGGACACTGTTGCGGATCAGTGAAGTGAAGACCCCAGGCTTGGCCAAAGTCACTCTCCCTATATCTGTTACTGAGGTACCTAAAAATTAAATTAATTAACTCCAGTACAGTAGACCTTGGCTTAAGTGGATACTACCAAATAATCATTGTGTAATATAAACATTATAGATTATGTAATTGTACATTTTATTGGGTGCAAAAATGGGTTGTGTCTTCATAAAACAAGGAGTTTGAATATATGGCATGACTTTTTTATTTTTACCAACAGTAAATTGTCGTGTAATTGATTGGTATGAGTGTGACCTTCCTTGGTTGATAAAATATCTTTGGAAAATGGTACTGTATATTTTATAACAGAATTTAAATATTTGGGTCTGATGTTAATAATGAAATTTTGCATTATACAAGATCTGGATTGGACAAGTTGCACTGTGTGTCACAGTCAGGGGAATGTAAGAGTATTTCTTGTTCTCACATAGTGTGTTACCAGTTTTCTGGAATGATTATATGTTACATGCACATTCTTTTCTTGTTATTCTTAGATATTTAATGCTTTGCCAAAAGACTTCATGACACGCCCCCTGTTGGAGACCTACTTATCCCTCATCTGTGATGACTCTGTGAGTAAAACAACACATGTATTTGAGCAAGTTATCAGTAATAATGAATCTCATTGTGTGAGCAAGAATGTATTTAAAGTTCCGCATTGCATTAATTCACTGTAGTGGGTCAATCATTGATTTTTCTAAAAAAAAAAAAAACCAAACAAACCAGGATTGATGGGTAATTTATGACCAAATTGGCATTCTGAGTTTGAAATTAACAAAGAAATTACTGGCATAGGCAATAGAAATAAAGGAGAGAAAACATTTATATTATTGATGCCCTTGTTGTGTAATGATGTCTGTTGGACTACCCTACTGATAGAGCTAATGTGTGCCGTGTTTTCCAGACAAATTTCCTGTCTCGTGTTGGGGAGAGCGGAGGAGGAATATACTCCATCAGTATCCTTACTGTAGTCGCAGATCTCATTAATAATTCACACCTTTAAATACACAAACTTTATTTCAGCATTTATTTATGCAATCTGGGAAGATGGTCCCTTAATGATACTAGGGTATGGGGTCATTATCTCAACTGAGTGGTTTGGGATCTACAGATGTGTAATGGTATCTTATGAATTATTCATTTCACTTTAAAGAACTTTTGCAAAGTAACATACTTGCAAATATGTTTTCAATATGAAAGGTGTATTGCATATGATATGAATCAGTGGTTAAGTGCATGAATGAATTTCCACAGTTTAGACAATAAGGAAATGTCCCACGAGTTTAAATCCTTGACAATCACAGATATGTATGCAGTACTTACCCAGCTGGTTAAAGCTCACATCGAGTCTGTAGTGCAGGAAAGGTAACTCATGTGTTTATTTGTGACATTGAAAATTTTGCAATTTTCATGACCTATTTAACAAAGCAGAAATGCAAAAACTGTCATGGAATAATTACCTAAATCATGAATTTAAGATATCGACATATGTTACTCAATATTCACAAATGGAAGGACTACACACATGGTATTAGTTTATTGCAAATTATATATTACACAGGTTTGGTTCTAAATGTCTTAGGATTTTTAGAGTGTTACTTCTGAAAAAGCATCTGGAACAAAAGCAGGTATGTATAGATAATTATGACAGTTTTTTTAACCAATTGATTTTTAATACAATCTTGAATGGTTTTATTTAAAGGATGCCAAACTTTTTTCTAGATAGAAGATTTTGTCATGATTTCTGCAAAAGAAGCAAAGGATTTGCTTTATACCTTATTCTCAGAGAACTTCATTACCACTACGGTAAGTTCACTGAATTGTCAGTACATCATCCACTCTGTAAGTTTACTGAATGTCTGTTCATTATCCACTCTGTAAGTTTACTGAATGTCTGTTCATTATCCACTCTTTAAGTTTACTGAATGTCTGTACATCATCCACTCTGTAAGTTTACTGAATGTTTGTACATCATCCACTCTGTAAGTTTACTGAATGTCTGTACATCATCCACTCTGTAAGTTTACTGAATGTCTGTACATCATCCACTCTGTAAGTTTACTGAATTGTCTGTACATCATGCACTACCGTAAATGTACTGAATGTCTGTTCATTATCCACTCTGTAAGTTTACTGAATGTCTGTTCATTATCCACTCTGCAAGTTTACCAAATTGTCAGTACATCATCCGTGAAGGTTTCAGAAGAATGGCAACAGTGTGTTCATGACTTCAAATATTACAAAAAAGATGATAACCAAAATACAAAGTTCAGCACACAGGAAAATTGCCCAAAATTGAATATTTATACACTATGAAGCACATAATGTAACTGCTGTGATTTAATTAGTTATGGATCAGAATCCCCTTTTGACCAGCAAAAATCAATCACAATGTCAATTTAAAGATTAATAGGATTTACTTAGTATTATTGAAAGAAAATTATAATTATGATAAATTACTAACTTTTGATAGGTATAAGTCCGATGCTGGTTGAATGCCGAGATGAATTCACACACAAAACTGTCACAAATCAGCTGTCAATTCTAATCAAAATAATTCCTGTAGTCCTCAGATTAATCCTAATATATATTAAAATCTAATGACAAATGCTTAATCACCAGTGCTTAATATCACAATATTCACAGTGTATTTATACTAAAAAAATTAAGTTTCTGGGGCTTTCCAGTACAACTCCAATACCATGGTTATATAATCTTTACTTTAAAACTAGTGTTATGTCATCTTATACTAAGGCAACAAAAATCCAACATCTAGAAAAATTTAGGTCGCAGGTGTCAATCAAGTACATATACTACTCAAAGTTTGATAAGGATCATATAGTTCTTACATTATAAAATCAATATATGAATTGATAAGACACGCAAATTTCATCATAGTGTTGGACTGACCCCTCTTGAGCCTCAAAACACAAGTTAGGTAGGGATCATGAGTAGCACGTGAAGCATGGTACCCACATTATTCACATTTCTGAGTGCTTGTCGTTGATTTGAATTTGGCCATTGTCTTTACATCTGACCTCGTTTAAGTCACTGTTACTCTATGAAAATGCCTCCACAACATCAAAGACGTCGTTTGACTATTGAAGAATTGGCCAGATGCATAGGAATGCTCGAAAATGGTGCAAGACAACGTCACGTTGCAGAGCTATTGGGTGTCAGTCAGAGCGTTGTTTGCAGAGCTTGGAACCGGTATCAAGCTCATGGTTCAGCTTCTCATCGACATGGAGGCGGCAGAGAAAGGTCCACCACGCAGCAAGATGACCGTTTTCTCTTGATTTCAGCACGACGTCATCGGTTTGCAACGGCGACTGCGCTTAGAAATGATCTTCTGAATGCAACTGGAGTTAACATTTCCACGCAAACTGTGCGTAATCGTCTTCATGAAGGTGGTCTTCGTTCCCGGAGAGCCTGTATTCGCATCCCTCTTACTCAGCGACACAGACAAGATCGTTTGAATTGGGCCAGGGCTCATGTGAATTGGAGGGTTGCTGATTGGGCCCCTGTACTTTTCACAGACGAGTCGAGGTTTTGTGTTGACTTCACAGATCGTCGTGCACGAGTGTGGAGAAGGGCAGGAGAACGATATCAGGACGCTAATGTTGCTGAACATGACAGATATGGTGGTGGGTCGTTGATGATTTGCGGAGGAATCAGTCGAGCTGGACAAACTGATCTCCATGTCCTAAGGCGAGGCACGATGACCGGAGTGCATTACAGGGATGAAGTCCTGGATGTGTACGTGAGACCATATGCTGGTGCTGTTGGTCCTGACTTCATCCTCATGGACGATAATGCACGTCCACATCGTGCTAGGGTGGTGGACGAGTACCTGGAACGTGAGATAATTGTTCGTATGGACTGGCCAGCTCGTTCTCCAGACCTCAACCCTATCGAGCATGTCTGGAATATGCTTCAGGTAGCGATTTCACGTCGTCCTGTACAACCAGCCACCCTCCAGGAACTTGAAAATGTTCTGATCCAAGAATGGAACAATATCTCTCTTGCGTCCATTCAAAACCTCGTTGGAAGCATGAGACGACGTTGCCAAGCTGTCATTGGAGCTAACGGAGGCCATACCCGCTATTGACACTTGTTTGTGCAGTGTGAAATGGAATGTGCAGAGTTTAAACAATTCCGTGATCATGAAATTACCATGCTTTTCAGGGTACTCTCCCTTTACCTTAGGAGTATGCGATGAAATGTCATGTTTGCCAAATTTTTCTGTCACAATTTCTTGAAGTAAACATTTCTGAACATAAATCACTCTGTGTTGGTTGTCATTCACCTTTGTTGAAAGTTTTACAAGTGCTGAAAAATATGATCCTTATCAAACTTTGAGTAGTATATATATTACACTGCAAATTCAATTGGAAATTACAAGTTACAACAATTATTCGGATTAGGGCCTATTTCTAATATATTCATGCAATATTTTCAGGAAATATCTAAAACTCCTGATCACGCCCCCTCCAGAACTTATTACCTCTTTACAGTGAACATTCAGGATGTGGCGTCTGTAGTACTGGACAGGTGTTACAAGGTAAATCAGATTTAGTGCTGGACAGGTGTTACTAGGTAAATCAATCGTAGTGTTGGATAGGTGTTATATGATAAATCAGCAGAAGTATTGAATAGGTATTACAAGGTATATTTCATCTGAAAATATTCTACATAAAAGTTTGTGGATTTGGCTGTCTTGCTGATATCACATGTTCATCTACAGATGTAAGCTTTCATGACATGAAGTTCCTGGAGTGCAGGCTTTCTACTATGTTCTTTGTACAATGCTATGTTCTTTAACTACACACTTTGTACAATGCTATGTTCTTATATTACAGGCTCTGTACAATGCTATGTCATTACATTACACATTTTGTACAATGCTATGTTCTTACATTACAGGCTCTGTACAATGCTATGTCATTACATTACACATTTTGTACAATGCTATGTTCGTACATTACGGGCTTTGTACAATACTATGTTCTTACATTACGGGCTCTGTACAATACTATGTTCTTACATTACAGGCTCTGTACAATACTATGTTCTTACATTACGGGCTCTGTACAATACTATGTTCTTACATTACGGGCTCTGTACAATACTATGTTCTTACATTACAGGCTCTGTACAATACTATGTTCTTACATTACAGGCTCTGTACAATACTATGTTCTTTGATTACACACTTTGTATAATGCTATATTCTTACATTACAGGCTTTGTACAATGCTATGGTGAAGAAGGAAACAGAAGTCAATGAGCACAGGTAATCTTGGTTTTTATAACAATCCATCTTCAATGGTATCTTTGGTCATCATTATTAGATTTGTTTGCATGACTTGGTTGTAAATATACAATAGAATACAGCCTTCTGTACAAGTATTTTTATTTATTTTTTGTCTTGATCAGATACAGTTGAACTATGTTATCTCAAACATCTGTATCTCAAATACCATAGATACATTTGTATATCAAAGTGAGCTGGAAGTCAACTACATTTTAATATGTATTTTAACCTCAAAACATTTGTTTTTCAGCCCCATCGAGTGTGAGATAACAAAGTTTGACAATAAGTTCCTAGTTGTCTACTGTAAAATCAGATTTCATGGGGGCACAATTTTCATGGATATTTTGGGTTCCTGTATCCCATGAATTTCAGACCACAATGAAATGCACAATTCTTAAAATATTTCAATGTATAAAAACCATATCCACAAAATGACATCCGAATGAAACTAAAATTTCAACAATCCACGAATATAGTCCCCCAGTAATTTAAATGATTCCACAGTAATGCAGCACCGTTTTAAATATGCACGGTGTGGATCTCGTTAAGACTGATTTAAATGAAAGTGAGGAATCTACTAGAGTCTTTCTGCTGTCTGACATTTCTTTTGATGAACTGTGTGTTGGAGGTAAATCTGTTATTAGCGTATCATTGCAGACGTTTGTTGGACAAACAAGAGAGGATGGAGGCCATTGCTGCCTCGGTGGAAGACGCTGAACAGCGCGAGGAGATTCTAACAACCGTAACCCCCTCCGAACAAGAGCAAATCAACAAAGTCAGACGCACCATTCAAATGTAAGGCACTTAATACCCCAAAACAGTAGTTTGGAAGTACATGTAAATATTTCATTTTTAGAATACAGTGTAGTTATACATGTAAATGAAAATATTAAAAATCATAATGTTGATATTAGTGTTTGACAATGCAAGTTTTTCAGTATACTAGTCAAAAGAAGTAGTAAATTCAATAATTTACTAGACCTGATGTTTGGTGACTAGTGCTAAAGCAGACAAGGCCAGAGTGCAGGAGGGGGCTTGACCTTCCTGCTGTAGAGGTCAGGGTGGGGGGGGGGGGGGGGGGGGGGGTGGAAAATTTTCAAAGTGTAGATGCAAAATCGTGCATTTCTAGTAAATTTTGAGACAAAGAAATGAAAATTTGATGATTCTCTACTTTTACTGATTCTAGTATCAAAACACCATATGCTTGAATCATGTATTATGAATAGTTCTAAGCACAGTATTGACAATGGCCAAGTTTGAATGAGACAACTAAATCAAAGATTAGTCCAACGATATACAACAGAATAAAAGTAGAAGAAAGTTTGCATGAAAGTAGAAATGAACTTGGATGATTATTTATCATATAGGTTTCTAATTTTTAGTAGTCCACCAGAGTACTTATAAATGATATACAGATATTCTGGGACAAAATTTACCAGCCTCGGGCTACCGGACTAGCGTTAAGTGTTGAACTCTGCGATATTCAGAAGATATGCCAAATAAAATGCCATTTTCTTACAGGTTGGACCAAAGTGAGCTGCAAATCTGTGAAGGCCTATTTATTTTGGAAACATATCTATTATATTGCAAACAAAGACAGAAGGATAAATCATAATAAACAGTATTTTAATGAAGAAGTTTTGTTTTTATTTACTGTAAATAACAATATTTGCAAGAACATTATTTACTTGAAATTTTGGCCTTGAAGTCCTTCAGGACAGGCCTGTCCCTAATCAGAATTAAGATATTTTGATAGATTGCAATCTTAACAACAATTTAGCAGGGGAAGTTTTAGGGATACTCCTGCCCTGGGGTTCGAAATTCACAAAAAAATCTAGAAAAAACAAGAAATGTTTAAAAAACATGTATGTCTCCCATGGTGCAAAGTTGAAAAGGGTTTTATATATATATCATTTAATTGATAGTAGTGCCAAATCAATTAAGCAGACAATATCTTCCCATGTCCAGAGAGGACTGACCACTGGTCATCTACTCATTACGATGTACAGGTGCATTAAGTTTACTGTAAATAAAGCAAATGATTATTAAAATATAGAGAACATAGTATATTACTGTTTCCAGGACCCTTGACTTTGTGAACCCAAAATGAATAGGGTTCATCTTCTCCTTACCATGTACCAAGTTTGAATTTTGTCAAGGAAATGGTTCGGGAGATACTGGGTGGACAGTATTTCATGTCCAGATTGGATTGACACTTGACCTCAAATCAGTAGGGGTAATTTACTCCTTAACATGTACCAGTGTACCAAGTTTGATGTCTGTCAAGCAAAGGTTTCTGAAGAAACTCGGATATTGAGTGAACAAGACTTGGAAGAAAAATATACTGTATCCAGGTTGACCCTGACACAATTATTCAGGTTCATCTACTCCTTACCATGTTCCAAGTTTGATGTCTGTGAAGGAAAGGGTTCTCGAGATTTTGAGGGGATAATATCTTCCAATGTCCAGCGCAGATTGACCCTTGACTGTCAATAGGTGTCATCTATTCCACAAGATGTACCAATATTGATGTCTGTCAAGCCAAGGATTCATAAGATAATGAGCAGACATGACTCAGTCTACAGACCGACAGATGCAAAACTATGTGCCCCCTCTTTTTCAAATGGGGAGGGGGGGAGAATAATTTGGGAACTTGACAACCAGGTTCATCAGGCTCAATTCTTGTAGTTAACTTAGCCAAGTATGCTACACCACTGTCACTGTGTGCTGATTTTCCTTTTTGTCATGGTTCAAATCCACCTCGCACCACACTTTTCTTATTTTTAGCTCACCTGAGTCAAAGGCTCGCACGATATTTCTGATCAGAATTTGTTGTCACTGTGAACTTTTTGTATTTTCATCCACTGGGCCAATCTCTATCAATATTGGCACAAATCATCCTTGGGTGAAGGGGATTCAAATTTGTTCAAATGAAGGGCCATGCCCCTGCAAAGGAGAGATGGTCCAGAAAAGACAAAATTAGGTGGGATCATTTAAAAATCTTCTCAAGAACCACTGGGCCAGAAAACTGGAAATTTACATGAAAGCTTCATGACATAGATTCAAGTTTATTCAAATAATGGATTGTAGCAGTCAGACCGGTTTGATTGCTGGGTTACCAGATAGCTCAGTTGGTAGAGCAACTGATTAGAGAATCGGCGTGCCCGGGTTCAAATCTTTATCTGGTCCTTTGAATTTGTTCCCATCTTGCTACACATTAAATATGCAAGTTGAATACAACATGTACATCTATGCAAGATGGAATGTATCGAACCTGATGAATTTTTACACATCACATTTGCAGTCCAGGGAGTAGGATATAAATAAATAAAATATTAATGGGCATCTATACATATATCACTTACATTTAACTAAAAACTCATCCATTTTCATCTCATTAGCCAGACTGATATCCGGAATATAATACTTGTGGATAATTCCTCCACAAACTGAAATTTTTTCTGGCTCATAGGTCATGTCTTCTGTTGCTATCTGTAGTACTATTGTTATGTCACTCCGACATGTGTAGTCGTATTGTTATGCCTTTCTGACATAATATGGACATGTCACAGACTCGATGTTGTAAATATCTATATAAAAAATTTGTCTTCCTGTGGACAAACTATTCAGATTGTTTATAGAAAGACAATTTTTTTTATTATTATTATAGATGTTTAAAATGTTGAAAGCCTGTGGGTTATGCTGCTAAATATGCCAATCTATTATATGAAGAAATAACTGAGAAAATGATTAAACATCATATACTAGGAAGTGGCACCATAGGGAACGTATGCACAAAGTGTAATATTTTCAGCCTTGTTAGTACTGGTTTTTCCTTTACACCCATGAAGAGTATGACCTTGAGAAATAACAGGCATCTTCCTCTCACCATGAGGAACGTATAAATCTAGCTTTATTAGTACTCTTTTTTTTTTAATCCATCCCACTTGCTGATGGATGAGCAGACAGAAGACAGACAGCCATCACTGACACCTCATTACAACCTGTCCATGATTTGCGTATCGGGTTCGATTACCCTCATCTTGTTCATCCTGTCTCTGTCTCGTTTTGTGTCTACAAATTGCCCATTTCAGTTTGATCTGCATCTTTGACTCAAAAACTTTGAAAAACAATAAGCTTCTTCCTCTTAAAAATGGGAACAAGTGTGCATGTTTTGGTGAGCCTAGCCTAAAATGTACGGTATTAATCTGACCCACATGGTGCTGACAGGTATACTGTGCTATATCGCAATACCAAACTTCTAATACATTTGTACAAATACATTTACTAATACAGAAAAAACTGCAACATCAAATCATCAGTACGAAAAAATTCCAGTTTACATTCATATCACTCATAAAATTATATCAATATAAATAAATATATACTTTTGATATTTTTTGCCAGAAACTATGCTATCAAAATATAGACTTTTAATATCATTCTGATTATCCAGCAATTCATGAAAATATGGCATCTAGCTAAACATTGAACATTCTTCATTTTTCTTAAGGAACCTTAAGTATGTATAAACAAATGCATAAAATTGGGAGCTAATAAAAAATCAAAGTGACAAAAGTTTCTCATTTTCATTCAAGTTTCCGTTAATTCACATGCAAATTAAGCAAACATAATCGTAAAAGGAAATTGCATACAATATGGCATTAAAGTGGCATTTTTATTTTGACAGATCACATCTATAGAGACAATCTTGCTGAGGCAAGACATACATAATTAATCCCAATGGACCCATAATGTTTATCTGCTTCCTCTGAAGTTTATGAATTCTTCAGAATCTGAATTCCTTCCAATCTTATGAATTTTCTGATGGCTTACAGTTACACAAAATTACCAGAGTGACATTCACCATTAGGGTCATTAGCTGGGGCATCTCACTGCAATGAGGACACCACTTCATAGTGAATTGAAGGCCAAACTCCTGACCCATAAAACTGAAACTTTTATGAAAAGGGGACTTTTAAGTGAACCAGTATTGTTTTATTGCCCCAAAGCAAGTTCACATTTGATCCAAATCTAATTTTTCCCCAGTATGTTTTTTTTTTTTTTTTTATTTAAATGAGACTTTGATCAAAAGTGAGCTCAAATCTGAATATATGGCTTGATTGCATGGTAGCGTTTCTGATACTTTGGGGAAAAAACACTAACTTATAAATAATACTGTGTATTGTGACTACTGAAACCTACAAAAACTCTTTCATATTGGAGGTATGAAAAGCCTTGACATCTGGGGATATCTGCCAGATTTTTTTTTTTTACTTCGTTCAACAAATGCACTGACAGTGGGAAATTATCAGATTTTCTACAGATCTGTGTTCTGCAGTACATCTCTTGGTGATACAATGCATTTCCATTGTGCTATAACATCGGTCATTATTATACACAATACAGTTTTCTGGCAACTGTAAACAATATGACTGCAAGTAAAATATTCACAACACATACCAATTGTAATGTTACAATCATAAATATGAAAAAATAAATGTGAATACTCAGTGGAATAACATCTCGGCAAGTAAATAGATGTACTGTTTTATTGTACAATAAAAAATAAATGTGAATACTCAGTGGAATAACATCTCAGCAAGTAAATAGATGTACTGTTTTATTGTACAATAAAAAATAAATGTGAATACTCAGTGGAATAACATCTCAGCAAGTAAATAGATGTACTGTTTTATTGTACAATAAAAAATAAATGTGAATACTCAGTGGAATAACATCTCAGCAAGTAAATAGATGTACCGTTTTATTGTACAATAAAAAATAAATGTGAATACTCAGTGGAATAACATCTCGGATAGATGTACTGTTTTATTGTACAATAAAATTGTACCTTATATGCTGTTTTACACTGACTTTGCTGTTTCAGCTTTAAGAATTTCCTTGACATGATGTCATTTCACTTACCACCTACAGGTGGCTCTATGGTAGGAAGATAGATTTATTACATATTTTGCTATGGACAGACTTTTCCAATGTAAGTGTTGGCCTGGCCCATTCATATCCATCCTAACAAACTAATGTACTAAAGTCATACAAGATATGCAACATCTGCAGTTTTAATAAAAAGTATCCTGAATTGATAGCTGAATAATTGTGATATAAATTATTCAATTTGCAACTAAATTTTTCAATTTGTATCCAGTTCAATCCAAGTATATTGATGGAAGCAGTCTTTCAAGTATAAGCCCACGTTTCATTCCTCTAAATGGCCAAGGTCATTTACTGTTTACTCCACAAGCACTCCTTGTTTTCCTTCCAACTGGAGGACTCATCTGCATAAATTTCCTGAAGGAAATAATCACTATATTATTATTAATCATATGAACCTATTTTGCAAAGTATAACTTCAGTATGGTCAGTATATAAGTGAGAGGCCCATGGACCATAATGCTTACCTGAGCCCTTTGGTCCTACTGTTCTTCATCAGATGATTTTTAAAAGACTTTTTAGCATCTTTACTCTCATGAAAATTTCTGACCCCATATCATGACCTCACCCTAGCCCCAAGGCATCATGACTTAACCAAATTTGAATCTATACAACATTGGGATGCTTCAATCTAGATAATACTAACTAATCTGAAGAAGATTTTTACAAACATTTTCCCCCTATATTCAAACATTACAAAAAATGTGGTCCCCCCAAGGTTCATGATTGAAATAAAACAAAAAAAACCCCAAAAACAACGAAAACCTTGAGTCACACAATTTGGAAATGTTGCTTGCATATTAATATGACTGATCAAGGCTCTGTTGCCATCGAAAAAAATATTCTAAACTTTGTTACGCTAGTGTGGCTCCACCTCAACTCCCCACCATCATTTGAAAAAATTTGAATCTACATTACCTGAGAATGCTTGCTATTACTATGATTAATTATGGTCCTGCTGTTCTTGAGAAGAACAGGCAAAACTTTAATTCCAAATTGTAGCCCCAACCTAATTCTGGGTGAGTGGGCTGGGGGTGGGTGGCATGATTTGGACAAACTCCAATCTTCACTTTATCTGGAAGCTTTCACAAAAGTTTCATCTTTTCTGGCCCAATGGTTCAGAAGAATATTATTAAATGACCCAACTCTATTTTTGCCTTTTCTTCAATATCTGCCCTTGGAATAGGAGATAGCCCTTCCTTTGAACAAACTTGATACTCCTTCACCCAAAGATATTCTGTACCAAGTCTGAAATTGGTTTTAATATAGTAGTTCTGGACAAGATGAAATTATGAAAAGTTCATGATGAAAACAACATACAAAGGACAAATTTCAATCAGAAAAGCTCACATGAGCTTTTATCTCTGGTGAGCTAAAAATTCTAAATACAAGATATTAACAGTGCAAACCTGTTACCTTTTTCCAAATGGGCACTGTGGCTTTCACAGTATCAATGGCATACTCCACTGCCTGCAGGGACTCCTTCCTGTGGGAAGAGGATATGGCGATGACAATGCTGGCCTCCGAGACAGGCACCACACTAAATCAAAAAAAGCTTAAATCAATTTTCAAGGAAGAGTTGGATAACAAAAGCTGAGAGGCATCATGACTTGAAAAGAATTACTCTGGAATCATCACTGTTCAGGGGGGTCAATGTTCATTTACTGGTTGTAAATTTCTTATTGCAATAGTCACATGTGAGACTGTAAGTAGTGACTCAGGTGACATAAAAAGAAAAAAAGGAAGATTCATGTAATAAACTATTAAAATAAACTGAATGATGTCAAATAATGTCCTTGGTATAGGTTAACATCATATGCAACAGAATGGAGTGGGATTCAAATTCTACCAAATGAGCCAATGGCCATGGCAATCGAATCATAGACATAGATGCACAGAAAAGATCTGGGAAGGCAAGGAAATCATGGGATGAAGTCTTGTTGGATGACAAAAAGAGGCTTGGAATGTAAACTGCTGATCCACAGAATTGCTCAGAGTGGAGAGGTCGTCTAAGAAGGAGACTTGTCAAACAAGTCCAACCCTCAGATGAGGACAACGGACTATAAAACGGATATGATGATGAACCCCGCTGACTATGTGAAATGATGTATCAAAAAGTGTTTTAACATATGTCATGCACTACATACTTAATTCTATGAATCATTGCTATGCTGTGTATCTGCCACTGTCTGCGAATTGAGTCACAAATTTCTCTCATCTTTTTCTCTGCCATTGGTTTATATGCTTCATATTCTAGTCTCAAAACCTTTTTCCCATCAAAGTTATCTCGTGTGATTCCTGTAATACATAATATTATCAAATATATATAACTGGGGATTTAAATACAATAAGTGTTGATAATGAATAATAATAAACAAACTCTAAAAGATAAAGTTCATTAATGATGCAAATTTTTAGATTAGGTTTCATTAATGTACATTGTGACATACCTACAAATATGGAGACAGCCCCACAACTTGGGTCTGTGACCATCTGTGATATTTTATTGATGTCAAGTTTCTCCTCTGTTATTTCTATGAAGTTCATTCTAATTTCATCAAAGAAAGGACAGAAATAAGGTGATTCAGAATTTACTACAACAAAATGGACTTTAATGAATATTTAATAAAACTTTTAATAACAAACAAGTAGAATAAAACAATGCATATTTCATTAGTATTTTGAAACTTGCAACAATGGATTTCCTTACATGTAAGTTACAGTCCAGTGCTACAATGACCCTATCCCCCACTGATGGGTGGAATGACTGCCACTTCGTCACCGTCTTGTAGGGTCACCTCTTGGCTATCATCAATGTATTCTTCATTTAGAGATAAAATTATATTTTCTGCTATTATTTCCAATCTACAAAATAGGTGAATAAAACATTGAAAAAAGTATGTAAAGTTTATTACGTATTCTTACTTTATAAGTAATTAAAGCCACTTTAAGTATATTATCTACTGATAAAATACTTCTGTGCCTTTTCTTTAACTGCATATCAGGTTTCATTCATGATCAGAACTGATCAGTCTTCATGTTTTCAGGAGACTGGGAGTACCTGTTTTTGTACTTACGGGGGATAATTTAATAGCAGAGCTTGTTTTAGTGTGGCCAATGTAGAATTTGCAGTCAGTATCAGCTGTCCAGATCCACTCCCAACCAACTCTCTACTTTTTGCAAAGAATAAAAGGTTTATCTGAAATTGATATACATGGAATTTAGTCATTGTTGTTATGTTTACTTAATGACAATTTTCTTGCCCTGACAGCATTGTAATTTTCCCCCCTATATATGCACATTTTATTTTATTGTGTTTAAAGATCTCTGTGACCTGTATATGAACTCCCAATAATGAATATTAAAATTGAAAATACTTTATCTGAAAATCCGTGAAAATATTGGCCTCAATAAAATTATTTTTATTCTTTATTATTTTTTGACATGCAACTGATTTTTTAAACAGCAGCATATTAAAAACAGTTAATCTCAATGGATTGTTTTCAATTCTACTTTTTCACTGCAGTGTATTCATAAGGAACCCTTTAGTCTAATTTATTTTTGGTGCTTACATGATGTGTTGATTGTTTTTTTATGAAAAACAAGTTCAAGAAATGGAACATATACCATATGTTCAGTGTGTGTTTACAGTACATTCTGTCGATCACGAGATGTAATTGTGTACTTTTCAAAAAAAATAAATTAATTAAACTATAAATAAGAGTAAATACACACACAAATACATATATGCATCCATAATTATGAGAAAAGAGAGCATGGTCATAATAGCAGATCCAGTGCACATGCGTCTGCACCGTCAAAATTCCAGGAGAAGAGAAGCATGCATATTAAATATTTTCAATAAATATGTAAAGTCTAAACGCTTATCCGACAAAATTGTGACAGAAATGACACTGACAGTGCGTACATATTAAAACATCACTCCATATTTTTAATAAAGTTAGTAAAACTTACCCTTACAGATCCTGCCATGGGGGAACTGTCATCTAAATGAGAACCAGTTTAAAAATCTGCGTTAGGAAAAAGTTTTTCTTCATCGTCAGATCTGACGATAGAGGTAGTGCATTTAAGACTGAGACGAAAACTGCAACTGCCGGGAAAGATGAAACAGTATTTTCAGTTTTTAATTGTGTTCAAGTATCATTTGGTAAAACTCTTAAATATCGAAGAAAAGAAATACAAATTTTGAAACTAGATAGGCCTAATCTAGATCAAGCCATGACGAGATGTTTCCATTTTCTGTCAGATCTTTGCATCACCAAGTTGAAAAACTTTGTACTCTAAATACTAGACTTAAAACACAGCAGAGTCGAATAGTACAAACAAGGCAGAACCCTCATGTAGAATTGTGTTTTATGAAAGCTGTTGAATTCATTATCTTTATTTCCACACTCACAATTCATGAAAATCAAAGACCGTGAATTCGTCGATGACTTTTTTTTTTTTTTTGTAAATGATACAAGTGCCCTGACACATCATGCCAACTCAACAGTTGAAACTTGAAACTTGTTAATTTGATTAAACGCCAAAACTATATATGAAATACATATTCTATGGCGTTGTACATGAATAATAAAATCTATTGCAACACAATAAAATACAAGGGTATAAGAAGTAAAAAACAACTATACGTATGAATATTGTTACTAAAACGAATAAAACATAATAGTATGTGATATCTTAATATGTACAGTATTTACACTAAGATATACACAGAAATTAAGAATCAACGCTAAGAAATTACCAAATAAAAACATTTTTTTTTTTTTTTTTTTTTTTTTTTAATGCCAAGAAAGTAAAATACTCCTTTTAAGAAAGTTCGTGCATAAATATTTCCTTTAAAAATAGTCATAAAAGTTACAGAACATGTGTGTTTTGAGACTGTTCTTAAATTTTTCCAATGAATTGGAGTGCCTGATATTGGTTGGCAGAGAGTTCCACAATTTTGGCCCAGCAGTGCTAAAGCTCGTGTCGCCGAAAGTCTTTCTTCTGTTGAAAGGCACAGTATAGTTGCTGTATGTCGTTGTCGATGACCGTAAACCATGCCTATGTGCAGTGTGTCTTGCTAGAAGTTCAGTTAGGTAAATTGGTGCTTCATTTGTTGAACATTTGTACATCATTGTCAGAAGTTTGAATTCGATTCTTGCTTTGATTGGAAGCCAATGTAGTTCATACAAAGCTTTTTTGGAGCTGTCAAATTTGCTCAACTGAAGTACGAGCTTAGCACTCATGTTTTGGATTCTCTGCATCTTTTTTATTTCAATGTCAGAAATGCCATACAAAATGGCGTTACAATAGTCTAGATGTGATAAGACGAGTGACACAATGAGGATTTCGGTTGATTGTTGGTCAAGATATTTTCTTACACTTTTTATTCTAAAATAGTTTAACATGGCTGAACGACACTTCATAGACACATGTTTTCCAAAAGACAAATTTTCATCGAGGTAGGCTCCCAGATAGCGGATAGTAGAATCACGCTGAATGATGTCTCCTGCAATATTAATTTCTGTTGTTTTAAGTTTTCCAAGTTGCTTTTGATTGCCGAAAAGTATAAGTTCGGTTTTTGTTGTGTTCATTTTCAATTTGTTGGCGTTCATCCAGTGGTTGATGGTAAATGCACATCTTTCTAAATTTCCTATGGTAGGCTGTTCTTCATGTGTTCCTGGTGTGAAGGTTGCTTTAGCAATGTGGTCATCTGCAAAGCCAAACACAGATATAGATGGTGGTATCTCATCAAAGAGTGTTCCAGCGTAAGCAAGGTAGAGCCAAGGTCTGAGACAGCTTCCTTGGGGGACACTGCAGGTGAGAGGACGTGGAGTGGAGACAGCTTCCTGAACTCTAACGCTGCACGTGCGATCTCTCAGGTAGGAATTAATCCAGGCAGCCGCTGAGTTTTGTAGACCATACTGGACCTTCAGAACGTCTTTTAGTATGACATGATCTACTGTGTCGAACGCGGCACTAAGGTCAATAGCAATCATGGCAGTCACTTTCTGGTGTTCCATGCCGGCTAATAAATCATTTACTAACCTAAGTAAGGCTGACTCACATGAATGATTTACAGTTTACAGTTACAGTTACTTATCATATGTGTCCATATTTTTTAACATTGCGGTAGTTCCCAATCTTACATATGCAGCCATATCCTTTGAGTATAGTAGCTGTCTATGTGGGATATAGGGCTGTCAGTTCCAAATTTTTTTCAGGTTGGGTCAGTTCAAGATTTTTAGGTTACCTGAGTCTTTCAGGTGACCTGTTGCCTTTGGTCTTCTTCTATTGTCATCTGTCTTCCTTTAACAACTTTAGATTTTTAACTTCTTAAAACTACAAGGCCAATTTTTACCATTTTTGGTGTGAAGCATTTCTAGGATAAGAGAAATATAAATTGTGAAATGTATGGCCTAACGACCTCTGGGGCATCAAGGGCAGGGCTTAAAAAAGGCTATATTTTCAAAAATCTTCTTCTCTACTCCCACACATGTGAGAGAAAAACCAAATGCATGGTTATAATGTCCATGAAGCCCTCTATCAAAATTGTGAAATTCATGGCCCCCCACATCAGGGGTTCAGGCTCTAGGGTGGGGTCAATATGGTCATACAGTGAATATGTGTTAAATCTTAGAAAATTTACTTCTCTGCTCCCATATATATTTGAGAAAAACTCTATGCTTGATTATAATATCCATGAAGCTTTCTACATAACTTGTGAAATTTGTGGCTCCTCAGTCAGGGGTTCAGGTCTCAGGGTGGCGCCAGTATGGTCATATAGAGAAAATGTATTTAATCCTAGAAAATTTTCTTCTCTACTTCCATATATATTTGTGAAAAAGTATATGCATGATAATAATGTCCATGAAGCACTCAACCAAAGTTTGAAATTTGTGGCTCCTGGGCCAGGGGTTTAGCCTACTCCGATATATATTTGAGAAAAATGTATGTTTATGATGTCCATGAAGGTCTCTACCTATATTGTGAAATTCATGACCCCTGGGTCAGGGGTTTTAGCCCCTAGGGTGGGGCCAATGTGGCCATACAGTGAAAATATATTAAATCTTAGAAAATTGTCTTCTCTACTCCCACATATATTTGAGAAAAACTAAATGCATTATTATGATGTCCATGAAGCTCTCAACCTAACTTATGAAATTTGTGGCTCTTGGGGTCAGGGTTCAGACCTAGGTTGGGGCCAATATGATCATACAGTGAAAATGTATTAATTCTTCTTTTCTAATGCTATATATATTTTAGTAAAATTAAATGCATGATCCATGAAGTTTTCTACCTAAATTGTGAAATTCATGGCTCCTTGGTTAGGAGTTCAGGCCCTTGTACTGGGCCAATATGGCTACATATATAGTGAAAATATATGAAAAATAATTAGGTAATGTCATAGTGATTTATATGTTTCAAACTTCCATTTTTCCTTCCTCTGTAATTAAATAGGAATTGTATGTATTTTGAAAGATCATAAACATGTGCACAGAAGACTTCATATTGATACTTTTATGGAAATATGAGATTCCCTGTATGGGCTATGATACTCAGGTGACCATTAAGGCTATGAACCTCTTGTTAATTCAGGTTTGAGTATTTCAGTTCAGGTCTATATAACTATGTAAAGATATAAATTATTTGTCTTTTATTACAACAATTATTTATGGATGTGGACTGTGGTTTAGAATAGACGTCCATACAATAAACAGCATTGCTGCTTCTACTCATTTCCATTCCATGCTTTCAATGTAAATGTTTCATCATTGATAAATTGATTTTAAGTAACATATTGTCATTGTTACGTCCCTCATCATTTAATAATAAATTAAGCTCTGTGTTAGATTTTAACGCCATGATGTTCAAACGGATTCGTACTATTGATTCTGTTATAGATACTTGATCCAAACCGAAATTTTAGAAAATGGAACTGAATCCAACCCAAACGACACAACCCACAGTTTTCGGTTATTTTGGGTACTAATTGCAGCCCGAGTGGGATGGTATTGAATGTTGATTTTTGTTGATCAACAAGACCTTATTTTAGAATATAAAGGGGTACACCTAAACTTCCTCACCATGCACAAAATTAAATGGAAGGGGGTGGGGGGGTTGCTATGGTAAAAGTGGGGGAGGGGGGGGCAGTTGTTGCTTACAATTTGACAAAGTGATCTATTGGATGCAGGTCTCATACTAGTTTTTCTAAAGGCTCTTGTGTGAAAATACTGCAGAAGAATTTGTCTAAGGTGTTTGTTTTCATCATAATTTATCTTTTCACCAAGTTAAGATTTTTTTTTGGTATCCACTCAGAGATCACAAATACTTAGTCTGCATGCTCTTGTTTTGTGTTGATGGATTTCAGTTTTGCAGAGATATTTTGCAAGTACCTGGCTTTGTTATACCATAGGTTCTCCTTACTGTTAGATTATATCTTCCTTTAGGAATCACTCAAGCAATTACGGATAAAGAGAACATTATTTATACATTTTCTAAATATTGCTTTTATTAGCTCACCTGAGCCAAAGACTCGTGTAAGCTTTTCTTATCATGATTTGTCTGTCATTGTCATTATTGTTAACTTTTCATGTGTTCACCTCTTTTCCAGAATCACAGGGCCAATTCCAACCAATTTTAATACAAAACATCCTCAGAAAAACATGATTTAAGTTTCTTTGAATGAAGAGTCATGTTCTTTCCAAGAAGAGATCATTAAGAAATAGTGAAAATAGGATGGGATGTTTAGATTTTTTTATCTCTCAAAATCTACTGAACCAGAGAAGACAAGACTTACAAGTGTGAAAGTTTCCTTATATAATCATGATAATGAAGATGCAAGTTTGTTCAAGCCATGTCTTATCGCTATTTTACTAATAATTTGTCAATTTTATTCTTAAAGCAATATAAGCTGCCAAAATTGCAATTTTTTATAGTGGCATTAAAAGAGGTTAAATGAACGTTGATATGATTGAAAAAAAGAACTGCATCGAATTTCCTCTCTTATGCATCGTTTACACACCTTTACGTGATGAAAAATATATTCCTCGACATTCCGTTTGACCCTAACAATGGCAGCTGATTAATCGTCGGCGACAATCCCGAAGATAACCGATGTTGACACGAATGATTCTGATGCTGATCGGGGTGGATCGGGTTGTATCCGGGTCATTAAAATATGGACGGCGAGGTGAGATAAAATTCTAGTTACCATCATTATTTTGGCATTGTTAACGATGTTATATGTTTTTAAGTTATGATAGTATGTTTTTTAGTTATGATAGTTTTAAGGGATCGCTCAGAACATTACGCAAAATTCCAAAGTCGGCTTTCTCCCTCGCTTCGAACCTTTCGTGTCAGACATCTTTCGTGCTTACCGGAAATATTGCGCTTGTGCATTTGATTTTGCCGAATGAGTTCAACTTTAGGTCATTGCATACGGAAATAATGTCGGGAAAATTAAGGTACGGGAAGACTTAATTTCAACTGTTGAACATTTTTGCATTTAATGCAAAAAATACAACATGTCAAAAGTTTAATCGATAAAATCAGGTATTAGAAGGTAGATGTTTACAAAATTTTCGATTAAATTTTAGGACCCCAAAATAACAATTTTGACAGCTTATATTGCTTTAACAGTTCTTTTTATAAGTGTTTCATCTTCATTAGGACAACCTCTGTAAAGCGCATAGAAACTATACGTAATTTTGCGCTATATAAGTGAATATAGTAACAATGGTACAGTTTGTCATATTGATTAATGTAATTTGTTCACTCCATTAATCCGGGATTAAGAGCAGGCTACAGTAGAAGTTAAATAGGAATATAGAGGAAAATTCTTCGAAAGTCTTCTCTAAGAACCAAAAGGGTACTATTTATCAAGTTATATGCAAACATCCTAATACAGAGTAGATTTTTTGTTCATATTATTACCCCTGAAGACAGAGTGGGGGAATAATAGGGATTCAGAGTTTTGCTTTGGCATATGTAGGGGAAATCTTTTAAAATTTTCTTCAGGACATACACAACATTTCTCAATAATTTATAATTCTTTATGGCATTTCATGTACAATTCACCTGCATTCTGTCTCATTTCTACCAAAAAAATCTTGCATTATATTACCATGTATGTTTCAGAATTGACAAATTTTGTTTGTTTCTGGTTGTTGCAAGTGAAAATGTAAAGTCAGGTCTTAAATATACAGTATTACAGCAAGTTGTATAATGAACTATAGCAAAGAAGGAGAGAAAACACTTTGGAGCAATCGAGGAATGATATCGGGACCTTTGCATTACTAGTCAGATAATCAAACCACTGAGCTACCCAGGCCAATATACAAAGTATGATATCATTACTGATATATGAAATTTAAACCTATTTTGGAAATCATACTAAAACTTCACATCGAGATGAAAAAATAAATTTAGGGAAAATGCCAGAAACGTTGCACATGTCATTAAGAAATACAAAGGCACAATTTGTCAAATTTGTCCTAGTTTCTTTGTATTTTGCCCCCAGAGCCAGGACAGGGCCATATTAGAAGTTTTACATCAAGGGAAATTCACATGTGTATAGAAAAATCCTTTGAATGTACATTTCAGTTTTTATGTTAAATATCAATACTACAGTATTCTATGAATAAAATGAAAAATAAAATATATATATATATATATTTATATGCATACAAAAAACTACGGTTGTAGAGATATGAATGAAAGTAGTTTCAAAACACAGCCTGTCATTTTACACCACTGTCTCTCTGAATCAAGCTGAGAGTTGTCCACATGACTGTCTTATTAGCAAACCATGTGCTAATTTTTCCAACAATTATTGGACCTGTGCATATCTAACTACCCTTTAGTGTTTTACAATGAGTTTAGTTTGATAGATCCTTACTCCTTTATGATGAACTTGATGCCAAAACTTACCAATGCCATTGTTTTCCCTCTGACCATGTGTGAAGAAGGTGTGCGCATAGCATTATACATTATACAAAAAAGGCAACTGAAAATGTCAAGAGTGGAATTAGTCAAAAATAAACATAAGATTTTGCCCTATTCTTTTCATTTGGGATGAAATCAAATGCTCATAGTAGATGTTCCATATATTATTATATGTTACCATTATGGATACATTAATCTTGTTAATAAAACTTTTGATTATTGGTATGTATATACCTTTAAAGTCTTCTTTAGAGTCTGGTCATATTGATATGCAAGCATCCTCATTTTGTGTACATTCAGATTTATTCCACATGAGTGACATCTCCCGTTGGGATGCAGGTTAGAATAGGTCCTCAGTGCTCCTTGCTTGTTGTAAAAGGTGAATAAATGGGGCAGTCCTTTGGATGAAACCAAAAAACCAAGGCCCCATGTCACAGCAGTTATGGCACAATAAAGATCCCTCCCTGCTCAAAGGCTGTAAGTGCTGAGCATAGGCCTAACTTTTACAGCCCTTCACCGGCAAAGGTGACGTCTCTATATGAGTGAAATATTCTCAAGCTAGACATTAAACAATATACAATCTATCAATTAATCATGAGTGACATAACCTCTGGTGCCAGGATGGGGCCACAATAGGGGGTTTATAGTTTACAATGTAATGCATAAACTATTTATTTAGTATCAACTTCTTAATGTAGTGTGTAGGCAGTTTGGTTTAAACCAATATCTCTGGGGTCATGGGCAGGGCACAACAGGGGTTCAATATTCTACATACCAATACACATACATGTATATAGGATTTTTAAAAAGAATTTCTGTTTCTAAAGAATTCAGTAAGTTTCCATTGACATTGAAACTTTCTCATGTGGTGTGGATTCTTCAGTCCGTGACCTGAGACTCGGAGCAGGTCCACAGAAGAGTGTTAAAGATTTACACTCTTTATTACTTTCTTGTTTCTGAAATTAGATCATTTGGCTATAAATTAATTTTTGTGTACTCAAATTTTGTGAACTAGTTTTTTTTAAATTTTTTACAAGAGTAGGTGATTTTACTTTTATAAAAATATTTTTGCAAGTTTCATATACCTGTAAAATTGACAAACATTTATCTACAGCAAAAACAACCAGATTTACAGTATATATTTTAAACAGAATTATGGTGCCCTTCACTAGAATTGGTATAAAGTAGAGGTGTTAAAGATTTTAGATTGTGGAATCTTATTGAATCTTTCAAAAGCAATATGATAAATTCAGTGTGTGTTTGTTTGTTTGTTTGTTTGTTTATAGCCGCCTGAGCAATTTTTCAGCTATCCGGCGGCTGTCACCATTACCGGTGACAGGGCTGCAAATTTAGGCCTATGCTCAGCACTCAGGGCCTTTGAGCAGGGAGGGATCTTTATCGTGCCACACCTACTGCGATACGGTCTCATCCGAAAGACCGGCACCCACGTCCCACAGTGGGATTCGAACCCCCGACTCAAGGATCATCAGATCTTTGAGCCCGACGCTCTAACCACTGCGCCATGCGGGCAGCTTTATTCAGTGTGTGAAATTAACAAGTAAGTACCTAGAGACGTGAGGTGTATAAGCTGGTAAAATTTCAGAATTTGGCGTATTGGTCAATGAAAGATCAGATGAGTGTTTTGGCCCATAGGCCTCTTGTAAAAAATTTATGTGCATGTGTTACCAGTCTTTAAATTCAATTTGAATGCAACTGCATCATTATATAAAAGGGAGGACCCATGTTTGTGGTTATCTATTGAATTTAACATTGTTGTTTTATATTTGAGTTCTTTTATATTGCTTATGTTACTTGTGAGTCCATTAATAAACTGATATATAATGTATTATTTCTAGGTATAACAATAAAAGGATAAAATAGACATATAAGTAATTTCAGTTTAGCATGGTTATTTGACACTTAAGCAATGCTTTTTTTATTTATGCATATTTTATTATGTATAACATAATTATGCAGCAAAGCTTGAATAACCACATATTAAAATTCATACAAGGTTGATTTTCTATATGAAAGTGGATATAGAAATGACTCCTCCTGAAGGATTCTCACAGAGCCATTTGATGTAAATACTCCCATAACCAGGAGTTACTCCCCCTGAGGGATTCTCACAGAGCCATTGGATGTAAATACTCCCATAACCAGGAGTTACTCCCCCTGAGGGATTCTCACAGAGCTATTTGATGTAAATACTCCCATAACCAGGAGTTACTCCCCCTGAGGGATTCTCACAGAGCCATTTGATGTAAATACTCCCATAACCAGGAGTTACTCCCCCTAATGGATTCTTACAGAGCCATTTGATGTAAATACTCCCATGCGTGTAGGTAGGAGTTATTCCCCCTGAGGGTTTCTGACAGAGCCATTGAATGTGAATACTCTCATAATCAGGAGTTACTCCCCCTAAATAGCTCTGGAATCGATAGATCAAGAAAGTAAAATTGAAAATAGTTCCCGGAATTTCTAAGCAATATATGGGACTGGTGTGTTAACTGAACTTCAAGTCATACAGGAGAAAATGCTATTCGGAAATCCTTTTATTGTTTCAAATTATCTTTTGAATGAACTGAGTTACATTGCATGGTGTATGCCTACTCCAGAATGAGACAGTTTGAATTTTATCTCATTTTAAGGGGTTACCATAAACAGACACATTTTATTTGAAAGTGAATCTGACAATGCTTCCATGAGATTTTAACACAGTATGGAGTACCTGAGGGCTGCCTGATCATTCAAGAAAACTTAGCAGAGGAGTAATATGATGAGAAGTTGTATTATATCATGTTGTCTATAGGAAATGATTTGGTGAAGTATACTCAGTCAGAAAGTTGAATTGTTTACTCATTAATTTGGAGTAGCATATTGTACATTTAATGTCATGTTTAGGAATAGTTCCAAGTGTTCAATGCTGTATCATCAGTTCATGTTTGTGAATATATCTCAATACTGTATCACCACTGCTACATTTATTGTCATGTTTGGGGATAGTTTGGAGTTGTATTATCAGTGTTCCAATTGAATGTGGATGTTGTCATTGATATTCAGAAAAGATGGTGATTTTTTTTCTCCGGGTATTATCATGGAATCTGAAGTTCATATTAGTCTGTACACTAATGTACAGTTAAGTATACATAGTGAAAATACAATTATTTAATACATGTATTGTAATATTATACATTTATTATAATATAATCAGTCATAAGCCTCATATGCTTGTGATCACCCTCATAAACTTATAAAGGTGATAGCAAATTTATGGTTCACCAAGACTTGAACTGTAGTTTGATTGGAAGCAGGGAATATTAATGGTTGTTCATGTGTCTGGGAATCATGAATTTTAAGTGTTCACCTTAATGAACAGTTCATAAGTATTTAAGTACACTGAAAAATTCAAAACTGTAGTAGGTTTAAGCATCAAATGTCTTGCAGTTTGGACCGCTACTGATTAGCATAATTATCTGATTCAGTAATGTAGTGTGTCATTATTACAGAACAATTCATTGCATTTTATAGATCGCCTTTGGAGTTTATAAAATTTCAATAATTGCAACTTTCTTAAGTTTTTCTTATAAAATCCTTATAACGACTCCTTGCTGTCCATACAGCTTTGTGTGATTTACGGTCATTTCATGTGATTGTGACTGACATACTATGAGTGACATCCAGAGCGAATGTCCGAATTTCAAAACTTACCAATAAACCATTTAATTAAAAAATTTTAAAAAATATTACCCTAGTTAACAGTTCAAAGGCAATGTAAAATTCTGAGAAGTTATATATCAGTAGTTCGTAAAAAAAAAATGTACTGTAATCTTCTGTATTATTTATCTGTTGTAATTCATTTTGTTAATATGCAAATTATAGCTAACAAGTTACATATTCATAGTCTTTTTTATGTTTTAGTGTCTTGTATTCAACTGAATAATGTTAGTGGGTTTCCAAATATTTACTAGTTCGTGAGGATGGAATTTTGTGGTTAATGTCATTTTAAAAATTTACAACATTATGCTATAGAAGCTATTGCTAAGAATAACCAGTTCGTGGGGATGTAAATTCGTTGGTGAAAGGTATCCACGAAATCCACGAACATTGAGCCCCCACAAACAATAATGATTCCACAGTATAACAAAATACAAATTTGTATACTTTGAATTATATCATTTTTGTGTAGGCATTTCCTATTTCCAGTGTTCTTTTAATATCATAATCATGATTGAAGTACATGTATAAGATTTCACTGATAGATATCAGTCTGATAAGAAAAGATCAACGGGCAATGGTTAAATATGTATGTGGGAAGTCTTAATCAAGTACTAGCATTCTGACAGAAATTCCACACGGGTTTTTATTCTAGTAATGATAACAGCTTTTGTGTGGAAGTACAGTAAAATTGGTTTGGAATTCATTCAATTACAACATGCTTATTTTGATAGTTATCGTTGGGTACTGTTTAAGTTACTCCCCTTGGAATGCAGAGACGGACCATGACTACGGTCATTTTTATACGGTTTGGTAAATGATCCTATTGTGTATCAATGATTCAAACTAATCTGATCATAGACACACACACAAAAGAAATTCAGACCAATAAAAACCACAAATTATTTCTAAAAATTGTGTTGTCATCACACTCATAAGTGACTTTCATCACATTGAGCATACTAAATCATATTTAGACACTTGATTTAACTGAATAATGAAAGTAGTAATTTTCAACATAATGTCTTTTTTTTTTTTTTTATTTAAATAGATATCCAGAACAGGTCTTTGATTGTACCATGTGTAGCATGTATGACAAAAATTGTGATAAGTAATTATTTTGCTCTTGAGGAGACTTAATTTATAGATAATTATTCAACGGACTAAGAATAAACCAGATGGAATTAGTGTTAGACAATCATCAGTAAAGGTCATTTTCCCCAGACTTGGCTCACATGATATAAGAGCAATTGGCTCAAGTAAACTTTTTTTTTTTGGTCGAAATTTTATATTGTCAGTCTGTGAGACATCTGCCAACCAAAATATTTTTTTTTTATGAATCATCAGTGAATAAACTGTGTTCAAATCAAGGACCATACTGAGGAAGAAATAGAAAAATGAAAACAAGTAGTTTGTATATTATGTAGAACCACTGTTGAAAAAGACAAAACTGTAATGAAATCTTCCTTTTATAGTGAAGATCAAGACATTAGGATCCTGTAGTGGAGATGAGGACTTAGCTTCTTCGGGGCCTTCTGCAGTGAAGGTTAGGACCTTCTTTAGTGAAAATCAGCCTTCCCATAGTGAAGACCAGGACTTTCTTTAGAGAATATTGGGGCCTTTTGTAGAGCAAATTAGGACCTTCTTTAGTGAAGATCAGGATTTTCAGCAGTGAAGATTAGGGCCTTTTGTAGAGAAGGTCATGGCCTTCTGTAGAGAAGATTAGGATCTTCTGTAGTGAAAATCAGAAATTCAATTGTGAAGATCAGGACCTCCTGTAGAGAAAATTAAGGCCTTCTAATCTGTAGTCTGTAGAGAAAACCAGGGCCTTTTGCAGAGAAGACCAGAACTTCTAATAATGAAGATAAGGGCCTTCTGCAATGAAGACCTGGGCCAGGATGGGACCACAGAAGGAGTTGGTCAGTTTGAAAGTAAGTTCCTTTTTAAAGAAGACAAAGTGTACAAAATATTACTCCTGTGAATAATTGTAAGGCATACATGTACACATTGTAATGTTATAATTCCTTATGTGGCAGTAGTAGAGATTTGAAGTTTAGCAGGGGAAGAGAGAAGGGAATCTTTAAACTTTTCTTATCATGATATAATTAGCTATAATTAAGCTGATATGTAACATCCTCATGTTTTGTGCATTTACATTGACATCAGGAGCCTTGTACAACAGTTCCTAAATTTTGACACAGGAATTTATAGGGACAATATTTAAATTCTATTTTTCATCAGCAAGGCGACTATTCATTGGATGAATGTCAAGAGACACCTTGTATATAGTGAAGATTAAAGACTGTTTGAATTTAATCATGTTATTTGGTTCAATGTAGGGTCACACTGGGGGGTTTTATGCAGGATGCATTTGTTAGAGAAAGGGTAATACTGGCTGAGATGAATTTCATGGTCCATGAATCTTTTGTCCTTTATATTTAGTTAGAAATACGGTATTTGTTGTGTTAAAAGTTAGTGATGTCACAAGATTATGCAATGTGTGTGTGTAATTCATTCAAACATGTTAGCGTTTCCACACATTGTGTTATGATTTTAAAGACATTCACAGGAAAAAAATCAATATTGAAAATAAATTCTCAAAGAGATTTGAAAGTATAAAATGTGAATAGGACATTGTGATAGCAAAATAAATATTTGTGAAAGCTTTCAAATTTGTTTTGGGATTTGTCTTAGTGCACTAAGTCACAAATTAAATCAGCAATTTATTTCAGTTATTGCCACATTCACAATAGCAGTATGACAGTATTTGTAGGTAATTTGTAGGTATTGTGATGATGTTCATAGTAACAATATTTGAGGGTACTATGATAATGTCTACAGTGACAGTATTTGTAGGTATTATGATAATGTCTACAGTGACAGTATTTGTAGGTATTATGATAATGTCTACAGTGACAGTATTTGTAGGTATTATAATGTCTACAGTGACAGTATTTGTAGGTATTATGATAATGTCTACAGTGACAGTATTTGTAGGTATTATGATAATGTCTATATTGGCAGTGTTTGTAGGTATTATAATGTCTACAGTGACAGTATTTGTATGTATTGTGATAATGTCTACAGTGACAGTATTTGTATGTATTGTCATAATGTCTACAGTGACAGTATTTTTAGGTATTGTCATGATGTCTACAGTGACAGTATTTGTAGGTATTATGATAATGTCTACAGTGACAGTATTTGTAGGTATTATGATAATGTCTACAGTGACAGTATTTGTAGGTATTATGATAATGTCTATATTGGCAGTGTTTGTAGGTATTATGATAATGTCTACAGTGACAGTATTTGTAGGTATTATGATAATGTCTACAGTGACAGTATTTGTAGGTATTATGATAATGTCTACAGTGACAGTATTTGTAGGTATTGTCATGATGTCTACAGTGACAGTATTTGTAGGTATTATGATAATGTCTACAGTGACAGTATTTGTATGTATTGTGATGATGTCTACAGTGACAGTATTTGGAGTTATTGTGATGTCTACAGTGACAGTATTTGTAGGTATTATGATAATGTCTACAGTGACAGTATTTGTATGTATTGTGATGATGTCTACAGTGACAGTATTTGGAGTTATTGTGATGTCTACAGTGACAGTATTTGTAGGTATTATGATAATGTCTATATTGGCAGTGTTTGTAGGTATTATAATGTCTACAGTGACAGTATTTGTTGGTATTATGATAATGTCTACAGTGACAGTATTTGTATGTATTGTGATAATGTCTACAGTGACAGTATTTGTAGGTATTATGATAATGTCTACAGTGACAGTATTTGTAGGTATTGTCATGATGTCTACAGTGACAGTATTTGTATGTATTGTGATGATGTCTACAGTGACAGTATTTGTATGTATTGTGATGATGTCTACAGTGACAGTATTTGGAGTTATTGTGATGTCTACAGTGACAGTATTTGTAGGTATTATGATAATGTCTACAGTGACAGTATTTGTATGTATTGTGATGATGTCTACAGTGACAGTATTTGTAGGTATTATGATAATGTCTACAGTGACAGTATTTGTATGTATTGTGATAATGTCTACAGTGACAGTATTTGTATGTATTGTCATAATGTCTACAGTGACAGTATTTTTAGGTATTGTCATGATGTCTACAGTGACAGTATTTGTAGGTATTATGATAATGTCTACAGTGACAGTATTTGTATGTATTGTGATGATGTCTACAGTGACAGTATTTGGAGTTATTGTGATGTCTACAGTGTTTATAGGTATTGTCATGATGTCTACAGTGTGACAGTGTTTGTAGGATTGCCGTGATGTGTACAGATGTTCATAGTGGCATACTTGTAGGTGTCATCATAGGCAGTATTTGACTAGGAGAAGCTGAGATGGACATTGTAGAGATATTAAATTTGTCCTTAGTCCTTGGAAACATGGATATTCAGTATGTCATGGTTTGTATTGAAAGGGATAGTAAAAGTCATATTATTCAATTTTTAGGCCACCTGAGTAAACTCATGTGACATATTGCAGTTGGTCTGTGTCTGTTGTCGTGCATCATCAGTTAACAATTGAACATTTTTAACTTCTTGATAATTACCATTCCAGTTCTTTTCAAATTTGGTATGAAGCATCTTTGGGGCAAAATGGACATAAGTTGTAAATTTCAGGACTCCTACCCTCCTTGAGCCTTAGGGGAGGGCCAAAACTGCCACAAACCAACTGTCAAAAATCTTCTGCTCTAGAACTGCACATTTGTAAGAAAACCTAAATGCATAGTAATGTAGAGCAGGAAGGCCTCTACCAAAATTGTAAATTCCATGATCCCCAGGGTAAAGGTTCTGATCCTAAGGTGGGGCCAAACTTGGTATATGGTATTTGTGAGTAAAACATTTTTTTTGAAAACATCTTCTTTAATGCCATTGATACCAAATTGAAACTAAATGGGTATTTGGATAGAGCAGGTAGCCCTTTACCAAAACTGTTAATTTCATGATCCTGGAGGTAGGGGTTTTGGTATGAGTGTGGAGCTGAAATGGTAAGTGATTAAATGTGTTAACAAGTGAACATTTTTAACTTCATGATAGCTACTATTGCAATTCTTTTCAGATTTGGTTTGAAGCATCTTTGGCACAAGGTGGACATAAAGTGTAAATTTCAGGACTCTCCCCCCCCCCCCCCTCCAGCCTTTAGGACAGGGCAAAAATAGCCAAAAAGTAACCAATTTTCAAAAATCATCTCTAGAACTGCACATTTGTAAGAAAACCTAAATAGATAGTAATGTAGAGCAGGAAAGCCCTCTACCAAAATTGTAAATTCCATGATCCCCAGGATAGAGGTTCTGATCCCAGGGAAGGCCAAACTTGGTATATAGTTTTCAAGTGTAAAACATATAGAAAACATCTCCTTTAATGCTACCGATACCAAATTGAAACTAAATGGATATTTAGAATGAGTACGTAGCCGTTTACCAAAATTGTAAATTTGTGATCCCAGGGGTAGGGGTTTTCGTGTAAGGGTGGGGCCAAAATGATCAGTGACTTAAGAATTGAACATTTGCAACTTCTCGATAACTTGCATTCCAATTCTTCCGAAATTTGGTATGAAGCATCCTTATATTAGGACAAGGGTGACACAAATTGTAAATTTCAGGGCTTCTGCTCCCCTGGTACCCCAGGGGTGGGGTTATCCTGTTAGAATAAGAGGAACATATCATTGTGAAATTTATGATAACTCCCCCAGGACCTCATGGTTGGGGCAAAAATTGGAGAGAGAGAAAAAAAAGGCAAAAGTTTAAAAAATCTTCTCAGCTCCCACACATGTGGGAGAAAAACCTTATGCATGATGCATCGTTATTGTGTCCAGTGAAGCCCTTGACCAAAATTGTGAAATTTACTGTACCATGGTCAGGGAAATATTGGCTGATTTAAATGCTTCAAACTTCATCTTCATTTGTTTTGTAATTGAATAGAAATTGTATGCATATATAGAAAGATCATATAGCTGTGAACAAAAGACTCCAGAATGAGGCTTAAATGTAAATGAGACTCCCAGACAGGTTTAGGTATGGGCTATGATACTCATGTGACCATTAAGGCCTGTGGGCCTTTTGTTTGTGAAGAAGTGAAATGAAACCAAACAATTCATACAAGTCACTTTCTATGCATAATAATGATTTTGTTCATTTAGCTGGATTTATTTCCAAGTTTAAAACAATTTATCATCTTCAAATTGCATCCCTTTAATTTTTGCTTCCAGGACAAAAATTCAATATAATGTAACTTCTCATGGACATGCTGTCATTTCAGAGTTAATACATATCATTCATATATCTTTTTTTTTTGTAATATTAGAGAGGAATAGGATAATTTGGGGTGAGAAAAAAAAATCACCAAAATGAGCTTGACTATCGCTTGAAAACATCAACATATATTCCCATAGAAACAGTTTCAAGTGAAGGAAAATGGGTGGGAGGTGGGGGTGGGGGGGGGGGGGGGGGTTCCCAATGAAAAATGCAAGGGCCAGACATACTCACATACTCTTAGAAAAATTCTTGATGATAGCTTTTGAATTCAAAAATATTTTGCAGTTTATGCATAGCCAATCCCATCCCTTTTTTCTATAGGCCCAAAACATTATCTACAATATTCTGTAGATTTGCATCTACCTTGTATTACATTATGCATTATTGCAAAATATTTGTGTACAGGTGATTTATGAAAAATTACGAAATGTAATTTCATTGAAAAATCTTTGTTATACCAATGATTGAATGACAGCAATTATTTCATATTTTAAAGTGTTACGCTTGAATGAGCACAGTACAGTACAGTATTCTTAAAAAGGGTAGGGAATATGTAGTGTAATACCTGCACCTGCATTTGATAGATATCATAAAACATATTCAGTTTTTGTAAGATACACACAAATTAATGGATGTTAACAAATAATAATCATGACAGATTTAAAGTCTTCTTTCAAATACATTCTGAATGTTGGCATTCAATAATCAAGGTAGTGTATTTGAAAGGAAATTAGATATCATTTGAAAAATTTTTATTGAATATATTGACAATGGTACCAATAAAATAAAAAGTTGTAAGGCTGGCAGTAACGGATTCATGAGGTATTCAGCAGTCTGTACACTGTCCCTATACAGCCCTAGGCTGTAGAGTTTGAACGGGTCAATACCTCTTTCAACACGTCATTGTCATAATGTATCCCAAGGAAAAAAAAATGCCAGAAGATCTTTACTCATTAACCTGTAAAAAGTTTGAATTGATTTGAATCAGTTCAAATCCTGGAGAGGTTTCAACTGATGGTACAGTTAGTTAGAATATGACAAGCTGAAGTGAATTTGCTCTTCGCTAGATGTTCCCCAGGGATAGGCAACAACATGCTTCAGGTAAGCATCAATGAATTGGAGGTGTCACATGATAGGTAAATCCATACAACTCGCAGAGTTATTGTGTATTTTGACGGAAGTTCAAGTGAATGGTGTAATTGATGCAGCAGGGAAAAAACACAGCATAGAATTCAGTGTTGTAGTAACACATAGGGCGCTGTATCTAAGGAGACGTGTCATGCTGATGGCATCTCAAAAAGTAGGTTTGTCTTTTTAAGATTTTAAGTGACATTGTTCACATTACAGATGACATATTATAAAGACTGTTTCCAAAGTTTATAGATTTCATATATACTGTTTTGGGTATAATAATGCCAAAGTTATAAAAATAAAAGAAATTTCAATATTTGTAATATAGGCTGCAGACTGATTTTAAAAGCATTTATGTGACCTGTTCTTCTGATATATATTAATAAATACCCCCACCCCAAGATTGAAGATTAGGCTCTGATAGCTTTTGTTGCAACTTCAAACTTGCAGGTCAAGCTTTTGATCGATGCAAGCTAGAGACCTCATGCTTTATGAAATAAAAGGTAATATTCAAACATGGAATCAAGATGATATGTCAGGTCAAAGGTCAACTTAGCAAATAGCCAAATCTGAATTTGGCCATGGTCAAGGACTGATCTGACCTATTTCCTTATTTAAAATTCAAAATGGTATGCATACAAGATCAAAGATCAATAGTATCTTTTAAGGTTTTAACCTAACATTGAACTATATAAGACTTTTGTGAACTGATTGATGATGGTGAAAGCTGTATGTCAGATAAAGGTCAAGGTCAAATTTGCTATGGAAGACATGCCAGTAACTGCAATCAGGAACATTGTGTTTCACGAATTCTAAAACCTTAGAAAACATTTTTGTTATGTAATCTTTTTTATTTTATTTTAGGCTTTATATAGAAGACTTTTATTTAAAAATTAAAAACCTGTAGGTGTCAATTACTGTCCATTATATTTGATAAAGGACAGATGCTGTTTACTGTTGAAAATAATGGACAGTAGTTGTCCACTTATTGGACACTGCCAGGTAAATCCATTAGCCTACAGGTAGACTGCAAATAAGAGAAAAACAATACATTTGTCAAAGAGAAACAAATTTATTTTAAATTCCCTACAAGGGCCTCTGTGACTGAGTAGTTAGAGCATCGTGCTCAAAATCACACGGCATCTCACCTCTAGTCGGCATGGGTTCGATTCTGGCTCGTGCTGACATGGTTGAGAAAGTTTGCCGGTTTACTTTCTGAAGGTCAGTGGTCTCTTCCTGGGTATATTTTCTGCGATCTCTCTTCCACCAATATATACTGGATGCCAAAAGATAACTGAAAAATTGTTTCGTGTGGCAGAAAACAACAATCAGCCAGTCAATTAAATTCCCTACAAATAAGAATCCAGACAGATAGATCAGAAAACGACTGAAACAAATGAATAGTTCATCTTGTATAATTCTCAGCTGCTCCAACTTAAAGATTCCCATTTATTTTTTTTAGATTCCAGTCGCCATTATTATATTGCATCAAAACTTAAATTTGAAAGACATATTTCTATGCTGTATTGTACAAGATCCAGAGGCTTCTTCACAATTAAGCTATTTTTTATGTTTATTACTGAATTATTATTTTT
Source organism: Ostrea denselamellosa (assembly GCA_024699665.1). Lineage (NCBI taxonomy): Eukaryota > Metazoa > Mollusca > Bivalvia > Ostreida > Ostreidae > Ostrea > Ostrea denselamellosa. Next base: position 3,687,223 of record JAMZEH010000049.1, on the reverse strand, counting down.
GTTTTCATCAATAATTTCACTTCACTTCATAAGATGGGAATCGTGGGTTCTTTTGGCTGGTGTTAATTATTTCCTCATCCATTATATTAAAAAGGCAATACTTTTCAGATTAAAATTTGACTCCATAATTTTTTTGCCCTCCATATCCAGAATATATCACTCATTAAGATAGTAATCACAGTACTTAAATTTTGATTGTGCAATGAAAATGTTCTCACCATCAGAGGTAAACATGTTGATATGGTTCAGTTCTATGGAGTAAGTGAATATAAAACACCTGGTGCACAGTAAGATACCTTTGATTACTTACCTGACACTGTCCAATAAGTGAGTTGAAGAAACAGACTTCTACACAAGACTGGTTATATTGTTAGACTATTCAAATATACCTTTATTCATAATTATCATTGACAGTAGATACATGTATACAAGACTGAAGGATAAAGATATTTTTTTTTTAACTGGATTATCATTGACTGATGTTATCTTTTATTTCATAAATTTATTATTTTATTGTTTTTCAAGATTAATTCATAAATTTAACAGATTTGCAAAATTAAATTGGCCCAAAAATGTCCAGATCTATGAATGATTTTCATTATATTTGGAAATAAATGTGTACATTTCTTATTCAGAATCTATGATATACCTAGGTATATATTTCTAGCAGTACAAAAATCTGAAATATCTCGTGGTACCCACCAATTCAGTGTTTCATGAGCGAGTTGTGTTGTGCCTTAGGACAATCATTCAGTATATTGAAGATTGCGTATTAAATCTGCAGTTTCTGATGTTTTAAAACTCATTGCATTATATCGCAGAAAAAGCTCTCATTGCATTGATTTATTCCCGTCAGCTAACACTGCATGCAGGGAATACATAGGGATATTCATGAACATGCAATATATATAGGAGATTAATTGGCCAAAAGGCAATTCTTATTAATAATGAATGGAAAGGCAGGGAAAAACATGCATTGTAGAATTGACATCCAAATCTCTGAAGTGTTTGTGTGTGTTACATTATTTTTTCATTCTTCCGATATTGATACTATATATTTGTAAAGAATATATACAGTATTTTGACTTTGAATTGATTATCCATAAATTAATAGATTTTGACATGATATGCACTAGGGAAATAGAAAAATTTGGTCTGTAGACTTGCTTCTAGAATTTCATGGTGACATATTATCCATCCTCTTGAGATTCATTAAATATATGAATGTGCCCTCCTCCATCAAGTTTGCTCAAAGGATCATAATTGCATTTCGCAACAGATTGCAGCGAAAATCAGAATATTTACTGAAAACATTTAAAATGTATAAAAATTGCTCTAATATTCCAAGATTAAAATCATGCTAATAGTCCTTGAAAACGATAAACTACAAGTGGCTGATATATAGGTCGCAGACAGGAAGTATCTCTACATTCATGGAAATCTTCGTATCAATGGCAGTGATTTACATTAGCTTATATTGAGTGCTAACAAAGAATGACAGTTAAATATTGGAATACTGGATCTCACTTACTGGGTCATCTAGCTGCTAGACTAGTAAAGGATGAGATTTCCCCAGTGGTTTTGCAATTATTCAAAAATAAATTGCAAAAGCATGTTCATAGAAGGAAATATTCAAACAAAATGAAATAATTGCAATAAAAAGAGCATTTGATTTTATTAGTCATTTGATTGAAAATCACTGCCGGAGTAATGGGCTTCAGAGCCTAAACATCATTCTTTCATTTCTTTATCTCCTCAAATAAGAAGGAAGTGCCAACCATGAATAAGGGGGGGGGGGGGGTCTTGTGCATTATTTATCCCTATCATTTTATTGCTTCTTGTGAATGCATAAAAACTCAGACACTCTTTGTTAGGTTAGGACTCCTTTCAGAAGCATGCAGCTGGTTTGTTTATGAAGTGATAGAAAAAATCTAATAATGTTCATCCAATGACTTATTTGTTAATACTGACAAAATCTCGGTCAAAAGAAATGGTGTGTTATACTTTTCTAATCACCTATTAGTTGTTCATTTGACTGACAGTGAATAGTTAATTATTGATGACTTTTATTTTATTCATTTCTGTATCTAACCTCGGGTTTTCTCAGAATTACTTTATTAGTGTTAGAGATGGCTGGCAATTACCATCAGAGATAATTATACTTTAGATTTATGGAAGATTTCAGCTTCCAATAATGAAATATCTTATTGGTGATTGCACTGAAGTGCCGTTGCTCTTTCTTCACCTCTTTGAATTTAATGAAAAATGCTGGAGTTATACAAACCAATATAAAGCAACTTTACGTATATCCTATAAAATCACTGTGGTGTATTTGTATCTGGAACATAATGTGAAACACATGTGTACACACAAGTAACAGTTGCCAGTCCATGAAACTAAACAATTGGCACAGGAGACTTTGGGTAATATAATGCCATTGCCCAACACTTCCTACTGACAATTCAGAAGTTTCTTTTTTAAAATAACCTGGAATTTCAATCTAAAGATTCTCTAGAAGCACCATTTTTATTCAAACTTTGTACAAGGAATTCTTGGATGTTGGGATTCAAACTGAAGGGCCATGGTATTTCCAAAGGAAGAAACTACAGAAATGAAGAAGAAAAGCACAGAGTTGTTTATTTATTCTCCCTGATTCACAAAATAATCCCAAGTTCATGGCAATTGTGTCTCAACAAGAATGAGGTTTGATTCAGGTGAGCATTGTGATCCATTGGCCTCATGTTTTTTTTTTTTTTATATATATGGCATCGTTTACCAGATCAATTTGCTTGTTTGTATTTTACATGAATTAATTTCTTTTACTTCTATAAGTTATTGTTATTCCTTAATGAGTGGTTGGTTTGCATTTTGAATGCTGACAGTAAACGACAGAAATAAGTTGAGTCATGCAGGTTTTTACTACAGTATTTAAGGAGAGATTCGCTTGTGATCTGAATTTAAGGGCCTGCCTATTCACCTTAAGCTCCTAGTGTCAACTTCAGGGATTTTCTTTTTTCAATCTTCCTTTCCAAAGTCCTTGGTCTTTACTTATTATATGAGATTTAAATTCATAATTTTAAAGTACATTTTGCATTGAAACAGAATTTAAACCAATATTAACATTAGTTGCCAATTATTTAGAATAAATATACACAAGTTTCGTAGGATTAATGGGCAGTTAGCATTGTGGGTGTACTTTATCAAGAGATGGTTTCAAGGTAATGATTTACACAGCTTTCTGAAATGTAATCACCTCTTTTTACCCTGTGCACTGACTTAAACAACACTAGTTACGTTTGGCAGTGTTTCTATGTAAATTCAGAACATTTATTTAATTTTTTTTTTTAAAAATCATATTTTCACAAAGATTGGCATAAGATTTTTCAGCAGTTTGCATTGAGATTACCAGGCACTTGAATTTGAAGTTATTGGCTGGGTTCCACAACATGCATCCATCTTATAGTATGGTGAATGCCAGGTGGGAGATGGCACAAGAGGGCACCCTCATGTAGGGAACCTACTTTGTGTAATCCACTCATCTCTGGCCTCACATTCCCCAAATTTTGAACAGTTGTTGTGGACACCTTGAAGATGTGCATTGTACTTTTTGGAATTGCTCAGACATTTTTTGAAAAATTTACATGTAATTGTCATTTTTTCAGCATCTTTTAAATAGATAGTACCTACTTTGTGTAATTAACTCCTCACTTTCCTCTAGCTTCACATTCCCCCCAAACTTTGCACAGTTATTACAGACACACTGAAGATGTGTATGTGACTATTTGGAAGTGATCTGACATATTTTAAAAAATTTACATGTAGTTGAATTTTGTAATTTTTTCAGCATCTTTTAAATAGACGGTACCTACTTTGTGTATTCAACACCTCTCACAGGTTTCTCAATAGACATTCCTCAAAATTCAACACAGTAGCAAATGAGTGATTCTACTTTCTCCATCAAAGATAACATATTTTAAAACAACCTGGCCATTTCTATTCTTGAATCGATTTTTTTACTAGATGAATTTCAGAAAAATTATACTTGTATATAACAATGCATATTGCCCCCAAAATCAACTTCAAAATAAAAACTTTAAAGTTTAAATATGAAATGAGTAAATATCAAGAGCTTAATTATAATGTCACAGTATAGAAATAACATCTTAAAATAATTTCACAAATAAGAATTCTAAGACGAGAATGAACAAGTGAAGATAACAAACAATGATCAATTTCACAACTCTTATAAAGAATACAAAATGAAGAGTAGGGCAAACACGGACCCCTGGACATACCAGAGGTGAGATCAAGTACCTAGGAGGAGGAAGCATTCCCTGTTGAACAGTCACGCCCACCATTAGCCCTCTATCCCGATCAGGTAAACGGAGCAATCAGCATACAAAGAACTGCCTAACAATTTGGTATGAAACCTGTCATACATCATTTGATCCATTAATGGCTTGCATTTGCAAATTAGATCATTATAACGACCACAGAATTTGTGAAATGCTGACAAATATTTCATGCAAGTTCTCTGACTGGGATACAGCAATGCATGCCCTACTGTCACTCGTTAATCTTGGTATACTGTAGAATGATTCATGCAAAAAATTACCTGTGCTTTTTAATTATACTATATTCCAACAGATATTAGGCAAAAACAATTTTGTGATGTCACACATGTGCAAAAAGGAAATAGATTAGTTTTACACATGCGTGGGTGTTATTGGGCATTTTATTTAGCTCACATTGACAATGTTGGGAAAACCTTATGCTATGTAGAGTATTATTCTCTCTATATATCCCTGAGATCTGCATCCCGGTTAAAGTTTTTAGAATTACAGTAGTTCAATTCCCAAGCTGTTGTAGGCTTTTGCATGGGCATCTGGGGATGTGCTCTGCAACTATTCTTGATTTAGGTGATGAATTTGGTCTATGGAATTCAGATGATAACCCAGTCAAGGTTTGGGACTTTTATATTCTAAGTAACTGTGTGTGTGTGTGTGTGTGTGTGTTGGGGGGGGGATCTGAACCAAACTTGCATGAAAGCTGCATTTAGTAATGTTATTGCCATCCTTGCTTCAGATGCTGAGTGTGATCTATATTTTAGAAGAGCTGATCACATTAAATTGTTTGGAGTCAGTTAAAGTTTACATTCCTCTAGGTCCTACCTTGATCAGACTTGCTTGGGAATTACATTCAGGGATGTTAACTGCCAACCTTGCATCAGATGCTGAGTGTGACCTACATTTTCCAGATGATTAACCATGTTTAAGTTTTTAGAACAAGTTAAAGTTGTATAACTAGGTTGCACTCATCAGTATACGTGACCCCAACCTAGACCAAATTCCTGTCATACATAAGGACTACAGACTTGACGTAACTCACTTTGGACCCAAAATGTGAGATGTATCTTCTTGACAAACTTTATATATAATGGGGGTAGATATGACCTTTAATATCATTTGTCCTTGACACCTTTCTGATATGAATGTGTTTTGTGTTGATTTTTGTTGTTTATGTGGAATAAAGATGTCCACAAATTCAAATTCTTTTCAGCTATGACTCCATGAACGTTTTATCAATCAAACATTGAAAATTGGAACCCCGTCAGATCTGTGCAAATATCAACAGGAAACCCATTGAGGTTGTTGTGTTCTAATGTTCTCTTAGGGCATGTTGAAAAACAGTATATGAAACAACCATAAAAAAGTTGTAAACAAACATATGCCTTCCACTGTGATTGGTTTTCAAGTTTCCTTTACATTTTGTATTGTTTTAAGGTCCCATGTTCAAAGATGATAATTATTCATCAAGTAAAGTAAAAATTACTAATTGAAGAGCTGTAACATTCTCCTCAGGAAATAAAATGTTATTGACCTGATAGTTTATATAGAACTGGTACGATTTAATTTTCTCTGTGTTTTGGATACTGTACAATTGATGGTGTATTGCTTTGATCACAAGGAACATATTTGATAGGACAGACTGTATTAATTGTCCACTGGTAGAGGAACAAATATTGGCATAGAATGAGATCGGATCTGACACCCGATAATTAACGATTGTCTACTCCCTCACCACCATTGTAAGTTTTATCAAGAATTGTTTAAAGGGTTCATTTATTGATTAAAGTGTATTTCACAATTCCAGATTCCACTGAAACTTTTTCATGCTTTGGTAATTGTATACTGCAATGATGGGTAACAGGACACTACAACATGTGGTGCTGTAGCAACATCATGATTGAATTGACAGTCATTGTTGTGCTTCCTTTTTTGGCGTGTACAATTGACAAACTCTGATGCTGTAACTTCCTGTTCATCTGGATTTAATGGTACTCTTGCTCAACTCACAATTGCTCATCTCAGGTGAGTCCACCACAGAATGACGTAGATTGAGAGACCACTCTGAGCCAAAGTATGCTAGCATTTGCAGCTGATGTAAATTTTAACTGCAGATGATTAAAAACCAATGAATGCATAGAACAAGCAAATATATTGAGTACCACTGAATCTAAACTGAAGCATTCCAATTACTGGTAGATGAATTAATCATTGTGGAGATCAAATTATTCATTAAAGAGAGACAGACCCTCTTGATCAACTAAAAACTGGACTAGGTTTCTGCCTGGATATCCTGCAGGATTCTGATGGCTATGGGAATGGTACCATACCGTAATCTATGCATTGTTTGGAGGTTTATTACATTTAGTGGGTACAATGACACAAATTCCATGTATTTGGGGTGTACTGTTTTTTATACCTGCGGTTTGTTGCTAGCTTGATACAGCTTTCACCAGTCCTGAATGGCTGGAATGTTGTGGTAAATGAATGTTTTATTTACATGTAAATTGAAATTGCTGAATTAAAGGACTTGGGTACAAATTCATTGCTTACAATACAATGGTCTATAATTTAAATTTTCTGATTGGTAAAGGTCATTGTTAAAACCTTGATATGATGTGCAGTTGTAAAATTTCAAAAAGTTTTGTGAAGGGAGTTGGGGAAGGGGGAGGGGGGGGGGGGGGGGGGGGGGGGGGTGCATGGTACACTTCTTCCTCCTTTCACTTGAATAAGGACTATAGCGGAGAGCAAAGTTTGAGAGTCTGAGCCATTGTGATTGATAAAGAAATCAAGACACTCTAACACACTGCATGTTCTCTCAGTATACGGGTACATGAAATTATGTGAGTCAGGTATATTATATGTGTGACATGAATAATTAGACGTTAAGCATGACCCACAACAATATAGACACAGTCAGAGACAGACCATACATATTTCAAAATGCCTTCTTAAGAAATAATGCAAACAGATTTTCTTGGTATTTCTTTGGTATATCACAGATATTGAATCAAAATTTTATGGTATTTTTTAACAGAAATCAGAACTTTTATTGCAGAAAATGACCTGCTTTTAAAACAATCTTATTTTTATGATTTTATAGTGGTTACATTATTTATACAAATCTTTGTACACTCAGTACTGTCAGGTCTATGGTTTTATCCACAGAGATACCTGTTAATTTAAGGAACCTACAAAAGTTTCTGCATTTGTGAACACTTTGAAAAAGAAAAAAACATTAAATCATTTCTTTAAAAAAAATTTTTGTAGATTTTCTCAAAATTATTTTCTATTCCAATATGATTATTGTGAAGATTAAAGGAATGCCACGATCATTATTCTGTGATATATATATATAAACTTGACACACATCTCGCTTGCACTTCATGTTTTCCAAATACATTTTCTAATACAACTTCTTCTTCAAGTGTCCGGCTTGGTCTTTCAGACATCGACGATCATGGCTTTCCATTCTTCCCTGTTCTCTGTCTTTCTCATGAGCTCATTGTTGGTGACCTCTTTATTTGTCGCAAATTTGTATAAGCTGTCTGAATTTTGTGCGTTGTCTTCCTCTGCTCTTGTTTCCACATATTTTGCCACTCCATAACAGTTTCTCTAGTCCACCAGCCCTGATTATATGGCCGAAGAATTTGAGCTGTCTTTCTCTGATGGTGTTGAGAACGGATCTCTTGTATCCGGCCATGTCCATTACCTCTGCATTTGTTTTTCTTTTTGTCCATGATATTTTCATGATTCTCCGGATGAACTACATCTCCACTGCTTCTAGTCGCTGTTCTGTGTCCTTGGTTAGCGTCCAGCATTCGCATCCATATAGAAGAATGGTCCATACGTAGGCTCTCATAACATGGATCTTTGTATTGAGGCTTATCTTATTGTTGGTAAAAATGCATTTCATGTTGTTAAAAGTGGTCTTAGATTGTCCGATTCTCTTCTTGATTTCTGTGTCACACTTGCCATCTGGGGTGATAGTACAACCAAGATATTTAAAGGTGTTTACTTGTCTGATTCTGTCTCCATTACAGACTATGTTGCATTGTGATATAACAGCTTTTTTTTTATACAACAAGAAAGTCATTAACTTATAATTCAATTTTATAGTCATAAGAATTGATCAATATGTTGCAAAACAAATTTATAAATGATTGAAGAACATTTTTCATTTAGTATAAATCAATCGTCTGCATTCCAAGATTGATATACAAGTAGACATGTTGATGCACAGATAAGTTACTTTCTTCCATGAATGTACAGTTTTCTCGGACTGTGTATTCAAAGCAGTTCGTGTAATCTGTCAACAACAAACTAAATACATGTACTCAAAATATTTTTTTAAAAATAGATCTAGTATACCCCTACCACCTCAGCAAATTGCATGTAGGCCTAGTTTATTTCAGAAACTGACATGACATCATGGTGACCTAATTGGAAAAAGTTTCTGAGCCATAATAGAATAGATTTAAAGTTCTTGTTTTTGTGGATGATGCAGGATAACCTCAGACTTCGGAACGCCTCGGCTTTTGTTTTTCAAAACATTTCTCGGCCTCAGACGTTATCCTGCAACATACACGAAAATGCAATCTTTATTTCTTTATCATATAAATACGAGTATCAGAATTTCAAAATCAGAGGTGAAAGCAGTATATTTTTTTAAAACAATTCCCAGAGGAAAAAAACCAAACAGCCTTGTGAACAGATCTGATGTCATAGCTCAGTTATTGTCATTTTTTAAAGAAAAAAAAAGCCATTTAATTTTGTAGTTGTGCAACATATTGAAACATTGAATCGTATATATCAAACCCAGTGTCAAATCAAATCAAAGCCAAGTGATTTAGACGTGTGGAAACACAGAACCTATGCAAACCCTCAAGGGAAGAAAACCTGCTAGAAACTAAATTTTAAAGTAAATTTTAACGTTTTTTGTTAGGGGAGGGGACATATGTAAATACACATTTTAAACCCTGCCATTTTGAAATTTGTAGACATGCCACTATTGTCCCCTCCCACTTTGGCTAATCCATAGGAACACATATACACATTTCTAAACATGACATAAAAGCTTGATTAAAATGAAATACATGTACCGCTTAAGATTAAAACAAATTATGGATGTAACGAAGTCCTTTGACTTCTTTGAATGTTGATTATTTCCAGGTTGTACTGTTCATATCAGTCACATGTAGAATATTGTTTTCTCTTGTTTTCCATCGTAAATCAAATGTGTAGAGTGATAATTGTACATTTTACAGTCCATTGCAGGCAAAGTTTTTAAGAATTTTATTTTTGTGTTTGAAATATGAAGTTTGTCTAGTCTCCATAGTCCTGTCTCTTCTGACAATATTACTCACTCAAATATTCATGAATATTGATTCCTTAAAAACAGATAATCTAAGGTGATAATTATGAATATTGATTAGGTTTTTGAAATTCATCGGACATGTTTGATATATGCCTTTCTGCATCTGATCTGGGCAATTCTGATGCATCGTAAAAGTGGAGATTTTCCTTATTACCTACTTCAATGAATTATTTTATCATTGTCTTGGTTAACCCATTATGCTGAGAGACATTGATTCTTGGCCTGTGGTTATCACAGTATTGAGGTGGGAAGACCTCCCTTTGTTCTTTGAAGTATATTGATTACAAATGTGTTTACTATAAAATTTTGTTTAAAAAATTAGAGTATTGACAATCTATTATCAACAAGTCTTGCATATTATCAGTCTTGCAAGTAAAATTTTGAACTATTCAATATGGTCTACAAAAGTGTTGTTGAGATGATTGATTGTTGTTTTCCGCCACACTTCACAATTTTTCAGCTATCTGGTGGCGTCCTCTTTTTATTAGTGGAGGCGAGAACCCTGATACAATGTACCCGGGAAGAGATCACCGACCTTCTGAAAATAAACTGGCAAACTTTCTCACATATATTGGCACGAGTGAGATTCGAACCCGCACCGACTAGAGGTGAAAGACTTTGTGATTTTGAGCGCAACACTCTAAACACTCAGCCATGGAGGCCCCCTTGAGATGAAAAGTGTGGTTATTTTGGTTTATTTTTACCAGTATTTCAAGCTGTTAAACATGATAGTGTTTCGTTGTCTGTATTTATCAAGAATATTCATACAAATGAATGATTTTGGGGTAGATATTGTGAAGTGGTTTAAAAAGAAACAAAATCTGCTCCAAACTATTTCATATTGTATTTAAAGTAGTTAAGTACTTTCTTGATTCCTTATAATTTAGAACTAGAAAACTGAGGGTCAGAGAAGGCCGGGCCACAATGAAGATATCCATCAGGTGCTTTATCACTGAACTACATGTATCTAGTTAAGTAGCTGACTTTGCATAGTTGGTACATCCACCTTCGGGTTTTTTTTATGGACTGAAAGTCATAGACTTTTATCCCACAATGATGTAACGACAAAATCCATAAATCTGAAAACTGAAAGGGGTCTTCCTCTTTCTAATCTGAGCATTGCTTTTAATTTCTATGAAAACCATCTCAAGTTACTACGTGTCATAGAAAGTGCTATTATCTTGTTAATAAATTTGAAGTCAAATAATTCTGTAATGGCACAGCTGATAAATCTAAAAATTGAAGGAAGTCTTCCTTTGCCTTATTTGAGTATTGCATACCATAGGAAAGTGCTGATGGATGGATGGATGAATGAATGGATAGACAGATGGATGAACAAACTGTGATTACTTATAGGGCATCTGTCATTTGGTAGAGCACTAATTGTTTAATTTTACAGTAGTTTATATCAGTAATATCAATTTATTTAATGCAGAACAAACATCTAAAAATCTGTATTGTTACATCTGGCTATTGTGGTATGGTCAAGTAGCTGACCATTCTGGTGTATCAAAATTGGCACAGTATGTGTTTTACAATATATAACACAGAAATATTCATATTGTGCTCAGTTATCAAAAACATACTTTGTTAAACACCACTCTGATTCTATGTACAAGTACTTTGAAGTTGATATTAAAAAGATGCTCGGGTTCCTCATTGACAATATTTTTGGTGATCAAACAGTCTGTTGGAATGCTCATGGGCACAAACTGTGCTTCATATCAGCTGACCTGTTTTTATATTCTTATAAGACATTATATATTGAAAAGCTTTTATATCTGCTTCATATTTGGATATCCTATTGAACATAGATGTCAACAGCGAACTATCAACATAAATTTATGACAAATGATGACTTCAGCTTCATCATCATCAACTTCCCATATTTGTGTTGCAATATTCCATCATCACCTGCATATGGTGTTTATTTCTCTCTACTGATTTGATATGCAAAAGCATGTTATGCATATGAACAATTTTTAAACAGAGACAGGCTACTGAAAATAAGTTGATGTTGCAGGGGTTTCAACAGTTTTATTTAAAATCAGCATTTCACAAATTCTGTGGCCTTTATAATTATATAATTTGTTATTACAAGCTATCACTGGGTCAGATGCTTTCTGATGTGTTTCATACCATTTGTTAGCCCATTCTTACATACTGATTTTGATTATTTGGATAACTTTGTTTATCTGATCAAGATATAGGGTTCATGGGAGGTGTGACCATTTAACAGGAGATGTTACTTCTTTTAGACATCTCATCCCACCTCTGGTATGTCCAGGGGTCCAGGTTTTACAGGTACTCTTAATTTTACATTCTTCATAAGATTTATGAAATTGATCACTCCATTATTTTCACTTGTTCATAAATTAGGTACATGAATACCAATCAACATTTAAATTGTGTGCTACAAATGAAATTAAAATGGAAATGACGTATTAAGTATATTCGAAACAAGGGAACAACCCTGGTTCAGTGGTAGGGTGCCCACCATCTGTGTCTAAAATTTAAATCCAAATGTAATTGATCGATAATGAATCCAGAACCTCTGGCATAGCAGTCCACAATGATTAAACTGAAAGGTTAATCCACTGGTCCAAGCTAGTAGGAAGTCCATGTCTCTAAAACTACCACAAGGAAGGTCATGTTTGTAACACTACCACAAGGAAGGTCATGTTTGTAACACTACCACAAGGAAGGTCATGTTTGTAACACTACCACAAGGAAGGTCATGTTTGTAACACTACCACAAGGAAGGTCATGTTTGTAACACTACCACAAGGAAGGTCATGTTTGTAACACTACCACAAGGAAGGTCATGTTTGTAACACTACCACAAGGAAGGTCATGTTTGTAACACTACCACAAGGAAGGTCATGTTTGTAACACTACCACGAGGAAGGTCATGTTTGTAACACTACCACAAGGAAGGTCATGTTTGTAACACTACCACGAGGAAGGTCATGTTTGTAACACTACCACGAGGAAGGTCATGTTTGTAACACTACCACGAGGAAGGTCATGTTTGTAACACTACCACAAGGAAGGTCATGTTTGTAACACTACCACAAGGAAGGTCATGTTTGTAACACTACCACAAGGAAGGTCATGTTTGTAACACTACCACAAGGAAGGTCATGTTTGTAACACTACCACAAGGAAGGTCATGTTTGTAACACTACCACAAGTAAGGTCATGTTTGTAACACTACCACAAGCAAGGTCATGTTTGTAACACTACCACAAGCAAGGTCATGTTTGTAACACTACCACAAGCAAGGTCATGTTTGTAACACTACCACAAGGAAGGTCACGTTTCTAACACTACCACAAGTAAGGTCATGTCTCTAACCATACCACATTTTAATCAAATTGACACCTGTCAAATATTTACGCATCATACATAGTATTACGTAATTTACTGAGAATAATTATTATGAAAGTGACTTTATGTACATGAATTATGTTTGTTTCTGTTTTACGTCCATTCGAAAATTTTTCACTCATATTGAGACTTCGCCAGTGGTAAGTTAAAGATACTGAGTACTAAACAAGCGAGTACAACATACCTGAGTTATCACGTGACATTCCATTATTGAATATTCATGAGGCAGAGAATACGGTCAAACATAGACTTTATTTTGCAAGGGGGGCCTCCGTGGCCGAGTGGTTAGAGGATCGGGCTCAAAATCACAAAGCCTCTCACCTCTGTCGGCGCGCGTTCGAATCTCGGCCGCGGCGTTATGTGAGCAAGTTAGCCAAAAACTGGACGCCACCAGATAACTGAAAAATTGTGGAGTGTGGCGGAAAGCAAGCAATAAATAAATAATCAATCAATCAATATTTTGCAAGGTTGGCTATACAATTTTTACATTGCTGTACTCATTTTTATCGTGACGCTCGGAATAATATGGTTTGGGTTAATATTGGTATGAATTCGGGCTCATTGTATATCAGCGGATTTGATATACAAATAATAGTAAATTGTATAATCATGATGTGATATCTGATCAAACCACGTATTTTATTCCAACAAAAGGCGTGACATTATATGTCAATTAAAAACAAATTCAATAGAACGATGATGTCTGAAGCCAAATAAGTACACAGAACATCCTTAATATCATCCGAACTGAAATAACATCCATCTATGAGAAAGTGAACGAACACTGAGGGATTTGAAACAGTAATCCGCTCGAGTGCGAAACGCCGGAGAGTTTAGTATAAGCAACACGCTCCCGTGAATTTGATCAAGAAAATAATCTTAATCCGAACGCATTTCTTAAAAAAAAATAAAATTATAGAGTAGTCGCTACTGCTCATTTATTAATATAATAATTAACAATTAATGGATAAATTTGTTAACAATCAATTGCTTATTATTTAATTATTTGTTGACAATGAATTGTTTACTTTTATTTTTGATTGCAAGCTTTGAAACAAAAGATGTAAATCTTATAATGTCACGTGACAGCATATGAAACAATTCATATTTTTGCCGTTTCTAATTAGAAAATGGAACTATTTGCCTCCTTCCGTCTCAAGCTACTGTATTGACCAAATCCCAATCCTGTGCATTTTTCTTTCAGATGATTAAATGGACTTGAGATTTAAAATAATCTAGGAGTCATGCACAGAAAGTGTTTGGAACTTCAGAAAAACTTTACAGAATTTGAGAAAGCGTTCTATTTAATAATAGCATCTATTGATTACGCAACATTTAACGTTCTTGTAGAGGAGTTTTTTGTTATATTAATAATCTCGCTGTTTTTCTCCGGTGAGTTATAGGTGAAGGGTTTAAAATGTGTATTTTATTATTATAAGCACAATGACTATGTACAAATTTACTGTTAAAGGTCCATACGTACTAATAATCAAGATTCTTTTTTGTTTCAAAACTATATAATTTCCAAACTGGCATGGTTGATGTATCTATAATGGTGATATATAATAACTTATTGAACGTAAACTATTTAATTTCACCACAGATGAAAGGAATATGTCATTTTTTAAATGATTTATGTCTCGGATACCTTCAGTTGGTTATGTATGTATAATGTACGCGTATACATTTTCATTTCTTTTCTTTTTTTATTCAGGTAAAAATATCACAGAATGTCATGATTATAAAACAATACAATTTTGAAAACGGGCATTATCTCAACATTATGCAATATTGAAATGTTTACATGCAAATATATATATTAACATGAAGCATGACATACAGTTGATAATTAATACCTAAGGATAGCCCATAAAAGCTACAAAAAGTTTATTTCCATGGGGTCCTTAATTATTATCAGTTTAGTTTTAACACCAAAATTATTTCAACAAGGAATTTAGGCAGGGTATATTGAGGAAAATTGCATTGCGCACGCCTTCTTCGCACTTCTTCACCCTTGGTCGGAAGAAAACAAAGGCGTCGGTAAGATTCATCGACTGAAGATATAGGAATAAGGAGGCATCAAACTAAATTCATTATGCCAGACTCTGAAGGGTAGTTAGCTATTCTGGAAAAGTAGCATGTGGTATGCTAATAAGACAATCACGTGGTCAGCACTCTGGTCGTTTCCGGAGTTTTAAAAGACAGACTATTTTCCATTTATATCTGTACAACACCAGTTTTTAGTATGCATTTTTGTTTTCATTTTATTCATAAAATACCGTAGTATTGATATCTTTACTAAAATTTAGCATTTAAAAAATTGGATTGATTGATTATATATTGTTTAAAGTCCCGCTCGAGAATGTGTCACTCTTACGGAGACGTCACCATTGCCGGTGAATGGCTGAAAATTTAGAGCTATGCTCGATCCTTATGGCCTTTGAGCAAGGAGAGATCTTGAACGTGCCACACCTGCTGTGACACGTGGCATCGGATTTTGCGGTCTCACCCGCAGGACCGCCCCACTCAGTCGCCTCGTACGACAAGCAAGGGGTACTGAAGATCTATTCTAACCTGGATCCCCATGGGGCAAAAAAACTGGAGCATATCTGAAAATACGTATTTTATATTAGTCATTTAACAGATTTGTTTTTGTTGTCAAGGGTTCAGGTACCAAAGTGGAGAGTTTAATTATATACATTATATATTGAAAATACTATAGAAAATCTTCAATGCTGGACATCAAGCCGAAGAACTGTTTGAATGGTTTATGAGGTTCAGGTCCCAGGGTAGAGCTTAGCTGATCATATGTTGAAAAGCTTTATTCATGGACATCGTGCAGGGCAGCCTATTTGTGTAAAAAAAAAGAATTCATTTGCCCTTTTAGAACTCCGGTAAAAAATCGCATTTCACTTTAATGTGATAAAACTTACTTGTCTATAAAATAATTCAAAATTATCAATTGTGTATGATGATTATACCAATATATCTATCATCTAATACAGGGTGTAAAATGGATAAGCATAAAAAGTGCACGGTTAACTCCGTGATTTCTAAAGACCAAAAATGTGCATACTCAGGCGACCATTACGACCCATAGGCCTCTCTGTTTCTGCTAACCTTGCTGATATTACCGATATTCTGTACGCAGACATGGTGCTGTGACATGATCAGGTCCTGATATCTTACAGAACAGCCGATTCCCTGTCAAATACGTCTTGTGCTTCACTTTGTCGGTAGAGTTAGTCAGCCATGTGACTGGTAGAGATTTCGACGTAGGGAGACGAGTCACCTGAACGACAAGGAGGACCATGGTTTGTTCCTGTCAACTACATGGAAACAAATGACGACATATTATTGTTCGACATTGTCTAAATTTAGTTGTTTAGTGGTATATATATAAACTGATAAAATCTCCGTTCGTACTTATAAATATCAATGCACTTAACATTATATATATGCTGTAAGTACATCGAGTCTTCATGTTTTAATATATTAATTTTTTTTTTTTTTTATATTTTTGGCTGTCCATATGATACTTGCTTCTTCAGGTGGCATCTGGTGTAAAGTTATTAGCGGACAATAATCACAACACAGTTGGATATCCAAACTCCCGAGGAATTTTCTTCATTTAAAAAATAATTATGATAAAATCGATGCAGTTTCACAAGCATGGTATATTAGAGACCGCTCCAATCTCCCAAGTAACAACAGTAGCGGCAATGCAAAACGAGACTTTACCTTACAACATGGCATATTCCAATAAGTGTTCTTGCAATTGTTTCAATAATTCCGGCTGAATGGTGTATTGAAATACATATACAACCCCAAGGTAAATGCCCACTGCAACTCAGAGGTGAGGGCATAATGATTACCGTTTACTTAATCACTTATGTACAGTACGACTTCCAGAACACATTGAAGATTTTGTCATCTGTGAAAAGGGAGGAATAGCTCAAGATTTCTTTGTTAAGACTGAGCGAAGAGCACAGTGATGCAAACTTTTACAAGGTCGTACTTAGGAGTTGATTTTAGGGGAGGTGAAGGATTTAGAGCCCTTGTGGGTCCATAGATGCTTAGAATTACTGATTGGGATTCAGGTACCGATTATCCCAAGACGCCTGCCCATCATGCCAGAAACGACCTTACATTAATTGTAAGATTACTAACAGAAGGACGATTGTATGGTCATTCCTGGGGGGAGGGTTTCATCTATACATTGCATATCTTGTAATACTGACTCCAAAAACCGGAAACCCTTAGAAACGAGTCTAGATCTAGAACTTTTTTTTTTCGTGGGGTAACCGCTTTCATAGTTATTACGGTGTAACATTATATTTTAAAATATTATTACTGAATATTACATTTATACCTTAACAAAGAAAAAAAGAGGACCGAGTATCCTAGATTCCCCTCCCACTTTACCAATGAAAAATACTGTCCAGAAGCTTTGACCAGAACGAGAAACTTAACGGGAAAAGCAGAAGCGTACACGTTTGTACAGGTACATCGTCTTCAAAGTACCTCGGCTATACTACGTGATTATTTGTTTTACGTCCCGTCGAGAAATTTTCACTCATGGTGACGTCACCAGCTGTAGGTGAAGTACCACACATTTAGACCTATGCTTAGCGCTCAGGGCCGTGGCAGTGAGGGTTCTTTAACGTGCAAACACCTACCGTGACACGGGACCTCCGTTTTTAAGGTCATATCCGAGCGTTTGGCGAAGGAGCAATCACTACCTCTTTTTCGTCTTAGGTTTGACGAGAGAGGCTCGAACTCATGACCTCTCGGTTACGAAGCGAACGTTCTAACCACTAAGCTACCGCGACTGGTGTATACTACGTGATCCGACGGGTTGTGTTGTAAACTTGAGGTTAAATATTAAAATATTTCAGTACCAAAGATTCAGCTTTGGTACTGTTAACCATGCTTGTATCAAAAATTTGGTAAAATCCTAGGAAAAAGTCCATGTATTTCTACTAATACTGATGTATTAAGTTCTGAATAACATGTTTGTATGAGAGTGACAAAGAGCTCAAGATTCGCTATAATTCGTCATTTCCTGACATTCGACATATTCACACAGTTAAATTTATCATTTTACGGGGTAAAGAAAACGGGAAATCCACATAATGTGACAAAATAATATCCAGTCTTGAATTTCAATTCCAATCCGTTCATGCATATCGCAAACTGTATTGATTTACTAGTAGTGTCATATACAATAATACAAATAATTCCTCCCTCCTTCAGTGCCTCGGAATTCTCAGCATTAATCAGCAGGGATTATAGCACAAAATTCATCTTTTCAGGAGTGGTATCATTTGACATAGGAATTCATGGTATGGAACTTAAATAAAAATGGACTTGTATTAAGGATAACCCATCGTCATAATGGGCTGATTTCTTGTCGAACTATAAAGGGGAAAAAATAGGTATCAGTAACATATGTCTTGTCTTTTTAAGCATCATTGCCAAACCGGTTAGCGCAATTCCCTTTGTGACCGGCAGGTCATAGGTTCTCGTCATGTGTGTGCCTAAGCCGCGTACGATGTAAACATAGGTAGTGACAGCTCCATCGCCGAACGCTCTGCATTTAGAAATGAGAACCGTGAAACTTTTGGATATGACGGTCCCGTGTTACGACAGGTGTTGGCTCCATAAGAATCCCCACGGTTCCTGAACGCTAAATATGGGTCTAAAATTCGTAGCACTGCTCATGAAGTTGGTGACATCTCAATATGTATATTAATTCTCGAATGGACGTAAAACAAATAAACAAACTAGCTCAGTCAGTTAAGTGAGACTATATGTCATGGGTTCAGATCTGCAGGGGTTTTAATTTTTCCTCGAAAGTTTTCTATTTCAAAATAATATTAGCTCACCTGAGCCGAAGGCACAAGTGAGCTTTTCTGATCGAAACTTTCCGTTGGCGTTATCGTTGTCATAAACTTTTCACATTTTATTTTTCTCCAGAACCACTAGACCAGTTTCGATCAAACTTTGTACAAATTATCCTTGAGTGAAGGGGATTCAAGTTGTTCAAATGAAGGGTCATGCCTCCTTCCAAGGTTATATAATCACAAAAATACGGTGGGGTTATTTAAAAACTCTTCTCAAGAACCACTGGGCCGGAAATTTACTTGAAACTTTCCTGACATAGTTCAGATTTAAGTTTGGTAAAATTATGGTCTCCGCGGGGAAGAGTGGGGCTACAATAGGGAAACAAAGTTTACATGCGAATATATTGGGGAAAATCTCTTTAAAAATTTGTTCTCCAAAACGACTGGGCCAGAAAAGTTCAAATTTACATGGAAGCTTCCTGACATAGAGTAGATCCAAGTTTGTGCAAATCATTGTCCCAGGGGGTAGGCTGAGGCCACAACAGATCAAAGTTTTATATATTGATATATATGGGGAAAAAAATTAAATATCTCACGAACTATTTAAACTAGGGCTTTCAAATTTTGAATTTCTATTCGTTGTGGAAAGACCTTTCATGTGAAGTGTGACCTAGACCTGAAAGTTTTACCTACTTTTAATGAAAATGTTACCTATTCAATATTTCCAGAATTATTTAAGGTACATCTTTCATATCTTGTACGTTTGTATGGCAAGACCTTTCATTTCATATCATGGCCTTTGACCTTGTAACTTTGAACTCTGATTTTTACTTACTTTTATGAAAACATAACCTATTAGAATATCTAGAACTATTTAGGTAGGGCTTTCATATTTTGTGTATAGATTTTTTTTTATGGCAAGACTTCATTATTGGGTGAAGTTTGACCTTGTGACCTTGACATTGGAGTTGGACTACTTTTTAAAACTGTGACCTATCCAATATCTCCTGAACTATATAAGGTTGATATTTTGTATATAGATTTCTTATGACAAGACCTTTCATTTCATACTATGACTTTGACCTTGTGACCTTGGAATTTGACTCACTTTTAAGAAAATGTAACTTTCTTCTGAATTTTGTAAGGAATATTCTAAATATACACCTTTTAAGGTGCTTCTAATTTAAAAGGCCCATAAGATGTTATTTTATCAAAGTGTGTTATAACGCATCTTATAACGGGGCTTCCGTTTTTATGGTATCATCCTCCGACTTTTCCTTTTTACGTTTTCGGTTTGACGCGACCAAGGTACGTGCCGGTCTCCCAGCCACCGACACCCTTCAAACGAAAGTCGTAGGAGGAGACATAATATGAAATAACTTGGCAAACTGATTCGTTTTTTGCAACAGAGGCCATTGATATTAAAAATTAATAAAACAACCATCCCTTTCCGTAGTCTTAATTTGTAGAATATATTACTTCAATTTCCAAAAAGTACTTTGATTGATATATTAATTTTTTGCAGCTATGCATCTCTCACTCATTCTGAGGAGCCTCCGTGGCCGAATGGTTAGAGCATCGCGCTCAAAATCACAAGGCCTCTCACCTCTAGTCGGCGCGGGTTCGAATCTCGCTCGCGCCGATATATGTGAGAAAGTTTGCCAGTTTACTTTCGGAAGGTCGGTGGTCTCTTCCCGGGTACAATGTATCAGGGTTCTCTCCTCCACCAATAAAAACTGGACGCCACCAGATAACTGAAAAATTGTTGAGTGTGGCGTAAAAATCAAAATAAAAAAAATCACTCATCCTGAAAGTGTCACAAACCCATGCGAGGCACTTTGGGTCAGAAAATAGTGAAAGTTATGTATTGTGCCAATATCTTCATTCATTGTTAAGGTTTCATCTGAAAGACCTGCGACTTTCATTTAAACCACTGTGCTTTGCAAGAATCAGTCATTACCTATTCTCGTGTTTTCGCGATCAGGATTCAAACCCATAACCTCACGACCACATAGCAACATTTTTTGCAAATTGCTACTTCTTTTATAGTCATTGTACGAGTTAGATGAGACTATACAAATAACGACTACATAGAGATTATTTATTTCCAATTTCGGTTAATTTTGTGGCTGATTTTGTTAATCATATTCTACTGAGATGAATCACTTTAAAATTTGACTTCTACGTTTTTATCCATAAACGAAGACTCCACACACACACACATATGTATATATATATAGAGAGAGAGAGAAAATTACTTTTTGCACACAAATGTACAAAGGTGATCAATAAGACCTGTGGGTCTCTTGTTAAGGGATACAATGATACTCATTTCTTGAATTGATAACCAGTTACTTTAATTTGATAATGAATTAATATCGTATTCCTCAGATCGACAGTACAGGAATGAATACAGCCGAGAGGTGAATGTGCAGCTTGCTGCATTAAGTGCATTTGACCACTTCCTGGATTAACCCGATTAAAAGAATTTCTTGGATTTTTTTTCTCTTAATTCTATCATGTCATCTGGATTACCCAGCAAAAACTACTTTTAGGATTTACGATGGCAAATAATATGAAGGCATGAAAAAGATCATTTTCATTGTTTTCAGATTAAAAATATTGAAGAAAAAAAAAAAGAAATGAAAAATAGGATTTTACGGAAAACTCTCTCATATTGCAATACCAGCCTTCTTTTGAAAAAACAAAATATTAGTTTGATTTTTTGGTTACAGAATTAAAATACTATGTGTTATCAGGCTCAAACTTTTCTAATGATTATCATACCCCTTTGTCACCTTGGGTGTCAAATTTTCCCTTCAATTAATTAAAAAGTCATTCTACTTATGGTTTAGTGCACATGACCGAGAAAGTGCTCGGTATTTAATCGCGGTTTGTAATTTAGAGATAGGATTTCAAAACTGATAATAACTGGATATTAAACAGTTTCAGTTCAATGGACCATACCTATTCACGGGGCTAGGTATATTTGGCATTTGGCGTGGAACAAGTTTAAACCTTTTTATTTATTGGCGATGGCATTGTGAAATTGTAGTCGCATAGACTTAAAAAGGACGGATTAATCGAAACCAACAAAACCGCTGGAAAATAGTTGTTTGTTTGGGGAGAGCAAATCAGTTTTTTACCTTTTGATATTTTGTGGAACAGAGGACGTTCTTGCGTGATTTCATAATAAACTGGAACTTTTTTTGAAACTGGTTTATACGTCATTGGTTCAGTGCCGTTGCTGTGTGTGCCGCGAGTCAATACAATGTGGAGAACAATACTGGGATTAGGGGGACATTGAATGTACGACCAAACTTATTTTCGTCCTACAGCTGTGTGAAAGTTGAAGATTTCTTAGATACAGTTTTTTTTTTTATTTCGCGACTTTTTGGTGTTGTGTGACTATAAAGTGGTATCGTTCTTGGTGTCTTTGATCGATTCTTTCATTGCCATGTTCTTTTTTCCAAAGACAATTCTTTGTTGTGAAAAAATGCCACAGAACTGAGTGAATAATTGATTTCAGCATATATTGTGTACTAGTGCATTTTACCTCTGAAGCCGCCAGGTAAGTACGGACTTAGCGCGAATCGATGTTCATGCTTTTTCAACTGTACAACAATAGGGTTTTATAATTCCATTGGTTTATACATTATGGATATCGTTTACAGATGGATTTTAGAAATGAAATAGAAAGGGTACAGAAGAATATTTTGCCATTTTACCAAGATTTTTTGTTTTTCATTTTCAGTTCTGGTGTGGATCGGACGAATGAACCTAAAACTTGGCAAGAATTTGGCGTAATGACGAAATTTTGTGACAAGCATGATAACTTTCATCGGAATTTAGTGATTGTCCAATCCTTGTTTTACGGAGGTTAAGGAGAAAATTATACACAAATAATACTTGAATGGCAATGCAGGGAAAGGATGGTGACAAAAATCATCTAAGTCCCCACGATCAAAATGGAAAAGACGGACGACTTTCCCCAACGTCGTCATGGCGTCCGGCATCTGCGTTAAGCTCAAGAACTGGGGAGGAGGACCCGCCTCTTCCCCAGTTTCGACTGTATGACAAAAAGTCGTGGGACAACCAAATTCAGAAGGATAGGGATGCTCAGCGAAAGTTAGACAAAAACAATGGCAAAGCCGTTGCACATCTTGTGGATGGTGAATTAAAATTCGAAGATGATGAAGAGGAAGCTCGGAAAACAAGAGATCCCACGCTACAGGAAGGCAATATTTTGCCTGATGAATTATCAGAGGTGTTCAAAGAAGAATCCTATGGAAAACCATTGGAGGAAATTGATAAATATATCAAAGACAAGGTAAATTCTCAATTTTCAGTTCCTCTGAGACTCAGACAATTTTCAGTTCCTCTGAGACTCAGACAATTTTCAGTTTCTCTGAGACTCAGACAATTTTCAGTTCCTCTGGGACTCAGACAATTTTCAGTTCCTCTGAGACTCAGACAATTTTCAGTTCCTCTGAGACTCAGACAATTATCAGTTCCTCTGGGACTCAGACAATTTTCAGTTCCTCTGAGACTCAGACAATTTTCAGTTCCTCTGAGACTCAGACAATTTTCAGTTCCTCTGGGTTACTAAGGCGAGACTCAGACTTGTTGGGTGATGTACAGAAAACAAAAGAAATAAGAATACAGTTGAAAATCGATTGTGAAATTGTCAGGTCAGCATGGAAAGTACAATAAATCTCAACAATTTTATTAATCATGAATACTAATTAGCAATATTCCTGTGAATGATAATGGTGCCATTTATATAATGACAGATCACCTTCTAAAGCAAGTTTAAAACTTCTCTAATGGACAAGGGTTATAAAAATGAAGGTTTTTTTTTTTTTAGATAATCCTGTCACAATTTTTAAAATTCATAAACAAAGTTTATTAAGTGGATTTAAAGAAATGATTTCGTAACCTTCGATTTACTAATACTTTGATCAGGCAAATATACAAAGTTTCTATAGCATGAATAATTGTATTGTGGCTTAAGCAGGGGACCTAGATTTTCACAGTAGATTTAGGATTGTAAGACACAAACCATTATCGGGATAAACCCAAATCATTCCTCTCAAAGGCATTATCGCCCAGCGATCTGATTCTACTAAGCGATACTAGCTGTTACCAGTAAATGTATAAAAATTATTTTCAAACATAATTGTAATGCACAATTTATATGAAGCAATAAATTGACCCCATGATTGTCAACTTTTGTAATGGATGTACAAAGAGGGACACAAGAAGCAATTGTTATTTTTTCAACTGCGTCCATTCAAATAACAAGCTATTGTGTTTCAATACAAGTTCATTGAAGCTGAATGTAGATATTTAAACAAATCCTTTATATCTAGTGATATTAAATCACTACCTGGTGGAAAATATTTACTGCGTCCAATGCCAACTTCACATTTACCAATGGCTGACACATCAGAGGAGGAGGGAATGCACTATTTTGGCTAGTTTTTAGCCAAACGTAGTTCACTGTTCTCAGAAAATAGCAGAAAAGCTAGTGTCAGACTGTGCAAACAATGGATGTCCACACATACAACAGAATGTGTGAAATCAACATCCAATAGGTCATCAAAATATTCTCTCTCTCTCTCTCTCTCTCTCTCTCTCTCTCTCTCTCTCTCTCTCTCTCTCTCTAATTGGCCCATAAAATTATGGAAAAATAGAATACTAAAATGTCACATTTGTCTATGGAATTCATTTAGAACATTCTTCATCTTCTTCTAAGCAGACAATTTGAGCACATGTAATTGGGACTATTCTAATAATGAATTGGACTTCCAAAGTTACAGCAGATGTAGACAGTATGAAAAGGCCAAGATATGTGAATGCTTTATGGTAGGAAATTTAGTCTGCCAACATACATATACAATACGTTTCTATCAGTGATTCTATCTACTAAATTAAAATCTACCAGGGAATGTTAAAAAAAAAAATCCTGTTTCATATAATTAGGAAAAATTGTTACATATTTTGGCATCATGTTTGAAAAATAAATAGAAATATCAGTTATAAAGTTCAAATCTCACTTCAAAGATTCTAGACCATGAAACATATTGCTAAAACAGAAACGGGGAAGTACTAACAGCAATACAGTGAGAATTCTGCAAGAAAAAGGGTTATTTCAAAGTGAGCATGTCTTCGGCTCATTAAATTTCACATGCTTTGGATTTATGTGCCTCATTTCAACATATCTGATGCATTCACCCCATATTACACAATTTCATCCAATTTTTTCCCTGGTTGGTAATTTCATGGCAGCAAGAGTACATATAAAGAGATCACATCATATTACCACAGCAGAAACCCACTAGGAAGACTCCAATCAATTTGTAGAGAGGAAGTTTAGTGTCACAGATATGTGCCCCATTGATTCTCAATGGTTTTATTATAAGCCTGATCAAATTTTAGCATATCAAATTAGATGTTTATCTATTTATGGGAGAAGGTATTTTAGAGAGTTTTAAAGTATTTATTTCTTGTTATCAGATTTCGAGTTTTCTTAGAATTTATTGGTTCTTTTTTTTCTTTGAAGTAAGTATAGAATTCTATTTTTTTCTTTTAATTTACAAAACTATAAGCTACTTCACAATCTAAAGCCTTCTCTTCACAATTGACCAACACTGGGCTTTTCTCTCTTATTACTTTGTAAATGAAAAATGGATATATATGGCTGTTTTCTGTTTCTTCTGTAATTAGCACTCTTTCTTAAATCCTAATTAAGGCATGTTGTTTTTACAATTACCTGAGGCAAAGTTGCTCATAAATAGTCAATATCTGCTGAAACGGAAAGATTTCCTGTGTTATGGAACAATTTAGTCTTAAGGAAGACTAACAAGATGGATTGATAAGACACAGTACTGTGGTTTTAAGATTTTTTCAGTGTCTTGGTTTGTTATTTCAAGCTCTGTTTCCAATACACTCTTGTTATGTCGGGTTGCTTTCACCACGCATCATAGAAACAAGGTATACTTTATGTGTGCTTATGAATAATCCGAACATGGTCTGTTTCAAGTAACACTATTGATCAAAAGTATTGACCGAAATGAACAGACAAATACAATTTGTTGGCTTAAAAATTCAATGAATGTAATTGAAAACACTGTAACAACAAACTTTCTCTCCACGATAGCTATTGCATGGGCATGAGGTTTTAAAAACTGTAGAATGATAGAGAGTTCTTAGGAGTCACAGTTTGGAGCGTTTCGTTTACTCAGGCGAGTGGTCATATTTGATATACATGTAAAATAAATACAATGTGGCCACTTGGATAAAAAGGTCTTTCGAAATGGATAGAAAAAGAAATACAGAAATTTATGTGTCTGCTATGCTTCTATATATAGCAAACAGGAAATACATAATACAGCCATAGAAAAGCAATATGTAACAGCAAATACAGATTACATTGAGGGGAAACCTTGATATACAATGAAAATGAAATACACGGAAGAAAAATCTCATTGTAAGGCAAAACGGAATTATACACAGAAAGAAAACCTTGACGTATAGCAAATACAAAATAAGCAGAGGAAAACCTTGACATATAGCAAATACAAAATAAGCAAAGGAAAACCTTGACATATAGCAATACGAAATAAAGAGAGGAAAACCTTGACGTATAGCAAATACAAAATAAGCAGAGGAAAACCTTGACGTATAGCAAATACGAAATAAAGAGAGGAAAACCTTGACATATAGCAAATACGAAATAAGCAGAGGAAAACCTTGACATATAGCAAATACGAATAAGCAGAGGAAAACCTTGATGTATAGCAAATACAAAATAAGCAGAGGAAAACCTTGATGTATAGCAAATACGAAATAAGCAGAGGAAAACCTTGACGTATAGCAAATACGAAATAAGCAGAATAAAACCTTGACATATAGCAAATACGAAATAAACAGAGGAAAAACCTCAAATGTAAATCAAGCATCAAATACAGAATACATTGAGGCTAATCCTCACTAAATACAGCAATAACAAAATATTCTGAAGGACAACCTTCATGAAACAAACATCAGATACGAAATACACTGAGGGAACACTTTGATATATTATATAGCAAATACAGAATACTTTGAAGGACAACCTTGATGTAACAAATATCAGTTATGGAATACACTTAGATCTCGTAAATGGCAAATACAGAATACTTTCATGGAAACCTCAATACATAACAAACAGAAAGTACAAAATACACTGATAGGAAAAATCTCAGTAATAACAAACAGAAAGTACAAAATACAGTCTACTCCACTTATAATAAAGTTATTTACACTGGATTATCTGTTACTATGGAATCATTATCATTCGTGGGGGCTCAACGTTCATGGATTTCGTGGATACCTTTTACCAATGAATTTTGCAATAGCTTCTATAGTGTAATGTTGTATATTTTCAAAATGATGTTAACCCTCAAAATTCCATCCCCACGAACTAGTAAATATTTGGCTACCCACGAACATTGGCCCCCCACAAACATTAATGACTCCTAAAAATATATTGAATTAAAAATAAATCCCCAGTGACATTATTTTTATAGTTCATTGACCTTTGGATGTAATTAACAACCGATGTTGGTCCTCAGAATTTTAATACATTCGGAGTGGACCATGTATTCTAAAGGAAATTCTCAATATTTATAGCAAATGAAATAAGGAATACATTTGAGGGAAACCCTTGATATATAGCAAGGATCGGGTACAGAAAACACTGTTGATATATGACAGCGAGCAAAATTGTATACAATATGCACTGAAAATATATTCAAGGAAAGTGACACCAGCTGTACAAAATAACTGTTAAGAATGTCAGTTATTTTCACAGTATATATACGAGAACAAAGCCCCCTTTCTTAATGCAGTTATATCTGTAAATGTAAGCAGAGTAAATCTTTAAGGATTTATAAAGAGATCTATGTATGATATACAAGTAGCTCTGGTTGTCTAAGGTTAATTTGAAATATCATTCAATTCCTTATAGTTAAAATGCAGTTTTGAGAATTTAAAATCCCTATTTATTTTGACCTGAGTGTTTTTTTGATACTTGAATTTCTATTTACTTGTCTCTGTAAGTAGTTAAGACTCAATTACTGCATTGAAAACCCCAATTCATTGTAATAGAAAGCGGAGAACTTTTAAAATAATTTTCTCTAATATTGTGATTAAGTGGGCAGATCTGAAATTAGTGGGCGAGCCTGTGAAGATTACCAAATACACATTAAGGTAAATTTAGAAAGAAGATCTGAATTTATGACTACAAGGTATTATTGTTTTTGACGTGATAGAAAACAGGATATTATGAAGAAGCTGATAGCCATCAATTTCTTTCTTTCTCCTTTTTTTGTATGAATGTAAGTAAAATGGAAACGATATTACCCGAAGATATCCAAATCAAACAACTGATATACAAGTCCTTGATCTGATGTACGATGATTCTTGGCTTTGTCATTAACAGTGATATAAAGTATTGTGTTCTTTACATATCTCTTCATTTCTTCAATTTGTCAGATAATGGTCAATACAAGTATCCCCCATTAAGATGTGGTTGTAGGGAAGTAACTGATTTATGGGGACAATGTTGTTAATTTCACATTGAGCTTTTCTACAAAAGCCTTCAGTCATGGGTCTGTTTACATTGGGGAAAGAGAAATTGAAATGACATAAAGAATACTGACCCTTCAAATGGTAACATTTGCAGCTGTTATTTAAATATACCAAGTGTTGGTTTCATTTGAAATTGGTTTGATCAGAATTTTTTTATTCCTTCAAGAATCTTTTACTTATGAAGACTCTGAACTGTCACTAATTTGGAACTTTTGTTAAGTGCTCTGGTCCATTTCCATTTAGCATTAAGGGTTATTTATTGTGCCATTGCCTGGAACTCCATTTTGATGGTCATAACTGAAAGACCTGTGTCAGACTACCACATGCCAAGCATGTGGTGAAAGAGCAGTCACTATATATCTAAAGTAATGACTTAATCAGTCACATTCAGAGCTCAAACCAACAATCTCCTACACATGAAACAAGGACTCTACTGCAGAGTTCTGAATCAGCATTTTGTAAATTAATCATGAAAGTATGAAAATATGCAAACAAAATATTTTGCAAAATGCAAGTTACCTGTATAATAGAACAGGTGTAAATGTAGAGATTGCCAAAAATGTTTAGCTATAGGCATCTTATTCATGAGTTTTAAACAAAAGTGATGTTTAACCATTAAACACTTTCTGATTTTTAACTGAGAAACTAAATGTAATGGACGTTTGACTTGGGTTTGTCTTCCCTTAATTCTGACCACACCTGACAATGTGTAGGAGAGGTATAGATCTACTATTTGAGTAAAACAAACAAAACAGTTATTTCTTCTTCCCAAATAGAAGTAGTACAGACACAAGTTTTAAATTCTGAGTTATATTAATATGAGACATCTTAAAAATCATGTAACCGCACTAAATGTCTGTCTCCTAACAGTGTTCCTAACAATGCATTCCTGGTGTGGAGCCCGTTTCACCCTTAACGACAGGGAAGCAGCTTTGCTGTGTGAATTATATATCCCATAAGTTTGTTAGACATAAGCCAGTGTGATAATTGCGCTATAACTGTCCACTACAATTCCAACTTAATCAAGAAAAAGGGATCATTTTTATTTCACTATTACACTGCAGCACAGTAATTATAGTATGAATTTTAATAATTCAAACTTGGAAGGTGACTTGTATAAGGGTTTTGGAAATGACAGCTGTGATCTATAGGGGTAAACTGCAATTGCGTGTTAACCTAATCCAAAGAGAAAGCATTGAAACTTACTTAGTATTACTTGTACCAGCATTTCAATAGTGAAAGAAACTGAAGAAGAAAAAATTGATAGATGTCATTGAGTAGTTTTATAGTCATTGAAAGGTCTACAAAATATTGATTGGTTTGATAGAATTTAAAAATTCATTAGATTTCTAAGCTTACAGTTTTGAAAGAAAGACAATTTGGGTCAAGGATTTTCAATATACACACATACAAGTCCTACAAGCTACCATACATTTAAACAGCATTCAATCAACAGTTTTTTTTAAAATTAAAAAAAAAAGAAAAAAAAAAGCTCACCATGTATTCAATACGTTTTGTTTTTTGGGGGTTTTTTTATAGTTTTTTTTTTTATACAATTTTACACATAAGGTTTAGATTAAAATTTTGTTTGTTTCTTCTATATGTGATTAATAGTTTGACTTGTGTGTGAGTAGTTAATCAAGCTAGGGAAAATGCTGCATAAACTTGGGCAAAATTGTGAGATATTTAATAGGTATATGACTTTTACCAAGTTTGTAGAGGCTGCACCAAAATTTGAGTCAACCAACACAAAAAAAAATTCTGAAAAAGATTTTGAATTTTATTTTTAGTCCTTGGAGGAATTTTACTGTGTACTTGTACGTTTTCCAGGTGTGTTGGAAAGGTGTAACAAAGGTGAATTTTGGCTTGATGGGACCTTATTTGTTTACATCAGGTCACAGTAGTAATTGATGTATGTCATTAAGATCTGGAAACGGCATTAAAGATACTATAAATATACTCTCTTTTTATTAAGATTATCTGTCTGGACCAGTGTTTTATGCACTATATGTTTTTAGACGTTGTTAAATCTCCAACCACTTTAATTTGAATTAATTTGAATATATCAATGAACCAAATCCATGACCATGTGGAAGTAAGATAGAATCATTCGAATTTTTTGATTCATCATTATTGCTGTCATTTTAATATTGCGCACAAGACTCGTGATGTCTGTTTCACTCTGTCGTGATATCTGTTTTGCTCTGTCTTTAGAACTCTGCACCCTATGACATGCGGATCTGTATTTTAGATCAGGGTAACTATGAGTTGTTACCCCTAAGGACTGTCAGATCAAAGCCAAAGGGGCTTGCATTGTTTTTGTTCTTGAGTAACCCAGATCTGCTGATGGGCTGATTACTGGTAAGCTGGCTGACTTGGTTGTGATATTTCCCTATGTCAAGTGTACCTTCATGGTGATTGAATTTTTATTTAAAATTCAGTTCTGTATCGTAATTTTTTATAGTTTACGAGGCTGATATATGCGTTACGCTTCGATTGTGTTGCAACTTCAGGTGATTGTAAGATGCCCCTATTATTAAGAAACTCAATACAATTCTTCGTGAAGTTTTGTAAAAGGTTAGTTCTTTGATCTGATAATGGCACACTGCATTAAGAAACATTGCCTTCTTCTTTGTCTCTAGTGTATCCAACATTACGACCAATTTTGAAGTTCAATAGATATCTACACAAGATCAGTACAAATGTCAATTACATACATCAAATCACAGCTTTTATTCCCAAATTGCAGATAAACATCAACAATTAAATTATTTAAATACCCTTTAAGCCTCATTTTGCAAGTTAGAGAACCTGTGCATATATCTATTATGTGCATGGTAATATTCAAGATTAGAAACTAAAATGCACTAAGAGGACTGAATAGTAGAAAGTTTGTTTTATTGAGCAGAAAGTTTATAATTATGTGTAGTCAAAATCCATTCTGTTAGAAGACTTGTCAATATTTGATAACTAAAGCAGTCACCAGTGATTTAAAGAGCACATTATATCAGTGAGCATTAACTCTAGTGAGAAATAACAGATAAACTAATAATGTCGCAGTCTTGTATCTCAACTCTTGTGGGAGGCTACTAGGACTTCAATCCAAGTACTGATAGTACTGAAATCATGCTTTGTAAATCACAGTTCAAAACAAATTGAAATGTTCATCTAAACTTCCGATAAATAGTTATATGTCCCAAAAAAACAAACCAAAAAAAATCCGATGGGAATAAAAAAAATAGATATGATTTTGAATCATACTTATTTTTTGCTGTGTAATGATGTCATCTGACCACCAATTTTCTTCTTTGTTTGCTTTGGTATGATGAGTGTACACATGTTAAGTAGGATTTGTTCACAGTCTTCAAAAACTGCTTTCCTTGGAACCATGCACTTGTTTTAAAGTACATCTAACATTAGGATTTACTAAACCCTTTTGATTGAAACAATACCCAATCTGAATTTAATCTTGAGGTAAAAGTATTGGACACCCTTATAGCAGATGACTGAAATTTCCAGGCCTGATTTTGTGAATTGTTTGGTTTACTTTTGAGAACAACTGTTAATTTAGTGTTTGGTTAATGTTCCACACTTCACTAAAGCTCTTCTGAATAAGCATATTGAACATGCATAACTGTTTCTTTCACAGAGTTTTATATTTTCGGAGGTCATTTAAATTTTTGCAGAAGACTAACTATGTACAGAAGTGAGAAAGACATGAATTTCTCATTTATAGTCCTTTAATGGTTTATATTGGTTGTTGAAAAGAAGAAGCTTACTGTAACACCAGGGTATAAATTAAATTGGCTTTTAAATTATGTGGCATTTATCTTGTAAGCTTTAGCTTAAGGTCATTGTTAGTGAAAAGCGTGTCATAATTACGATATACCTATTGCAAGTCAGGGACACATGTTCTGTCTTTTTGAAGTCTTTATTTAAGTCTTGGAGTCACGTCATCATCACCATGAACAGTCTCCCAGCACTTTGAATTCTAGATTTAACGTAACAATTAATACTATATACTTCCTACACACTTAGCGTAAATAACTAGGCTTCCGAATATGTAGCTTTTGTCAGCTGGAAATTAACACCAAATTCCTGTGGTTGACAACTGGAATTGGTAAAAAGTTTCACAGCCCTCAATTTAACAGTCTGTACAAAAAGGTCATGTCTGTGAAGGAATAATTGAAACAAATGAAATAGCATCCTTACGTGACAGTTACTAAGCAGTTCTTTAATCAATGCTGCAGGTTTCTGTTACATTTATAAGAACTTGATCGTTTAATGTTTCATTCTTGTTCATAATAGGTAGTTGAAATATATATATCAGATTATTGCTTGATACTATCAACAGAAGTTCATGTTTTTAAAAAGACCGAATTCTTCAAGAAACAAAGAACAATGTAAGCTTTTACAAGGATAATCAACCATAAAGATTATCTTCCCTTTAATCATGTTCATCTGTTAGAAAAGAAACATAGTATCCAAGATGTCGCCCACTAAACAGGGGCAGCTGTGATAAGTAGTGCCACCTAGTCACAGATACTGCCCACTGAATTCCTCCAGGAACAGGGCAGCTGTGATAGGTAGAGCCACCTAGACACAGATACTGCACACTGAATTCCTCCAGGAACAGGGCAGCTTTGATAAGTAGTGCCACCTAGACACAGATACTGCCCACTGAATTCCTCCAGGAACAGGGCAGATGTGATAGGTAGCGCCACCTATCATATATATTGTAAATCAATATAGGTTGGTGACCATTCTCACTGTGCCCTAGATAAGATATCAAATATTGATCTTCCTAATACTGTACTTGTATATCTGCAGTTCTTAAAAACAAAGGATTACACTTATAATTCTGATCAAATCTATATCTGACAGATAAATTACCAGAAAAACTTGTTTAAACCAATTTAAGGACATAGGAGACACCCCCCCCCCCCCCCCCAAAGAAAATTGTAAAACTATTTGTAAATGTTATAATATTGCTAAAACCCATATTTACCTCTAAATTTTCCTATGAAACCATCTTTATTTTTGTATTATTCACAAATCTTTTCTTGATTAATTCAATGGAAAAAATATTACCCCAAAACTGAAATCCTTCAAAAATGTCTTTATATTAATGTATTTCATGTATTAATGACCAAATTATATAGTTATTTGATCAAATAATAGAAAATCCCACATAAACAGCATTTTTTAAAAATCATACTAGGAGGCCCAAAATTTTGGACGTATCATATGGAGTAGGAATTTGCTGTGTTTATGTACACTATATGTAGCATTAAACTTGTAATACTACTGTTAAAGAGATATTTCATAAACTGGCAAATTAATTTTCATATAATTTTTGTCATTCATAACATTCAAACAGAAGTCTTTTTAACCTTTTACCTTATTTTGATTCTTTTTCAGACATTTGTAGCAATAGCGCCTCGTTTCAAAAAGAATTACATTCACCGCTTCACAGCAACCAAAGCTCTCGGGTGTCTGACGCCTTGGAATCCTGTTCGAAAGTTTGCTGTGTACATTGCCACAAATCAGTTTTTTGACTATCTAGTCATATTGACCATTTTGTGTAACTGTGTCTTCTTAGCTATGCCCGATGACCCTGCCTCAGAAACAGCAGAGTAAGTTCATTAGTTAAAAGGACTCAATCAAATGATCACAAACTACATCAATGTATTGTGAAATCAAACAAGCCTGAACTGTACACTGTGCATGTTAAAATTTTTTTTACATAAACTTTGTATGCCGTATACGGTAAAGCACAGTTATATTGATCCTTCAGGGCCAGTGGAAAACGGTTTGTTATAACCAAACTTTGTTATATCCAATAAAAGTTTCGTTATTTTCTTCTCATAGAGATATTTCATCTTGCAATAAGCGTGAATTGGCTATAAACGTGTTTGTTATAAGCATTTTTTTTTTACCGTATATTATATGTATGTTGGTATATATGTAGTAAATTGTACAAAATTGAATAGAAAATCTTCAGATGACTTGAAATTTTTATGAAATTTTTTGATTTTGAACCCAGGTTTGCTTATACATATATTTTATTTAACATAGAAGTAACTTGTGATAGAAATTCTTCTTTTTTTTTTTTTTTTAATATCCGACACCTTCTATTTTTACAGATACGTCTTTCTAGGAATCTATACCATGGAATGCATTGTCAAACTTATTGCTCGTGGATTAATAATTAACAAGTTTACATATCTACGAGACCCATGGAACTGGTTAGATTTCGTAGTCATTATATCAGCGTACGTATTGCTTTTGATAGTGCTAGCATCAGTGTACCAAATGCAAAAATTGTATGCAAAAAAAGGAAATCGTTCAGAGACAAAAGAAAATTACTTAATGGCAAAAACCAGAAAAGTTGTTAAAAATTTAACAAGTGAAGTTTAAGTGAATATTTCACAATTTTTAAAGTGTCAACAATTTTTTTCTCTTCGTTGTAGATATGTCACTATTGTCATAGATATGACATCATCTTCAAGTAGTGATGGGGAGAGTGATGGAAGTGTTTTCAATCCTCAGATGTTACGAACGTTTCGAGTATTAAGAGCTCTCAAAACTGTGTCTATAGTACCAGGTTTGTAATTACACTAATGTCTTATGAATCTAATTTGTAAAAGACAGCATGAAATTGACAACATGGTGGAAGTTTTACACTGTTAATCTGCTTAGTACTTTGGTTTTGCCAAAAACAACATATATATATATATATATATATATATATATATATACATGTATATATATTCTACACATGCAGTTTGTTTAATATTTTGAATTTGTTGTTCACCAGGTTTGAAGACAATTGTGGGTGCATTACTGCGAGCTTTCAAACTTCTGTTTGAAGTTATAATCCTGACGTCCTTCTGTTTGATGATCTTTGCATTGTTTGGCCTCCAAGTGTATGTCGGTGTATTACGACAGAAATGTGTGCAAGACGTCCCAGAATACAATGCCACCCCATCTTTATCATATTTGGCTTACTACAACGACTGGATCAAGAATGACTGTATGATAATGTTCTGCTAACCAAATTGTGAATGCAATTTCAGTAACAGATTAAACTCCGTCAGAATTTCATTTTTACTTCTTTTGGAACTAAGAATCAAAATGTAACAATTCTTTATAATGAAACGTGCTGATGATCAAAATTGGAAGTATGAATGATGTGTTGTTTTAGTCAATAGAAAGCACAGTATAATTTGATCACATTAAAACTGTACTGAACATCTTTTTTTGTTTCAGCTAACTGGTACGAAGATGGTGAAGGTGAATACTTGATATGTGGGAATGCCTCTGCATCTGGGTAACATTCAGTTTTATACCACTTCATTATAAAAAAAAAAATGGCACTCCTTGGCTTATGGCTGTTAGGGTAATGTTTGTTGGGTTTTACAGAGAATGCCCAAGCGGTTATACATGCCTTCCAGACATCGGAGAAAATCCCAATTACGGCTACACAAGTTTTGACCACTTTGGTTGGGCAATGTTGACCTCC
This sequence comes from Ostrea denselamellosa, assembly GCA_024699665.1. Classification (NCBI taxonomy): domain Eukaryota; kingdom Metazoa; phylum Mollusca; class Bivalvia; order Ostreida; family Ostreidae; genus Ostrea; species Ostrea denselamellosa. Next base: position 3,651,103 of record JAMZEH010000049.1, on the reverse strand, counting down.
TTCCAGCTTATTACTCTGGACTTCTGGGAAGACACATATAATAAGGTGAAATAATCTAACATAAATGATTGATGTATAAGTATTATCTTGAAAAGCATGATGACAAAAATGGTACTAACTTGTGTCAATTTTGTAGATTATCCGAGCAATGGGTCCATGGAATGTCCTATTCTTTGTGATAGTGGTTTTCTTTGGATCGTTTTATCTCATCAACTTGATGCTTGCTGTTGTTGCTATGTCTTATGAAGAGGAGGCTGTCAACACCAACAGAGTATGTCGAAAAAAAGCCAGAATACCTGGCGAGTTTCTTCGTTTTCACTGCAACTGGGGACATTCATTAGATTATCAATGTAGTATCTACTAATCATCACACAGTCTAAATGTTGATTCAGTAGCCATTCCATAAAAAAAGCTATAAATTTATCAATAATGAACATATTAATGTGCTGGTATATGCTATTTTTAGCAGTTTGATTTAGAGGAGGAGGTAGGTGAGGGCTGATATTGGGGTTACTATGGTAACCACCTGAGTATTGGTCTGAAAAACTTACCTAGTATAGTGATGCCTAATATGATTGTACATTTTACTGGAGCTGTCTTTGATGAAGATTTCAGTATCAATATAACAAATTTCAAATGGAAATCGTTATGTGATAAATCAAGATGTCACCCATGTTTTTCTTCTAGCTTATCAGAATATAGAATTAAATTTTTTTTTTTTTATTTATTTTTTTTTTTTTTATAATTGAACAGCTTGAAAATAAACAAACTCCATTTGATAAAATTGGTATTCTATGAATGTGTGTAATGTTATAATTTTTAGTATTTTTTTGTGTACTTCATTATCTGTAGGCTTATGCATCACTTCAGTGTTTATGATCCATATTGAATTAAATTTGATATTAAAGTTGCTGTAAAGAAAAAAAGGAGTAAAAACAAACCAAAAAAGTCCAGGAAAATGAGTATTAAATGATATCACTTTTGAATTAATACAGAAAAAAATGTGTCAGTATGAAAGCTTGTTGAAGTTATATTGATATCAAATCCATCATTAACAGCTCTCTACATTGTTACCAAAGAAATGATACAATGTGTTAACTATTTTGGTTAATAATCAGTTATTATACCTATACATATTTGAACTTGTCTGTGCATATAGATGTATATAATCTTAACCTAATCACTTCAAGTCACTGTTGATCACCAGTATGTCAAATTCTTTGAAAGCATTTAACTAAAAAGTCCATGGATGATGTAAATCGTAAAGAATTCTTCGTGTTTCGTATTGTTAATTTTCTAGCTCTTTCAAACCATTGCGACTTTAAAATTTGTCTATGCTTTGTACAGGAAAGAGAAGAAAAAGAAAGAAAGGAAGCAGCGAAAGACAAAGCAGCAAAGGATAAAGCAGCGAAAGATAAAGTGAACAGTACCAAAGCTGCTGATACTACCACTGCCAAAGCTAAACCACCACCCAAAGAGGATGGGAAACAGTCCAACGGCACCAACAACAACAAAGATTCAAAAGTAGGTACCGATTCTAAGTCTGGTACTGTTACTATCAATGGAAAAGCGTTAACAAATCATGGCAAGGGTCGTAATCCTATGGTCAAAATGCCAAGTAAGGATAGTGGATACTCGGTGCAGAGCAATGTGAGTTCACACTCTGGAGGTAGCAAGGACAAAGATGAGCCTGATAATATCAGCTTAGACAGCCAGTCCAATCCACGCAAGGCAGACTCTGGCACCGGGTCCATGTCACATGGTCTTAACACTGACAGCTTAGACAAAACGATGTCCATCCCACAAAAGCCATTTATCAAGCAGGATAGTCTGGCAAATGTAAGTGCTTCCTTTCATTGACAAGGCAATAATCTGCTCAAGCTTACTAACCCTAAGATATTTAGCTCTGTACTAACAAAGCATTAACTACTCAGCTGGTGGAGGTTTGTACTTTTAGCTTTAGATGTAGTTGTAACTGTTTTCTCGTATAAGTATATCTCACTTCTTCTCACCAACCTGGGGCTGGGACATTGTAAGTATGAGAATTGTTGATATAGTTTAACACCAAAGCTTTTCTGCACCAAAGCCAAGAGGACTTAGTTATTGATGGAACAGTCTGAAAACACTGGAAAACATCTTCAATTTAACCGGATCTGAACTGGAAAAGCTAATCTGAGGACTATGAAATACCCCCTGTACGACATACCATGATCAGTGTCTATCAGGTTCCCTCGACCATTTAATGACCACTATTGATCAGCAAGGTTACAATTATCTGTTTTCTTTTAGCATGAATTCTACCATTTAATTGCATGCAATCACTTTTAAAATAGTACAATAACTCATCAAGACTTCTGTTTATTTCTCTTTTGCACAAATTCAAAGGAGTGTAATTTTAACAAGAATATCTGTTTGATAATGTGAGTCAGTATCGGCTCTTATTCAGAAATCCAAGGAAGGTAGTGAGAGAGTACTGAATTCATAAAGAAGAAGGAATTGAAATCATTTTTTTTTTAATTCATTAAATGGCCATGAGTATAGGAGGCCAACTTAATTAACTAGATTAAATCAGATTCTGCAATCAACTCAAGCTTTTATTTTGGGGATCAGGGGGAAGAGAAAAAAAAAAACATGTTGTAACAAATCAACAGTTCGCTCAAAGATGAAGTTGGATTTGGTTGATAATTTTCACATCAAATAAAACACCAATGAAAATCATTTCAAAGCTATTGCAAATGAATTTTGAAGAGGTTTTAGACCAAAATTTGCTTATTTTCAGCCTCCAGTCGCAGTGAAAAATAACACACCTCGATATATAGAAGTTGTGAGTAGCTATGATTAGAGATGAACCTAATATCCTAATTTGGACAATAACCTCTTGTAAATTCATGTACTCTATGTTAAATGCATAGATCTGAAAAAGAAATTTGGGTCTAGGGTGACATTGAGGTCATCCAGCTTTGCATAGAGAATGAGGCAACGATTGTGAATGGTACAGTTCTATACATTTTTCTTGGGAAATATTAATCTGCAGGATTTTTTTTTTATACTTTTAACTGCACTTCTAGAACTTCTGAATGTTGTTTGTTGTTCATTTTAGAGATGTTGTCCTGCTGTCCAAACTTTAACACTGAGTAGAGAAGTAATGCACTTTGGGCAGTTTTATATTATTTAACAGAAAGAGTGCAATGTATTAATTATACAGGCATATGTAGCAACAGGAGCTACCCCCCACCCCCACCTCATCCCCCTTATTTTCAAAACATGCTTATACTTATGCTGTTATTTTTACATGCAAAGTTCTTTTTTTTAAAATTCAAAGTTGATTTAGTCGCTGGTTGTCTCCTCCTATTTTTCATAGCAGTAGTGATAATGGTAAAATGGTAATCATAATTTAGGATTTTTAAAGGTTTGGGGAGAATTACCCCCCCCCCCAACATTTTTTTAAGGTCAGTTGTAGTACCTTCCATTTCCAGCTGCCCCCTCCCCATTTTGTGGGTCAGTTATAGTATATTTCTCTCCAGCTGCCCCCTCCCATTTTTGTGGGTCAGTTATAGTATATTTCTCTCCAGCTCCCCCCCCCCCCCATTTTTTTGAGGTCAGTTGTAGTACCTTCCATTTCCAGCTGCCCCCTCCCCTTTTTGTGGGTCAGTTGTAGTATATTTCTCCTCCAACTGCCCCCTCCCCTTTTTGTGGGTCTTATAGTATATTTCTCCTCCAGCCCCCCCCCTTCCCTCCCCTTTTTGTGGGTCAGTTGTAGTATATTTCTCCTCCAGCTACCCCCTCCCCTTTGTAAAATGATGCTACATGCCTGTCATACTTGTTCTCTAATTTCTGCAAAGTGCAAGTTTTGTTCAGAATGAAGCTGATGTTAACAAACTATATTAGTAATATACCTATTGTGTATGCACTTTACTGGGTGTAAACAGCTACTAGTTTGTTTATCACATGTATTCAGTCAATCTTCTGTGACATGCATTTGGTACAATCTTCCTTTTGTCATCCACTGGGATTATTGATACATCTGTAAACAGAAAAGTATAAATATATTAAAAGGTTTTGCCAGTTCAGTAAGTTATGGTGTAAGAATACGAATACTTAGAGATAATTTTAGTCATCAACATGTTAATTACCACGTAGTATCATAATGGTAGAGGTATTGGCATTTTGGCTGGAATAATGTCTTTACTGCTCTTAATGAAATTGGATCTGTGATATATAGATTTATATTGACCTCTCTTATTTAAAGCAAATTAAAATATAATTTTGTCTGTGTATTGACGTCAGAAATTATTGAATGATTAAACATTTTTGTGGTTGAACGAGATATTTCTATGGATAGTTTGCGTAAAGCCTTTGTTTGGTATCTGTTGGCAATAGCTGATAAATGCAGGGGTATTTTAGTGTGAAGACTGGTGCTGTTGTAGCCCAAAGTTGCTTGTATTTGTCACAGTTGTAAACACACATTTACCTCTTGTTCGCACTACAACCAATATAAATGTCACTGATATTATGAAATTATGCAATTCTAAATATTATAGCACTGAATTTTTTTTTAATTATCATTCATATAGTATATAATATGAGACAACATAAAACCATGCATTCAATTTAAAATTGATTTTCTGTATCAATAAGTACTAATTCTGTTGTGTCTGGGTCTTAAGAATGTTTTTGTCTCTGTATTTTCAGGTTTCTTCCTCGGGTATACATCTGGGTGATGATGATGACAGTGTGTCCACCAAGAGCAAATCCAAAAAGCTGCCTCCAAAGATCATCCAAGGTAAAATAATGCATATTAGAAAAATGTTTTCTGTAGGAAGCTAGTCTGTGTAACATCAAACACCGTTATAGAAGGGCATTATGAAATAGAGTTATACATGTAACATGGAGTTTGTTATCTATCTTGCAGGTTTTTATAAGCACGAGAAATGGAAAGCTGGTATTGACCAGATTTTGATTTTTGTTCTCTTCTATGAATAGTCGTTTCAGTCCTTAATCTAGAGTAACTGGTACATTAAAAAATGATAAAACAAATTGGGAAGGGTTATGCAATTGAATTGCCATTAAAATACACTGCAGTTTGATTTCGTTGGGACTTAATTGAGTATTATAGATAATTTTTTGATGTGCCCTCTTACCTATACCTTCCTACTGTTTTTTTCTCCCGGACATTAAACACTATCAATATCATGGTGGATCCCTCACCTTACTGTGACTTTTTGTCCATTTATAGATGTTGTGCAATAGAACATGTATTATTTGTTTGAAATTTTGTTACAAATGTTAATTTTTTGAACTAGCAATTTCCAATGGATATCTTTTTTAAAGAACACAAATACAAATTCTGTGCTCCAATGCAATTTGACATTTAAATAAAAAAAAATCCAGGTATTATATTAAAATTTAAACAATGGGTTTAATCAGGCCATAAAGAGGATTTGTGGTGTACCATGATGAAAATATTCATGAATCAACCCAAGTTAATCCCCTTGTTTTCTTGATAGGTCTTTCTAAGATTACATAAATTGGAACGATGTGTGCAAGGTCACACATGGTAGTTATTTTGAAATTGTGGAGTATTTTATGATTTCTGTAGTGTATCGTGTTGTACCAGTAGACGTAATGATTCCCAATATTATTCTAGTAGAATCTTACATTTAGCATTCCATTGTATGTAAACGTCTTATGTTTTTACTTTGTCTGTGTATTACATCCATTAAACATATATGTACATTTTGTAGGATTTTTTTTTTCAATTTCATGATTCAGTACATACTATAAGAAATGTTTCTTTATCCTATGTAGACATTTATAAAGATGAGAATATTGTATATTTGATTTGTAGGAAGCTTAAAAAACAGTGGTAAGCTCTTCATTCTCCACCTGCATTTGCTTTTATTATTATCATTTTTTGTTTTTGGTATCAGGAATCCAGCTCCCCCTTACCATTTAAGTTAACTGTGCAAATCCCCTCACATTTATCATTTGTTCAAAGATATTTTTGTGATTTTAAATTTATGACATGTATATTTTTTTTATTATAGATCTCTTCACTTATATATATATATATATATATATATATATATATATATATATATATATATATATATATATATATATATATATGCGCCTTAAATTGCTACATATCATTTGCTATTATATATAGAGTTAAAATTGGGTCTGGAATCATATCTATTTGTATGATTGGTAGACAATGAAATCCTTAGAGTACCAGTGTCATGATTTCAGATGAAAATATTTTTCCAATTTAAAATTACCATTATTGGTAAAAGAAAACTGTTGAATCTACTGAAAGAGAAGATTGCATTTATGTAATTTGGAAGTAAATGTGACTATATAAACTATTGGAAGTAAAAAAAAATATATTACTCTTCAACAATCATTGTAGTCATTTTGGATAACAGAGCATGAATTTTTCTTAAGAAAACTGAGCAGGTTTTATGATAGATGAAAGTGTATATATATTAAAGATGAAAGTGTATATATATTAAACAGATTGTTCTCTTTGTTCGGACATTTCTTAAATTCATAGACTTTTCATTCATGACATTGAGCTTAAAGGAGGAATAACTCACACCAATTTGAGCAATGTGTATGTTGTTGATTCAATACTCCCAGGGGTCATGGCTTTGTGTGGTTATAATTACCTGTGGTCTCTGATAGCACAATGTAAAATGTCTCCTGATGGCTGGGTATGGTGTTTTAGGGGTTTGATACATGGGTGTTGGTTAGTTTAGTACACAGAGCTAATTCTGCTTCCTGGGAGAGAAAAGGATGGATTACTAAATTCGTATTTTACTAACCTTGGTTATGAATGCCATAACTGTAGCTATTATGAAGGGCAGAGGAGGAGTGTAGAGAAAGGGGAGACAGTTACATGTTCGTGGTATTTAGTTATCATTGTATATACATTTGTGTAAATATAATATTAAGATGAGAACATTATTATATTCAGCATTCATGCAGATTTAGACAGTGTGTTTGTAGACTAATCTAATTTTTTTTCAGTCATACATTTCATTATATATCCTGCTTGTTACAGCTTTCATACTGCAAGCCACATATCACACGCATTTAGAAATTAAAACCTGAGGAGATCTAGATAGATAATAATCATGCACTAGATAGTACAGTAGTTTGTAATCATTTTTCGTCACATTTTACTAGCAGCAATGATTTCATTTTCTGAAAACTTTGTGTATGTATTGTATATAAAAAATACCCTTTCTTGACCATTTATGTTTTACACCTGAACAGGGGAGGAAAGCACAGGTAGAAATGAGCCTGGGACGCTAGTAGACAGAAACCATACATGTATGGGGAAGTACTGCTACTGTTACCTACCGTGGCTGAGACTACAGAATTTGGTCTTTATCTTTGTGTCCGATCCACTCTTTGATCTCTTCATTACTTTCTGCATCCTGGTGAATACCATCTTTATGGGACTAGAATTCCACAACATGCCTGAAGACCTTGTTACTGCTACAAGTGTGGCCAACATTGTATGTTGTTTCTAATTAGCCTTTACCGCATATTGAAATGTACTATCCAAACTGTCTTTTCATACTTCTCTTATACATGGAAATAAACCCAGCATTGTACTGAAAACTGACCAATTTACTGTTCTGTTAATTTGTGCTATGAACACTGTTGGAAAGTTTTTATTAATAGAATGAAGTTTAAATCAAACCATGTGTTATGGGGATATGAAATATACTTTAGGGTAGTTTACACATAATGAATTGCAATGCAAACACATGGGGATTACCTATTATCATTTTATATCCCTCATAATATTGCTTAACCATGAACTTCACCCCTTTGATGTAGGACATTTGAATTATTTAAATCTGCAGTAATATGACATATGACATATTACAAAGCTTTGACATCTATACCATTTTCTTGACCAATCAAATTTTGAGTTTTAACTGAAATTAAATTATTTCAAATCATTTGATTGCATGACTTTTATTAGGTCTTCACTGTCATTTTCACTCTGGAGGCTGTGTTGAAATTGACTGCTTTTGGGAAATTTTACTTTTCCAATGGCTGGAACAACTTCGATCTGGTGATTGTAGTGGCGAGCTGGGTGGATTTTGGATTGTCAGATTTGGATGGTGTTAACGTTATCAGGACATTCAGATTGGTAAGGAGTGTATCAAGTATAATAGATATTATTAATTTGTGTTTTCTCATTTACAGCAAGTGTTTAAAGGAATCGATTCAGGATTTTCCCCTTCCACTTTTAATGCTCAAAATCTCTTGTCTAATTTGTTTAAAATGTTTCGCAAAAACATTAAGGTTATACATTATCACAGAAACTCATTTTAGAGAGTTTCATAATTATTTGTTTTGGAAACAAAGATTGTGATGACATTGTTTATGAAGTTTCGAAAGAAATGGATATCGATTTAAGTATATTGTATCTATCACATTTCAAGTATTCTTTAGTTAAAATGTATTATTTAAAAGTTAAATCTGTGACTGTGCAAAATTTAGATGCTTTAAATTACAAAATTATCATTTCACTGGTTTGTTTGTAAACATAAAAAGACTCAAGTCTTTTTCTTTTTTTTTACATAACACAGAGTTAAGGCTAAGATACTGCTTTTATACTTGCATTCAGAAGGTCAAAATTTTGGCTGTCAACTTTAAATGAGTTATATTGTTGATATTTTACATCAAAAATGAAAAGTGGAGGGGGGGGGGGGGGGGTGTCAAAAAGCATGAACCATTCCCTTTAATTAAACCCAGAATCTTGAATTGTATGTGTATGACATGAATTGTGGCATTGATGATCGATGTATTCATTTCTACTGTATCTTGTTTTAGTTGAGGGTTTTCAAGTTGGCCCAAGCATGGCGCACTATGCGAGTGCTGCTGACAATCATTATGAGTACGCTCGGTGCACTGGGAAACCTGACAGTCATTCTCGTAATTATCATCTACATATTTGCGGTGATTGGTCTACAATTGTTCAGAAATAGCTACACAGAAGATAAATTTGGAGGAGATGGTATCCCAAGGTAAATATGTTACTTGGTAAAAACAGGAAATTGATGTAAATTTGAAAAAATTGTCATTTAATTTGAAAATGATGAAGTTATAGAAAACAAAAAATCAACCTAGTGGGGGTCAGAATGACTAGGAAAAACTGTAAGAACATATAACATAGATATGATTATGCAATCTGATCCCCCCCCCCAAAAAAAAAAAAGAAGAAAAAAAAAAAACACATAAGGAAATACTGAAATAGAGTTGCCTACAATCAAATAAGATGGGTCATGCAAATCAGGCTACAATCCAGTTGCAAATTGGCTCTGCTAACCCAAAGGTTTTGGAAATATTATTATTGTGATAAGTTTGTTTGATATAATGGCTTTGTATGAAGGTGGAAAATTTTAGTACACTGAAGGTTGGTATGTACATGTAGTAGGATGGATTTTCTCTGTATATATACTAGGGAATTAAAGTGTTGCACTAATATTAGCTTTCAATAAACCAGGTGGAATTTCAACTCATTTTTCCACGCTTTGATGTTGATTTTCCGTATCCTATGTGGAGAGTGGATAGAGGAGTTGTGGAATTGTATGAGAGCGGCTGATGAACTGTGCATGGTGGTCTTTTTGCCCACTCTAGTGTTTGGATACTTCATTGTAAGTCTATTATTTCACATGACATGATAATTGTAAAAATGTCTTTAGAATTATTCTCTTCACTCATAAATTTATGTGATACGTTCTTTCTAACAAATAAAGAAAAGCAAAGAAATTAGATACCCCGTCAAACTTTCTTTGTAATTGATTTGTATTTTAAGAAATTGATCTATGTTTAATGTAGGTACTAAATCTTTTCCTTGCCTTGCTTCTGAATGCTTTTGGGAGTGAGTCTTTGAAAAAGTCTGATAATGATTCTGAGGATGACAAGCTCTCTCTGGCCTTCGTCAGACTAAAAGAGATCTGCTGCTGTTGTTGCAACTTCAAGAAAACACCAAGAACTTCTTCAGTAGGACCAGATGAATTAGACGAGGAGAAGCAGATTGGCATGACAGATCTGGAGAATGGTAATGTGTCGGAGAACAGTAATGTGTCATTAAAGCTTATTCAGATATTATGAAGTGTATATGTGTAAAATGTGAATGAATTTTTTGATAGCTAGAAAATTTTATGCATTTTTTTTTCGTTAAACAGATAGCAAAGAAAACAAAGATCAACCTCTGGCTAATGGAACAGTGAAAGCAAATGGCATCAAACGCGTAGGTTTTCTGATGGGGTGCTATTATTAGCCATCAAGAAAAATATATCATACTAGGAAACATGCTTTTATGCAAGTGTTTTTAAAGGGTTAAGAATAGATAATGGGATTGAATTTTGTAAAATGCCCTGGGTACCGATTTAGACAGATCTGATGTTCATAAATGGTTAAATGTGTGACTTTTTTTTTGCAGGATGATAAAGTAGAAGCAGAGGACGCATTCAATGCTAAAAGGGACAAGTTTACAGATTTTGACGCAGCTCGAAAAGCCTCAAAAGCAAAAGACTCTAAGGGCAGCAATGCAGGTAGCACATCGAAGACAGGCGACAGTAAAGAGAAGAAAGGAAGCAAAGACAATGATGGCATGGCTCTTGGAGACGAAGCCGATGACATGGATGATGATGATGAAAACAAAGAGACTGTTGTGGAGGATTGTTTCCCACCAATCTGCATGAAGAAGTATGTATCAACATTCTCACAACCACTGACTAAATTTTCACTTTTATCAGGTTATACTTTAAGAAATTCAATTTCCCTTTGAAAGTGGTGATATCCGAATAGGATTCGACATTCTAAAAGCCATTAATTAATTGGTTACTTATCCTAGGGAGTGTCTTTAAATTGTGATAATTCATTATGCTTTAATGATATTATTTAATCAATAAATTTCTTTAGGATTTCATTTTTGTTGTTTTAAATCCTTCATGAACCTGAAGAACCAGTGAAAAAAAGAAAATTTGACCCCAACGAAATACAATAAAACATGGTTATAGCAAATATGCTTGTAATGAATTCACATGTACAGCGAAGAGATTTTTATTCCCTATAGATTTCGGACATATTATGAACTTCTTAGTTCTAATGAATTACTTTTACAACAAATCAAAATTGTTTGTCCCAGCACTTTGCTCTATGCATGCTTTACTGTAGTGAATCAACAGTATGTTCTTGTTGTTGTGGGGTTTTTTTAAGGTTAATGATTCATGTTATTTTAAATTGATTTTCTGATACGTGACTTACAATACTTTCAACTGTTTGCTTCTGACAGATGTTTGAAATTGACAGGGTAAGAACTACATGCAGAATGAGATCAAAGATCTATATTTTATTGCTTTTACTTATTATTTGATATTGTTTTTCTTTTGTGCATTGAAATTCACTTGAATTAATAGCTGTAATTTCACAGTAACAACAAAATTTGCCAGCGTATTGAGTTTTACTTCATTATTTATATACATGTATAATCTTTTTAAACTATTTAACACTTTCAAATATTGTATTTTTAAAAAAATAATTTTGGTCCGGAAAGGGGGTGGGGGGGGTGGACTACAGAATGTAAACAGTACAGCACATATATTGATGATATTGACAGTGTGGTTTTATAGCTTTATCGTCTTTGTTTGTCATCATGTTTAAAAAACATTTTGTAACATGAGTGGATATGAAAATCTATTTCAGTACAACAATTTTTAGCAAGAAAACTCATAGAACAACACAGATCTCACTGTCAGCCATCTTTTGATAATGTTTGATGTAAAAAAAAAAAAAAAAAAAAAAAAAAGATCTGAATATTCTATCCAAATAAGAACAACTATATTTGACAATGACTGAACCATTTTACTGTAGCATGTAGCTTGTCTTAATATTTACTCTGCTTTCTACTATTTATTTATTTTTCTTAATACACCTCTACAGTTGTAATTTAAAATGAGTCACTTTTTTTTTTTTTGCTTTGAAATATATAGTTGCTGTTTTATGAAAACAAATAAAGTCTTCAATGTTTGAAGTGATATAAGTCAAATATGTAAAGGAAGGTAACTATGAAATACAAACAGTTTAATTCAATTCTCCTTCAATATTTCAGTTACGAGCTGTGGTCAGATTTTGATGAATCCAGCTTTGGAGTAAAGTGGCACAAAGCCCGATACTTTATGTGTAAAATTGTGGAGCATAAAGCATTCGAGTACTTCATTCTTGTCTGCATTTTCCTCAGCAGTATGTCTTTGGTAAGCATTGACTTCATCTTTGGTAAGCATTGACTTCGTCTTTGGTTAGCATTGACTTCGTCTTTGGTAAGCATTGACTTCATCCTTGATTAGCATTGACTTCGTCTTTGGTAAGCATTGACTTCATCTTTGGTAAGCACTGACTTCGTCTTTGGTAAGCACTGACTTCGTCTTTGGTAAGCATTGACTTCATCTTTGGTAAGCATTGACTTCATCCTTGGTTAGCATTGACTTCGTCTTTGGTAAGCACTGACTTCGTCTTTGGTAAGCACTGACTTCGTCTTTGGTAAGCATTGACTTCGTCTTTGGTAAGCACTGACTTCGTCTTTGGTAAGCATTGACTTCATCTTTGGTAAGCATTGACTTCCTCCTTGGTTAGCATTGACTTCGTCTTTGGTAAGCACTGACTTCGTCTTTGGTAAGCACTGACTTCGTCTTTGGTAAGCATTGACTTCGTCTTTGGTAAGCACTGACTTCGTCTTTGGTAAGCACTGACTTCGTCTTTGGTAAGCATTGACTTCATCTTTGGTAAGCACTGACTTCGTCTTTGGTAAGCACTGACTTCGTCTTTGGTAAGCACTGACTTCGTCTTTGGTAAGCACTGACTTCGTCTTTGGTAAGCACTGACTTCGTCTTTGGTAAGCATTGACTTCATCTTTGGTAAGCACTGACTTCGTCTTTGGTAAGCATTGACTTCATCTTTGGTAAGCACTGACTTCGTCTTTGGTAAGCACTGACTTCGTCTTTGGTAAGCACTGACTTCGTCTTTGGTAAGCACTGACTTCGTCTTTGGTAAGCATTGACTTCATCTTTGGTAAGCATTGACTTCGTCTTTGGTAAGCACTGACTTCGTCTTTGGTAAGCACTGACTTCGTCTTTGGTAAGCATTGACTTCATCTTTGGTAAGCACTGACTTCGTCTTTGGTAAGCATTGACTTCATCTTTGGTAAGCATTGACTTCGTCTTTGGTAAGCACTGACTTCGTCTTTGGTAAGCACTGACTTCGTCTTTGGTAAGCATTGACTTCATCTTTGGTAAGCACTGACTTCGTCTTTGGTAAGCACTGACTTCGTCTTTGGTAAGCATTGACTTCATCTTTGGTAAGCATTGACTTCATCTTTGGTAAGCACTGACTTCGTCTTTGGTAAGCACTGACTTCGTCTTTGGTAAGCATTGACTTCATCTTTGGTAAGCATTGACTTCATCCTTGGTTAGCATTGACTTCGTCTTTGGTAAGCACTGACTTCGTCTTTGGTAAGCATTGACTTCGTCTTTGGTAAGCATTGACTTCGTCTTTGGTAAGCACTGACTTCGTCTTTGGTAAGCATTGACTTCATCTTTGGTAAGCACTGACTTCGTCTTTGGTAAGCACTGACTTCGTCTTTGGTAAGCATTGACTTCGTCTTTGGTAAGCACTGACTTCGTCTTTGGTAAGCATTGACTTCGTCTTTGGTAAGCATTGACTTCGTCTGTAGTAAGAATTGACTTTGCAAACAATTTCCTTGAAAGGTTTAACATTAACTGCCTTTATACAAATCTGTGATCAATCGTCATGACAAAAGCAGAAAAACTACATGTACCTTCAGTTGATATCAGGCATCATAAAGTTAATTCTGATCCTTGTCTTCTGTAGGCTTTTGAGGATGTGTATCTCTACACGCGTCCAGAACTAGAGGCTGCCCTTTACTATACAAACATCATCTTTGCTGCACTCTTCACAATAGAAATGTTGATGAAATGGATGGCTCTAGGATTCAAGAAATACTTTACCAGCTTCTGGACCATTCTTGACTTCTGCATTGTAGTGGTGAGCAATCTTGATTTTCCCTTTCTATTATTGTGTTGTGTAGGCTATGTTACATTTAAATTGAGTGCTGCAGTTAATAACCTAACCATTGTAGATCTCCTTGGCCAGTTTGATCGCTGACGCTATGGGTGGGGAGGACATCTCAGCATTCCGCTCCCTCAGGACACTGAGGGCGTTCAGACCACTCAGAGCAATCTCCAGATGGCAAAGCATGAGGGTGAGTGCTTGTTCAAAATTGTTAAAATGGATAGTCACTTTTTATATATGTAATTGATACATGAGGGTGAGTGCCTGTTCAAAATTGTTAAAATGGATAGTCACTTTTTATATATGTAATTGATACATGAGGGTGAGTGCCTGTTCAAAAGTGTTAAAATGGATGGTCACTTTTTATATATGTAATTGATACATGAGGGTGAGTGCCTGTTCAAAAGTGTTAAAATGGATAGTCACTTTTTTTATATGTGTTTGATAAACAAAAGTGGTAGCAGTTCTCATGCTTGTTTGACAGATTGTGGTGAATGCTCTGATGCTGGCTATCCCTGCCATTCTGAATGTACTGGTCGTCTGCATGGTGTTCTGGCTGATCTTCAGTATTATGGGAGTACAGTTCTTTTCGGGCAGATTCTACAAGTGTAAGGACTCCAGTGGCGAGGTTCTGCTCCCCAGTGTAGTGGCCAACAAATCTCAGTGTTTGGCAATGGCGTCCACACACAATTACACATGGGTCAACTCCAATATTAACTTTGACAATGTTTTCAATGGCTACCTGGCTCTGTTCCAAGTGGCAACTTACGAGGGATGGATGGAGGTTATGGATGATGCAGTAGATTCTACAAAGGTAAATCTAATTGTATATAACTATTATGATGGATACATTATACAATGATAGATATTACTGAAGTCATGTGATGATTTTTAGTTACTTGAGAAGTATGATATTGACCGAGCCAAAAAGGCAAAGTGAATATTGTGCTTTGAAGGTAATTAAAGCATATTGACCGTGAGAATGGCAATAATTGTTTTATTATATGATTTGATAAATACTGTAAAAAACTTGCTATTAAAATTCCTTAATTGTCTGATGTTATTCTTTACTTTATGTGTACATTTCTTAGCATATTTAAAATTTGGTGCAGTCGAAGCTGATGCACTTTTTTGGCATAACCATGATATAGCTTTTTCTGTGTATGATGATGGATAAGTAGCGAATTTCACTTTTCAGCTTAACTCTAAAATTGCTTCACTGCCAAAACTGCAAAAATTTGAACCCCCATGTACATGTACAGTATATTGTATGGAGATGGTTGATATTGACTAAAGTGCCTTGTCTCGTCCTTGTCATGTTTTACATAATAAGATGCTGTTTAAATGTTACCCTACAGGTGGATGAGCAGCCTAGCTTTGAGAACAACTTGTATATGTATCTCTACTTTGTCGCCTTTATCATTTTTGGGTCTTTCTTCACCCTCAATCTGATCATTGGTGTCATCATTGACAACTTTAATGCCCTGAAGAAAAAGGTAGGTTCTTCATCATTCAGCTGTGGTTGAATTACTATTAACACTGTAATATAATAGAAATATAAAAATTAAAAATTGAAAAGTGTAAAGGAAAACAAAATACATGTTTGTTTTTATTTTTTAAACAGTACGATGGTAGTGCTTTAGATATGTTCCTAACACAAGGTCAGAAAAATTACATGAACACTTTGAAGAAGCTGGGATCTAAAAAACCACAAAAAACAATCAAACGACCAAAGGTATGCTGCTGTACTTAAATTGTATTGATGTACTTGTATCGGATCAAATGAACTGTGCATAGGCATGTTTTTTCATTTATTTACGAAATTAGCTCCCTGATATGGAATCGTGCTATCTAGTTGAAATGCATGATTTAATTGCATATTTGATGCTTGGTATTCAAGGCAGGTGGGTATTATTTCTAAGATTGTTTGTAACATTTTTGCACTATTTCAGGCTCGGGGTTTTCTGGTGAGTTAGGGTGGTAGATAATAGGCGATATCTCAAGCGAAAGTTTACTCTATTTTTTTTTTATGATTTCTTTTCCTACAGAATAAAGAGATTACAAAATGTACTCATGTGTATGTTGAAATAAAGAGGAATGGATGCTCTTGACTACCGTTACTATATCGACTGCCTATAGACTTGTATATCTCCGTGTGCTAAATTCCTCTGTAGCATGAATTGATAGAAACCTGCTTTTATAAAATAGTGTATATGTGTGCATGAAACAGGTTCAGACCTCTGTTTGATGAGATAGAATGGTGTACAGTATTTGAATATGTACTGTTTCAATATCTTGCTTTCTTTTTGTCAATATTTCTTTTCATCAGAAGGAGGTGAGAGTCGCAGTATAGAACTGTCTTCATTCTTTTAACGATTTTTGTATCAATACCATAAATGCATGTCAACCCACAGATATTTGTCCAAATTCCAGAAAATGCATGTTTATGTATACTTATATTTGATATTTTTTATTTAAATGTATATATATAATAATGTAAAGTTTCATGAAATCAATTTACACACACTGTTACCATGTACACAGATAAGTAATTTTGCACTATAGAAAAGGTCAGTCTATTTCTTTCTGTTTATTATCACTAGTAATAATTTCATTTTTGTGCTGACGTTCTTGTATTTATCTGATGATTTTTGTTTTTGGTTTGTTTTTTTTTTTTTCACTTGAGAAGTCACACAGAAAATTTTAAATTGGAGTAATAAAACCCTGCTAAACTCATTTCAAATTTCAGCTTTTTTGCAAAACTGAATTCATTGACATTGGTCTATTCAATTGGGACACTTTAAAAATGGTTGTTTAATTTATTTTTTAGATAAGAATTCTAATTTCCAAAAAACATTCCTTCTCAGTTCTTGACGTCACTAGTGTATGTGATCTTGCTTTTTTCAGGCTTCATGCCAAGCAGTCTTCTACGATGTTGCCGTGAGCAGCAAGTTTGACATATGTATTGTGGCAGTGATTTTTTTGAATATGATTGCTATGGCAGTGGACCACTACAAAATGACAGACTACGTCTCCAACATTTTAGACATCCTCAACATTTTGTTCACTACAATTTTTACCCTGGAGTCCGTGATCAAGATTATTGGTCTACGACATCACTACTTCAGACAACCATGGAACGTTTTTGACTTCGTGGTTGTGATTCTGTCACTTGTGGGTATGTACAGATAGACAATGCAAAACAGCATGATGAATCAGAATTTATAATCAAGCTCTCTAAAAGTGAAATCTCTATTCCTTAAATATTCCAAATTTCCTTTCCTGTTTCTGTTCTCAGATAATGAAAATTTGTGTGTGTTGATTGATTATTAAACCCCAAGTTAATTTAGAATATATTACAACAATCCAACCTCTTAACAGCGTAGAATGTGAATCTCTTTATGATGTAATGACTTACCATTAGCTATGTTAAGCGTAGTGGCTATAGTTTGGGGCGTTCTAACATGTGTGATGCTAGGCAGCCAACAATTCATGAACACAGATATTTCAATCTTACAAAATTCAAACAAATGAAACACTTTTTGAGCATGTTTGCATGTCAGCATGATTTTAAATTGATCACATATGTGTTTTTGTTCACAACACAACTGATTCCATCAAATTTGATCTATTGCAATTAGATTATGCAAAGTATATGTTGCTTGGCACATACTTCGTAATGTGTGCATGAAATATGCTCTGTATGTTATTTTAAACAGATAAACTAGTCCTTTGCTTTGTGCACAGTGAAAAGATCAAATGTTTATGTAAAATATAGTACAATGTCAATTGTTTGGTTTTTTTTTTTATTGTGCTAATTATGATTATTACTTTTCATGTAATTCTTTTAATAGTAATAATTGTCGAGGCGGCAGGTAAACTATCTCCGGTAGTGAATTGTGACCTGACTATATTTTGTAGACGTGCACATTTTATGTAGTAAAATGCAAAACCACAGCAAACTTATGTCAGCCGTCAGTTTACAACCATGTTGTGCGAGCTTACCAGTAGAAAAATCATTGTGGGGGAAAACTACAAAATGCCAATTCTATTTATCTTATTTTTCCTCCAGTGATCCTAAGTGTAATTAATTATAAAATTAAAGAAATAAGTAGATACCAACCAACAAGTTGAATGCCTTTCTGTGCTGCTGTCTAATTGTATTAACCTTACCCTGTCGTTGTCTACTGATGTTCTTTCTACCTCCCGACTGTAGAAATTTTTGCACATCTTCCGACTTTGTGAAACACCCAGTGCACATTTCTTTGGACTAACTTCCATTACTAGTTTTATAATCTTTAAAATGATAATTAAAGTCCTTTTCTCATTTTGTAATCTTATCATTTTGTAGATTCAGTGGACATAAATTAACAAGAAATCTACAAAACAAGAATTTTAATGATTTTGTATATGCTTTTCTGTATCTTATATTCATGTATGCCTTTCTAGATGTGTTATATTTGTTTTTCATCTCCATAAAGAAAAAGTAAATATATTGAATTATTTTGATGAATTTAATGTAATGGAACTGGTGTTAAGTACTACAGTTAAAGTTCTTGTTTTGTAGACTTTAATTTCATCTTTTTTCCATAATGCTGTAAAATGACAACTTTAAATCTGCTATTTTTTCCACATTTAATCTATGTATATTGCACTGACTAGATGGTTATTTTCTGTCAAAGAATGTATAAAACTGAGAAATTCCCATCTTATTTTATAGGCATTGTGTTGGCAGACGTTCTTGCAAACAGCTTTAACCCCACATTGCTTCGAGTTCTGAGGGTTTTCAGGATAGGACGGGTTCTAAGGCTGATCAAGGCTGCCAAAGGCATCCGAAAGCTTCTTTTTGCCCTGATTATCTCCCTTCCAGCTCTCATCAATATCGGAGCTCTGCTGTGTCTCATCATGTATATCTTTGCTATCATTGGAATGTCAGTGTTTGGGAACATGAAAATTGAACTTCCACTGGACGATACTGTGAATTTCCAGACATTCGCCAGCAGTTTTGTGCTACTGCTTCGTCTATCGACGTCTGCTGGTTGGAATGATATTTTGGAGACTATGTTTTTACAGCCTCCGGACTGTGACCCAGACTTTGCCACCAGGCCAGAAGGCGGCGCCAAATTTAAATATTCTACAGGGGACTGTGGATCTCCTGCATTTGGAGTGTTTTACATGGTGGCTTATATTCTCATTATATTCTTAGTCGTTATAAACATGTACATTGCCATCATTTTGGAGAACTTCAATCAGGCCCATGAGGCAGAAGAAGTTGGAATAACAGAAGACGACTTTGATGAATTTTATGTTGTGTGGGAGAAATATGATCCTTTAGCCACCCAGTTCATCAAATATGAACATCTCTCTCACTTTGTTGGGGATTTAGACCCTCCATTAGGCATACCCAGGCCTAACGAAATTGCTCTAGTGGCATTTGATCTTCCAATTGTTGAAGGAGACAAAATTCACTGCTTAGATGTATTGATTGCTTTATGTAAAAATGTGTTAGGCCGTGTAGAAGAAACGGAGGAATTCAAAGAACTGAAATCTCAGATGGAAGATAAGTTCCAAGAGACTTTCCCAACTCGTGTGAACACCAGTAAAACATCAAGTACAATGCAGAAAAAGAAAGAGGACGTCGCTGCTAAGACATTACAGCGTGCCTGGCGGACATTTAAAACTCAGAAGCAGCTCCGTAATCTGACCAAGATGGCAATGCAAAAAGCAGAGGCAGATGAAAATGAAAAGAACACTAAATCCAAAGGGGCCAGTCTGGTTAATCTTGGCAGACGTCTTAATAGTGCTCTGAGTAACTTCTTCAGCTCATCTCGGCCAAGTAGTGCAACCAGCAGACACAGTGTCAAAAGTCAAACCACAGCTACCACACCAGGGAATTCTCAAAGGAAATCCAAAAGTACTTTACAAGTGCCCGCAGTTGGTCCCATCTACCCAGCAAAGTGCTCTGATAAAGAATTAGACTTATGATGTTATGGAAAGGGAAAATATGGTGCAATTTATTTTAGTACTGTAGTAGATTAAAAAAAATGTGCACCTCTCAGGTTGATTTTCAGAGTGCTGCATCAGTGGCCACAGGAGGCTGGTTCTTTCTGTGTGACATGCATTTCAAGTGTCAGTAAAATGTATTTTTACAGCGAATCAGTGCATTTAACTCGTGTAGAATTATGCAGAATACTTATGCAGTGCCTGGTGCATACCTAGGTATCGTCAGTTGGGAATATTGTTGAAATACTAACAAATATCCCAGAAACAAAGGTGAAGAAATAGAGAAAATGAGTTCCATACTGTGTCCCTGAAGTGTGAATTCATGTATTCACATGCATTATTATAAAAGTATTGTGTCAAAATTCACTGATGCCAAAACCTTTTGATCAAAATGTGATAAAACATGACAGAACTTATGGATTGTGTATTGTACTAATTTAAAGATTGTTTTTCAACGAAAATTTTTTTTTTTAATAAAATAAGATAGGACGATTTTTATGCTCATGTTGTCATGGTTGTTTGGGGTTTTTTTTAGCATTGCAATGTGATGACATAGTATGCGGTTTGTCTATGCTTGTATCAAGTGCATATTTCTTTGGGTAATTGTGTCAGATGAGTGCTACAAACCGTCGGGGTATATCTTGTTGAGAGGTAAGTGATATTTTAGAAATTCTGAAGGAAATGGTGTTTCTCTCACACAATGATTTTTATGTATTTTGATTGTTGTATCATCAGTCACGTCTGTCTTTCATGTGATCATATTTAAATCATTCAGTATTTGACAGAGTTCAAGGAACTTCCTCCAACTATCACTGTTTCAATTTTATATAAGCCATTTATATTGATGCTCTTCAGTTCTAAGCAAGTTTGTTTCAAATTACAGTTGACACCGCCGTAGTAATTAACTTGGAGTCGGGGTTTGATTCTAATATTGTAATAATTTAAGCACAGGCTTTGTTGATCGTGATCAATATTGTTTAGTTGGAGGGACATTAACATGAAATTCTCCATGTCTTGTGTTTATACAAATTTACAAATTACGCTGCAGTGACACCTTATGATATTTTAAGATAAAGTTCCTAACTTTTGATGTGAACAATTCTAACAAAGTCGGGGGGGGTGGGTAGGAATGTGTCCAGTAATCGCTATGAAGTAATACCTATTGTGTACCTCCCTCTAATCCTACAAAATTCATATTGAATTATTTGGTGGGTTTTACTTTTTATCAAGTTGTAGCAAAAGAGTAAAAAAGCTCATAAAATGAGGCATGGAATCTTTTTTTCTTTTTTTTTTTTTTTTGTCTATATAAATTTGGATAATTTCTTCTGTTTGACTTAGCCATCTTGTAGTTGGATTTGATGTTGTATTGTATGTATGTAGAGGAAAAGCTCATTTGGTGCATCGACATGAAAAAATATAAATTCAGTATTATATAATGAGACACTGTGATAAAGTTATGCATAATGACAACTGATATATTAATGGCTTTAATCAAACATCAATATGTCTGCTTTTGAACTTGAACTTTGTACTTTTGAACTTTAACTGCATTTCTTTCCGACCCCTCATCCCTCCCCATTTTACAAAAGTTGTGATCTTTGAATGAAGTATCCGTCCACTTTCTGTTGCGTAAGATATTCTTATTTTAGATATTTTTTATGTTTGTTATTTTACATTTGTTTTTATTTACATGAGCACAAAAATGTGTAATAAGAAAACGATGAACGTGCATGTGTATCTAATTATTATATTCCTATAAAAAGGAAATGTTGATATTGAATGTGATATTTTTGTTATCGCCTTGTGCAACTTGTTTTTTTTTGTTTTTTTTCTAACTGGGTTATTAATCACACCAACAGACAGTAGTTAGGGTGGATAATGGTTCGTCTTGTACAGATGAGGTTGTGATGTCTGCATTTATACAACTCTGATTTACAAAAAAAACAAAAAAACTTTCACTACTTCCCCTTTTTTTCTTCCTCTCTCAAATTTTCAATGTGTTGATTAGTTGTGAAGCTCTCTTCATTACTCATCTCATCATCATACAGAAAATCAAACCTAAATTAACAAGGTCAAGTGTAGATTTGTGTTTCTCAGTAATTATAAGTAATGTAAATACGCTCCATCCCGGGAGACATGCTGTACTATGTTTTTCTTTGTTCTGTATTCTACTGTTTATGATCTTCATCACAAGCCGTATTGTGGCATATGTCGACCTTTTTACCAAATAAATTGTTTTGCATTTAATGAGATTTGTTTTGATTTACCAGGATCTTACAACAGGCCAGCTTCTTGACCATTCAATGGGATCAGAACAATGTACAGTCCTCAGTATGCAATATCTGAGTACGCTTTGTTGTTAGCTCACCTGGGCCAAAAGTTCAAGTGAGCTTTTCTGATCAAAACTTTCTTTTGTCTGTCATCGGTATTGTCACTCTTGTCATCATCATAACCTTTTCACATTTTAATCTTCTTCTCCAGTACCACCTGGCCTATTTCAACCAAACTTGGCAAAAAACATCCTTGAGTGAAGAGAATTTGAGTTTGTTGAAGTGAAGGGCAACACCCTTCTCCAAGGAGAGATAATAGTCAAAAAACATTGACATATTTTAGAAATCTTCATAAGAACCAATGTCCAGTTTCAATTAAACATGGTATATATCCCTGCCTCCTTCAAAGGGGAAATAATAACAATAATGCAAAAAGAGGGTGGGGTGATTTTAAAATCATCTCAAGAACCACTGGGCCAGAAAAGTTCAAATTACTTGGAAGCTTCCTGACATAGTGCAGATTCAAGTTTGTTAAAATCATAACCCCCTGGGGTAGGGTGGAGCCACAAATGGGGATCAAAGTTTTACATGCAAATATACAGGGAAAATCTTTAAATATGGGCCATAGTGACCCAGGTAAGTGAAGTGGCCCATGGGCTCCTTTTTATTTGAGATTTTGTACCTGGAAACTTTGAAACAATTAATACTTGTAATTGGAACACCAGAGAGTGTGAAGTTCATAGTTCAAGAAAAAGGTTGCAAGCTACTAAAACTACACACGGTTGAATCACTGCTAGCTTTTGCAATCAGAAACACATTGTAAACATGCTAGCTTTTGCAATTGGAGGTACGAGAGGCTCATGGGACTCTTTGCTCACATTAGTCACCTTGGCCCTTCTGGTTGTGATTTTCTTTTCTTTTTTTTTGGGGGGGGGGGTCAATCTTTATTCCCATAAACAATTTTGACCCTATATTGTGGGCACAACCAAACACAAAAGTGTCATGACATAACCATTATACAAGGTCTAAAATCATATGGTATGAAATATAAGGTCTTGCCCTAAGGAATCTATATACACAATGTGAAAGCCGTATCTTAAACATTTCAGAAATATTGTCTTGGTTAACTTTTCTTAAAAGTAGGTCAAAACAATCAAAGGTAAAAATTACAAGGCCAAAAATTTTGATACCAAAAGAAAAGTCTTGACACAAGGGATGCACACATGGAAGATGTATCAGTCACCATTTTAAAGTTATGAGCAAGGTTAACGTTTCGTCAACTTAGGGTGGAGTTGAGTCAAACTCTAACCACAAGGTCAAACATCTTGGCAACAAATGAAATTTCTTGCCATAAGGAGTCTATATACAAAATATGAAACCCCTACCTTTAATAGGTCTCGAGATATTGCCTAGGTTCGGTTTGCTTAAAGTGGGTCAGATATCAGGGTCACAAAGTTTTAAAAAATGGTACCAATGGAACAGTTTTATCTCAAGGAATGCACTTATGAAATATGAGAGTCCTATCACTCACCATTTAAAGGTTATGACCAAGTTTCAGGCAGAAAGGACAAAAACAATACCACCACCACCACTTTAGTCACAGGGGCATAAAAAATAAACTTCAATCCACACAACTTAATTAGTTTTTGTGTGATTTAGTGTGGACCTGGTAATCTTGAAAAGAATTTATTTTAATTAATTTATTGTACATTTCCATATAAAACTTTGACCTTCTATTGTGGACCCACCCTACCCCTGGAACCCCTGAACTGAACAAATCTAAAATCTGAATTGCACTTTCTGAAGATTTTTCTATATGTCTAATTATGGTTTCACTGTTCTTAACAGGATTTTTGAAGATGTTTATATATCCCCATTTAAAACTTTCATCCCCTAGTGTGCCCCCATCCTAACCCTGGGGATCATGATTTGAACAAACTTCATATTGACATGAGTAATCTTGTTCTTAGGAAAAATGTTTTAAAGAGTTTTCCAATGTATCCCCGTTTACATCGTTGATCCGCTATTAATTGTGGCTCCACCCTCGCTCAGGGGACATGATTTCAACAAACTTGAATCTATACTGCGTTCACGAGAAGATTTTTAAATTACCCCAGCCTACTTTTGTCTTTTAAATTCTTGATTATTTCTCCTTTGGGGGAAAATGGTCCTTCTTTTGCAAACCACTTGAATCCCCTTTACCAAAGATTGAAATGTTAAGTTTATGGACGGACGATGGACAAAAAGTGATCACAAAATTTCACTTGAGCTCCCAGCTCAACACATTATAAACATTCTAGCTATTGCATGTAATTTAGGGGGTGGGATGGGGGCAATTTACTGCATAAATCGGAATCATCTTCGATAAATAAAGTTAATTCTTATTATCACTATGCTAGCTGGTGCAATCGGAGCTACAGCTGTCTAAGACTGAGTTCTCCGTTGTAAAAAAAAAAAAAGGCCTGCAGTCAGATCAACATTTGCTGAACGTTTAGTCAGTAATTTCTGCCAGCTGCAATGCTTTAAATGAAAACAAAAATTGAAATGCCCATTAACGACCCTTGCTACAAACAAACTCTTTTTCTTTCAAAAACGATTAAAAATAGACAATGAATGAAATCTTTTTTTTTTCTTTTCTTTTTTTTTTTTTGTCTTCCATTTCTCAATGTCTAATACACTGGGTAAAATATATATATACATCGTAGAGTTATATAGGGAAGACCGGAATACATGTCGCAACTTTTGAACATCACAAGAAATTTGTAAGTTCCCTAATCTCTAGAGAGTTGATATTTGTACTAAATACAAGCAGAATATACAAAAATAATCTCCATATATTTACCCATGGATCGATTTTTTTTTAGTTGTTTTGATTGTTTGTTTGTTTTTGTTGTTTTTTTTTTGTTTTTTTTGTTTTTTTGTTTTTTGGGGTTTTGGGGTTTTTTTTTGGTAGCCTTTATTTTCAGAAGAGAAAGCTTCAGAAAGTTAGTGTTGTACGTAAACTAAAGCAAAACTTTGATAATAAATATTGATAAACATTTTGTTACTAAATATGTCTTTCGACAGGCTTTTAATGTGTGATCTTCTTGATTTGACGTATTTTATATTTAGTATTTTATGCAACATGCCGAAGAACGGTATAAAAAAAACCGAAAAAAACAAAAAAGTTTTTTAGCACGTTTTATATTTTATGATTTTTATAATATGAATTAATTTTTCATTTTCTCTAGCTTATTTCTTTCACAGTATCAACTGTTCATTGTGCGATGTTGATATCTGGCATTTATAAGTGATTTTATGTATTCTGTATAATTTTGATTTGTATTTTAGTATAGTGTAAAGCGCTTTAGAGTACATTTCGATCAGGCGCTATACACGTACATTATTATTATTATTATTATTATTATAGCCCATTGCAGCTCATGTTTATTGTTAAATGGATATATGCACCAACCCTAAATATGATTTCCTTATAAATAAAGCACATAAATAGAGATTTTTTTTAATGTACTTTGGCAGGCCTAATAAAATCTATAACACTGCCCTTGAATGAATACACGTGTAGCAGAAAAGGAACAGTACAGTGGACCAGGCCGGGATTCGAACTCGGGGCCCCTGAATCTCGAACCATGTGTTCTGTTGACACCGGCAACCAAAGATCACTTATCACTAGTTCTAAATGCACCATATGTACTAATGAATTGTCATAATTATGTGCCTTGAGCAAGCCATTTTCTACTAAATTGTATCAAAGCCTCCATTTGAAAATGACGGTGCTAATTTGAAATTACAGTCTCCCAAGTTATCAAATTTACACGGTTGTCATGGTTACATGTGAAAATCTAGTCTAACGATCAACATGAACAAGGGCGGACCCAGACGGTGGTTCAGCCCCACCCCATACTTTTTAAAATCCCTGAGTGTCGGTCACTTCTGATACACTTTCACAAATAATGTCACTATAGATGTTTGCGGGGACTTTGCCTCTTAGACTCGAAGGGCAATTTGCTGGATACACATGCACAACTTTGGGGGGGGGGGTCCGAAACAACTTACCCCACCCCTTGCTAGGGCTTTAATTGAACTCTTTGTCAGTATACAGTGTTACACTTACCATTCTCGCGTACCTGTTTACCCTCCGTCACAAAAACAACCCTAAAACAACAACGTTTTACGTGTAACCCCCTCCCTTCCATTTTTTTTTTTTTCATTCCGTGGAGCTGTCCATGTAGAATTTGATTTTCTGTATTCAATCATTATCTGACTGTTTTTGATGTGGTATCAAACTACTTATCTTGTTCTGTCCATAAATACCTGAGTTATATCAGTTGTATCAACACCGTACACAGGGTCTCCACGTTATCTGCGCTGACACGGGTTAATTGGACATCGTGATAACATGCTACAGTTATTAGCTTATGGCGAGTTGACTTACAACTCTTCATACTGAATTAATATCATGGGACATCCTGGATTTTGGACTCATTAGATGCAGTGGGAGTTTGCTTTGTTTACGTGGTATTTTCTATTATTTGATCGAACGATGTAAAGCGGTCATTAATACACGAAATGCACCAATAAAAAGACATTTTTGAAGGATTTCAAATTTGAAGTAATGTTTTTCATTGAATTTTCAAGTAAAAATTTGTAAATAATGCAAAATAAAGGTGGTTCCATAGTAAAATAGTTATGATAAATATGGGGTTTTAGCAATGTGAGAACATTTACAAATAGTTTTACAAAATTCTAAAACAAATTTATTTTTAGTATCATATGTACGCAAGACACCATTTCTATTGTATTTGTACACATAGATATTTATATGCATTTAAATGATCAATGATACCACCATTATTGTATATGTACAATATATAATATTATATTAAGCATTTCTGTATTGTGTTAATTTGGAGGGCGCGTTCTAAGTTTTAAGAACTCGTGCCCAATCCTTTCCTCTTTAGAATCTTGACAATAAAACATGTTCAATATAGACATTGCATTTGATCCAAAAAAAAAACCCCCCGAAAAAAACCCCCCAAAAACACGTCCAATCGCATCAAATATTGTACTGATCTGAAAACCAAACTCAATTGTATTAGATTTTGCACATTGATATGAAAACCTAACTCGGCTGTGAATTACATGTAAATATTGCATTCGTCTGAATGTAATAGAATATTGTATTACTCTAAAAGTTAACGTGTTTAAAAAAAAAAACTGGAATACGCTCAGCTGAATTTTAACGACGTAAAATTATGTAGCCTTGGTTTGAATAATTTCCAAAACTACGTAGTAGAACAAAAGTGGACAGATTTTGCGTTGTCAAAGTACATTTGACCTAGTTGTAAGATAAAGGGATACTCGGGGATAACCTTGTACAGATAGAAGGCCGGAGGGTGTGAAATAAAGGCACACCCGGGGTAACCCTGTACAGATAGAAGGCCGGAAGGTCCGAAATAAAGGCACACCCGGGGTAACCCTGTACAGATAGAAGGCCGGAAGGTCCGAAATAAAGGGAAACCCGGGGTAACCCTGTACAGATAGAAGGCCGGAAGGTGTGAAATAAAGGAAAACCCGGGGTAACCCTGTACAGACAGAAGGCCGGAAGGTGTGAAATAAAGGGAAACCCGGGGTAACCTTGTACAGATAGAAGGCCGGAGGGTGTGAAATAAAGGCACACCCGGGGTAACCCTGTACAGATAGAAGGCCGGAAGGTCCGAAATAAAGGCACACCCGGGGTAACCCTGTACAGATAGAAGGCCGGAAGGTGTGAAATAAAGGCACACCCGGGGTAACCCTGTACAGATAGAAGGCCGGAAGGTGTGAAATAAAGGAAAACCCGGGGTAACCCTGTACAGACAGAAGGCCGGAAGGTGTGAAATAAAGGGAAACCCGGGGTAACCTTGTACAGATAGAAGGCCGGAGGGTGTGAAATAAAGGCACACCCGGGGTAACCCTGTACAGATAGAAGGCCGGAAGGTCCGAAATAAAGGCACACCCGGGGTAACCCTGTACAGATAGAAGGCCGGAAGGTGTGAAATAAAGGGAAACCCGGGGTAACCTTGTACAGATAGAAGGCCGGAAGGTGTGAAATAAAGGAATACCCGGGGTATCCCTGTACAGATAGAAGGCCGGAAGGTGTGAAATAAAGGAATACCCGGGGTTACCATGTACAGATAGAAGGCCGGAAGGTGTGAAATAAAGGGAAACCCAGGGTAACCTTGTACAGATAGAAGGCCGGAAGGTGTGAAATAAAGGGAAACCCGGGGTAACCTTGTACAGATAGATGGCCGGAAGGTGTGAAATAAAGGGAAACCCGGGGTAACCTTGTACAGATAGAAGGCCGGAAGGTGTGAAATAAAGGGAAACCCGGGGTAACCCTGTACAGATAGAAGGCCGGAAGGTGTGAAATAAAGGGAAACCCGGGGTAACCTTGTACAGATAGAAGGCCGGAAGGTGTGAAATAAAGGCACACCCGGGGTAACCCTGTACAGATAGAAGGCCGGAAGGTGTGAAATAAAGGCACACCCGGGGTAACCCTGTACAGATAGAAGGCCGGAAGGTGTGAAATAAAGGAATATCCGGGGTAACCTTGTACAGATAGAAGGCCGGAAGGTGTGAAATAAAGGGAAACCCGGGGTAACCTTGTACAGATAGAAGGCTGGAAGGTGTGAAATAAAGGGAAACCCGGGGTAACCTTGTACAGATAGAAGGCCGGAAGGTGTGAAATAAAGGAAAACCCGGGGTAACCCTGTACAGATAGAAGGCCGGAAGGTGTGAAATAAAGGAATACCCGGGGTAACCCTGTACAGATAGATGGCCGGAAGGTGTGAAGTAAAGGAAAACCCGGGGTAACCCTGTACAGATAGAAGGCCGGAAGGTGTGAAATAAAGGAATACCCGGGGTAACCCTGTACAGATAGAAGGCCGGAAGGTGTGAAATAAAGGGAAACCAGGGGTAAACCTGTACAGATAGAAGGCCGGAAGGTGTGAAATAAAGGCACACCTGGGGTAACCCTGTACAGATAGATTAGACGGAGAGTGGGGGGTTGGTTCCAGGAGAATCGATGACACAGTGTTTAGTTTCTATGCGGACAACATGCTCACCTAAGGGTAAAATTGGTGTGTGCTCAAAGATTTTCATTTGTAAGTTCATAATTAATCAGTTAGCATCACATAAAAATATGTATATGTAAATACGAGATAAACACAGGCGTTTGTGAAATTGCAGTAACAAAACAAATTTCAATTTGTTCCAAATCACGCTATTTCAGTCAGACGTTTCATTATTGCATATTTTTAAGCTGGTCGTTGGGGATAGAAAAAAAATCGTTTTGTGTAATCTGTAGACAACAGATGCGATTACATTTTGAATACCTGTTACAATGAAATGCTATGCGATTTTAAAAATAAACAAGGTAATTGTAGTGACTGGGCTGGTAATGTAAATAATAGACCTTTCCACTTTGGTTTAGGATTTATCGGGAACAATAATGCCGACCAACAGGGGATGCTTACTCCCCTTAGACACCTGATCCCATCCCTGGGTTCGTGATTGTCCCATTTTCAATGCTGTCACTTTTTCATGTACCATTAGCAAAGAACAAGGGGCACTAAGGGCCAAAATATGCCCAATGTCAAAACATCATAATTTACTGTTATTCTGATTAACTGGAATTTGTATCACCAATTTCAGCCATTATTAGGTTGATCATTTAATATTTTGTGAATTTTGGGGTAAAATATTGGAAAAACAACAAAAAATCACAGATTTCTGGAAACAATTAATAACTTTTTTAATAAACAAGAAATGAAAATACAAACAGATCAAAATTTTAGAATTCATCATACAAATTTACAAAATAAACAATTGGTAATAATTGGTGGGCCTAAATTCCCAATTTTTGGGGTAAAACGACCGATTTTTGCGAAAAAAATCAGAGATTTCTGGAAATAATTAATAACTATAAAGTGAAACAAGAAATAACAAAACAAATATTTCCTTATTTAAGAATTCATCATACTAAATCAGACTGAAAAAGAAATTACACTGTAAGTATGTCCAAATTCCTTATTTTGGGGAAAAATGACCAGTTTTTACCCAAAAATCACCGATTTCTGGAAACAATTAATAACTTTTACATTTATCGAGATCTGGTGATATAAGCAATTACACAGTTTAGAACCCACCACACAAAATCAAATGAAAAATAAAATTGATCTATTAACTATGTCCGAATTCCTCATTTTGGGGGAAAATGGCCATTTTTTACCCAAAAATCACCGATTTCTGGAAACAATTAATAACTTTTACATTTATCGAGATCTGGTGATATAAGCAATTCCACAGTTTAGAACCCACCACACAAAATTAAATTAAAAATAAAATTGATCTATTAACTATGTCTGAATTCCTGATTTTGGGGGAAAATGGCCATTTTTTACCCAAAATCACCGATTTCTGGAAAGAATTGATAACATTTACATTTATCGAGATCTGGTGATATAAACAATTCCATAGTTTAGAACCCACCACACAAAATTAAACTAAAAATAAAATTGATCTATTAATTATGTCTGAATTCCTGATTTTGGGGGAAAATGTCCATTTTTTACCCAAAAATCACCGATTTCTGGAAAGAATTGATAACATTTACATTTATCGAGATCTGGTGATATAAACAATTCCATAGTTTAGAACCTACAACACAAAATTAAATTAAAAATAAAATTGAATAGTTAATTATGTACAAATTCTTCATTTTGGGGCAAAATGACCAATATTTACACTAAAATTCCAGATTTCTGGAAACAATTTATATTTGATATATTAAACAAGAAGTAACAAAACAAAGAATTCCATGTATTAAAATTCATCATCAGAATTGCACGAAAAATATTTTAAAACATTAATATGTCCAAATTCCTTATTTTAGGGCAAAATGAAAACATTTTATACAAAAATCACAGATTTCTACAGATAATTAATAACTATAAAATGAAACAAGAAATCTCACAATAATAATTTCCATACTTAAGAATTCATCATACTAAATTACTTTGATAAAGGAAATGCACTATAAGCAGGTCCGAATTCCTCATTTTGGGACAATTTGACCAATTTTTACACAAAAATTACCGGTTTCTTAAAACAACTTTTACATTTATCGAGATCTGGTGATATAAGCAATTCCATAGTTTAAAACCAACACACAACAAAAAAAGTAAATGGAAAATAAAATTGAACTGTTAATTATGTAAAAATTCTTCATTTGGGGGCAAAATGACTAATTTTTAAACAAATATCCCACATTTCTGGAAACCATTGATATTTGTTGTATTAAACAAGAAGTAACAAAACAAAAAAATCCTTGTTTTGGAATTCATCATACATGTACATACTTACACCAAAAAAATTGTTGTACCATCAATGTGTCCGAATTCCTTATTTAGGGGTAAAATGACCAATTTTATACAAAAATCTCATATTTCTGAAAATAATTAATAATTCTCACATGTACATTAAGCAAAATATGCAAATACAAATAATTCCATAATCTAGTATCCACCTACACAAAATTGAAATGAAACTACATTGTAAATATGTGCAAAGTCCTCATTTTGAGGCCAACAAAAATGCTGATTATTGAAATATGTATGAATCCTTCATTTTGGGACAAAAGGCTGGAAACAAGTTTTATTAATTTATGTTGCACATAAATAATTTACATCTTCCCCCTTATGTCTATACTTTATTTTCTCCTTTTCGAAATATCCCATTGAGTCTACTATACATTGTTTTAATGCACTTTATCACTTACAGAGCACCGAGTCAAATTGTGTTGAAATTAGCATTTGCATGTATATGTATTACAAATGCCAAACAAAATCACAAAAAGCAATATATAAATGTATATATGTCACACTTATTAGATTTCAAGTAACAATTTTTCTTAACTACAATAGCAAAGGTATATCCCACAATTATGGATGTAAACAAATGAACATGACAATAATGGGAGTACAAATTGCAGAAAAATGGGGCTCTTCTGCATAAAGTATGCCACACACTTCGCCATATATTTCAAAATATGGGCAAGTGCTCCATCTAGAGGAGAAGGAATGAAATTACAGTTCATATGTAAATATCATGAAAATATACAGTAGTTGTACTAAGAAATCTTATTCTAAAATATTTTTCATACTTTGATCCCCAGAATCAAGATATTGGGAAGTGCTGTCCAAGAAAGTAAACAAAATTAGGCATATGAAACCCATGAAACTATGGCACATATGGGTCAAGACAACATATGAAATCACAAATTGTTGTTTGGAACAGTTATATAATGACTAACAGGTATTGGCCCTTAAAGTTGCTCCATCCACAATGGGTTATAACATCATCAAAATGTTCCTTTGAAATCCCAGTTAAAGTAATATACTCTGAATCTGTGAGTCCTTTGCTGGTATCAAAGTCTAGTCTGCATTTTTCATTTCTGGGAGCAAAAGACCTGATGGATGATAAAAGTGAATATATGTCACTTTTGTTGAAAAATGTTTGACAGTCACTCGAAGCAGCCTCCAGACACTTGATTGCATCTTCTCTTAGGAAGGCATCTGATGTCACATGTGTGTGGCAGCACCTTGCCCCAGACAGTAACAGGCGACCTGTTGCAATAAATAGTCTGTGTTTGCATTCTGTAGACAATGAGAACAGCTTTGAATCTCTCTTCTTACATATCACACAACTGGAACGGCTCTTTCCTGAAGACTGTACAGGAAGGGGAATCACTTTTGGACTTTTAATATTCACTGTCTTCCTTGCCTTTACTGCTGGTTCATAATCTGGATCATTGTTATAGGATGAATCCGAAACACAACTCGTAGTTTTCTTAACAGATTTGCAAGCATGGGTGGATTTATAAAACTTAGAGGAACAGTTGGTACATGTTACATCTGTCGCCTGGCAGGTGGTAAGACCTAGATACTGTCTGTAACTGTCATAGGCAGAACCCAATATGAATCGCCTTTGGTCTGGTTTTGTTCTTTTACCACAAGAGACACATGGGTATGCTTTTGGCCCACCTCTAGGCATATTCTTAAAAAAAAAAATGAAAATCTGTCTTAGATTTACACTACAGTACAAACTACATGAACTAATACCACAACATAATACAAAAGATACACAACTGATTCAGATCAAGGCATAATATCAGTCTGAAAATTTTACGGTAGACCGATAGAAGAATTTTCCTATACAAATACGTGAAAAAATGAATTCCCCTATTGTGGATCCACCCGACCACCAGGGGCCATATGGTTTTAACAAACTTGAATCTGCATAATATCTGGAAGCTTCCATGTAAAATTGAATTTTTCTGGCCTTGTGGTTCTTGAGAAGATCTTTAAAGATTCTTATATAAACGCATGTAAAAATGATTTTCACTACTGTGGCCCCACTCAACTCCCGGGGGGGGGGGGGGGGGGGGGGGGGGGGGGGGGTGGTTCATGATTTTTACAAACTTAAATTTGCACTGTATCAGGAAGCTCCCTTGTATGTTTGAACTTTTTTGGCCTTGTTGTTCTTGAGAAGATTTTTATATGACACAATCTTATTTTTCTTTTTTCCATTTTTGTGATTATTTCCCCTTAGAAAGGAACCTGGCCCTTCATTTGAACAAACTTGAATTCTCTTTACCTAAGGATAATTTGTACCAGGTTTGATTGAAATTGGCCAACTGGTTCTGCATGGAGAAGATTATTTTGTGTTTTTACTCTTTTGCTATTATCTCCCCTTGGAGAAGGATTTCGCCCTTCATTTGAACAAACTTGATTCCCCTCCCCCCAAGGATGATTTGTGCCAAGTCTGATTAAAATTGGTCCAGTGGTTCTGGAGTAGGAGTCGAAAATGTAAAATTAAGTTTAGGCTGCCTAAAGTTAATTCTACATTTAACGTCACCACCGCACGTAAAATTGCCTTTTCAAAAAACAAACAAATCCGGATTTAAAGAAGTCGTTCATTTTTTTTTATCTACAAATCAGGGGAGGATGCTCATAAACCTCATAATAACCCTACCAATCATAAATCTTAGCCACAAAGCTCCAAACCTATCATCACACACTTTGAAACAATATGCTGCTGAATTATATGGGATAATTGAGTGATTTCAATTTACTTGAATTTGAATATAAAATCCGACAAATTGATGTTTATTTCACAGAATAGATAATTTTCAATAAATACACATCATTTGTTTAAAACTTTTGTTTGTTTAATTTTCGATCTCCTCCCTCCCTCATAGGTTTTGAATTTTGAAGGTGACGTTAAACGGAAAATTAATTTTGAATCGCCTTACAGACAAACATTATAACAGACGGACAACGGGCGATCAGAATAGTTCACTTGAGCTTTCAGCTCAGGTGAGCTAAAATACACACATACACACAAAACCAAATGTAAGTTCAAGTTCAAGGTCATAACTCCTTAAAATATTGGGAATAACATTCCCATTTTCATATACACTACTATATTTTTATCGTTGTTTTATACACTGTAATACACATTAATTTGAAATCCCCAAGACGTATGAGGAGTTGCAAATGCAGTTGCAAAAAAACCAATTTTACTTAAAGAGCTAATATTGCTTTCATTGAAGAAAATTTATAAACAATATTTGATTTTAATTTGTACAGGAATTGTGTTGGGGTCGAATTCACCGCACACCCATACAATGAAAGGGCAAGGTCGTTTAAAAATATCACACCAGCTGTCAAAATCATCTTGGGGTATCATTGCCTGTAATTTGTATTGCATCTGTACATTTTTGGTCATATATTCACTTTGATGTGAGATCGGCGATGGACATATGCACATTAATATGAAAACTTATGCACAGTGGGACACTGGATAATGCCTATCGCAATTTCTAGACCAAGCTAAAGCCCGGCCTTGCAAAGCAAAGTTCATTTTGTTACCAAGCCTATCTTAATAAATATCATTTTTTTCAATGTTATCTAAGGTGTTTTACGGTATAGCTAATATGCAATACATAAATACTAGCTACTGCACTGTGCGTCTTGAACAAATAGAATCATCATAAGCCTACATGTGCGTGAAATCGTGATGTCGCACTGTCAACATCTTATTAGTTGTTTCATGAAAAATCGTGTGTTCTGTAATTTGCCTATCATCCCACATCTATTAGATGTTAACTTACCAGTTTCTTTGTCTTGGGGATTTGAATCACATGTTTTCTCACTTGCTGACATGAACCAGGTCGATCTCGGCTATATTATTGTTTACAAAATGACGTCTGCTCCAGATCCGGGTTAATAAAATCACCGAAATTACCCCCAAACACCGCAATTACAAATTTTTATTTGCGGCGATGAGATTCCAACTTCCTGGTTGTGTATAACATAAAAAACCGAACTGGAAATTCGCGTTAAAAAAACCCGTTAATTTTTAAGGTTTTTGTGGTGGGCGCGTGAAAACCACGGTAAGAAATTTTTATGAAAGATTTATCCATAGACCACTGTCTTTTTGTTAAAATCTCATTCCGTGGTTTTGGTGCGGACATACATAAAATTCGTAGTGAAAGTGACATTTTGACGGAAAATTACGGATTCCGGGAAAATATGGCGGATTCAATCTACGATATCTTGGTTACCAATGCAAAATTAAAATGAATTTGATTATTTATAGGAAGTTAAAAACTTGTATTTCAATGTTATAAAAATTCATATGAATTTAGTTTGTTTGAAATATGAAAGATATGTTGGGCATATATGAGTGCTTACTGCACCTGGCTCTTTAACAAAGTCTTGCTGATTCGTTCATTCAACTTTATTGTTACATTTTTTATTTTGTGTAAGAAGTATGGAGCGCCAAATCGATGTAAGATAAACTAATTAAAGATATATTTTTTTTAGGATATCATAAATTCAATTGATGCGCGCATCAAATAAATTATTGCTCTCATCACTTCAATTGATGAGCGCATCAATTCAATTTTTACGCGAAGTAACTGAATTAATGGGCGTATCAATTTAATTGATAAGATCAATAATTGATTGATACGCGTATTATTAATTCATTGCCGAAAGCAATAATTGATTTTATGCGCACCTCAATTCAATTGATGAGCACAATGTGATAGAATTATTAATTTAAATTAAATATAAATGATTTGATGATCTCTTTATTTCAGTTGAAAATATCTTTAATTATTTACAACGATTTTGTATAAGGAATTCAGTGATGGATATGTTGAATTGAAGATATCTCTAATTATATAGCTGCTCTCCATAAAAGAATTTTAGCACGCCTCAACTTATAGCAATAATTCAATTATTGCGCGCATTAATTGAATTGATAATAATTGAATTATTGCGCGCATTAATTGAATTATTGCCCTCTTCAATTGCATTGCAGCGCGCATCAATTCAGTTGTTGATATCATTGGTTAATTTGAAGAGAGCAACAATTTAATTATAGCGTTCATTAATTCCTCAGAATAATAAATGCTATCTATAATCAATTGATGCGTGGAATAATTCAGAATTGAAGACATCATTACTTATTTGAAGAGATCTTTAACTGAATTGTTGCGTTCATCAGATGAATTGTTGATATGATAAATTAAGTAATTAAAGACATCTTCAATTATTTGAGCTAAGGTTAATTTGGCGCTCGATCCATACGGAAGTAGCAGACATATAGCATCGTTTTTCAAAGTACCGATAGGGGGAGGGCTGCAGCCAGAGGAGGGTACGTAAGTTAACATATCAAAAATTCTTGGCAGAGAGAGAGAGAGAGAGAGAGAGAGAGAGAGAGAGAGAGAGAGAGAGAGAGAGAGAGAGAGAGACTTGCCTGATCTTCAAAATTTCTAAATTTGTGAGGGGATTCTTTTTCCCCTTGATATTTATCAACGATTAATGCTTAGAAAACCCGGGCTCACCTTCTCTACATGGGTTCGATTATTAACTTTCAAGCATTCACTACTATTATAAAAAAAATAGTTGGGGGTGGTACTCACTATATCTTTATTTGCATATGAAATAACAGTTAATGATCATTGTCAAAAAAGGGGCACCCCCCCCCAACCCCCTCTGATTCTACGTGCTTGAATTAATACTCTACGCACCTTTTGAATATAAAAATGGATTTATGGTACATAAATATAGGACTTAGCGAATATGTTATTTTATGTATAAAAAATTACGAGGAAGAAATGGATTATTTTAACATGCCTTGCATATCTATGCAAGTGTGCGTAAACAATGTA
This sequence comes from Ostrea denselamellosa, assembly GCA_024699665.1. Classification (NCBI taxonomy): domain Eukaryota; kingdom Metazoa; phylum Mollusca; class Bivalvia; order Ostreida; family Ostreidae; genus Ostrea; species Ostrea denselamellosa. The sequence goes on along the minus strand of JAMZEH010000049.1, from coordinate 3,613,423 downwards.
TCAAACTATATCATTATAACCAACCCCCCCCCCCCCCCCCCCCCCCCACATATCTATGCAATTATGTTGTACCGATGATTTCAAATTGTATATCAAATCCACACAATAAAATAAAAGCTGTGATTTTAAAAAAAAAAGGGGGGGGGGAAATAATCAATGCTTCCTTTTCGGTGAGTCCATGTACGGTGTATATTAATTTTGAACTATACGCGTCATAAATCAATGAACAAATACAATATTCCTGCGCCATAATAGCTACGATAGTAATCATTAATACGCCTATTCTACGAATCAATTCAACACCACGGCATCAGCATAAAATTGTAAACAGTATGTTGTGCATTTGCCAGTGAATGTGGAATTTTACAACGCAGAATGCATGCATTGTTTACAATTCCACCAGGTCAATACTAGCAGCCTATAACCTTGGCTTAAACACAGAATTTCAAGTTCTGCGTAGAAGTGTCACTTGTAAAAGAGATATTTTTACGTGCGTTGAGACATGCCACTGACTGGTGTGGCGGATCTTATAGGTCAAAATCACGACTAACGTACAACGGAAGCACCAGCAAGGTTGTCTGACAACTATAAGTCATGTAAATCATTGTGATTTATGTTTAATATATGAATAGTGCAAACCCTTTGTTATTTTTAGCCAAATAATTCAAATATTTCTACAAAAAAAGAAGTCACTCTATTAATTTTTTGTTATATTATTTCACAAATGTTTGAACGTTTACACACACACACACACACACACACACGTGTGTGTACTAGTATTCATACACCGATAACCCGTGTATGAGTGTATGACATATCGATTTGTGCTCGTTCTTACCAAAATGATTATACCCACCAATTATTTCGTGACAAAAATATTTTTTGTTAGTTCATGAAAAGGTGTTAAATTAATTACTGCAATGGTAATTAAGCATCTTTTAAGGAATGGACACTTTTAAAAATATTAAATGTATTTCAAATTCTTTATTGTCGCAACACATCAACAATATGATAGTTACTGTCCATGTATAACACTAATAACAATGACAGTAATGCAATAGTGTTTTGCTTGAATTTCCCACCGAGACATGCATACATGTATTTACATCAATTACTCAGTCACCTATACAGGTACCACGGCGTCACTCACAGCAAAATACCTGACAAATGCTCACTAATGTTTTGTCTGTAATACACATTTGCTGTTTTGTTTATGTTATACACGTATTTCTCGATATAAGCAAGTGGCCCCTTTCAGTGCGACATAAAAGCCTACATATAAAAAAAACAAAACAAACCCCCCCCCCCCCCCGATACAGTTGATTGCCTATTTCAGTTTGTACATATTGCGGGGGGGGGGGGGGGGCATAATATTCTAACGATGAAACTTTCAAAGTATGCCTTGGGAAATTTCTGTATAATCTGTGCTTCCATCCCCTCTCTATAATACAATCAAGTGACACCTTTATTTCTTAGGTAATTTTCTTTCTTTACTGACAAGTTTATCTGCATGGAATGTTTACAAGCACACCTTTATTGGATTAGAGAACGGTTCAATCCTCGGATTTAGGCGAAAGAATGACGTGTCAGGGAAAAAACAACATATTAATAAGGCTTTAATAGAATATTTGTGTTAAATGAATATGTAATGTGTATATTAAAATAATGACCCAAGGAAAGATAAAAACATTTACATTCGGAGAGAACAAATTACACAGCGGCGGATCTAAAAATTTTCCAGGGGTGGGACTGCGACCCAAGTTTGTACCTCCTTTTCCGCCCAAGAAACGGCGAGGGGTTTAAGACCTCCAAATCGCAAAAACAAATAATAATAAAAAAGAGACGTTCAATATATATATATATATATATATATATATATATATATACACACCAGGGAGTGGGTGTAACTCCCTCTCCAAATCGCCACTGTTACACGACTAAAATACCCTACGTATATTGGCGATATGACAATATTAGAAACAAGTTTTGATCACAGACACTTAAAGTGTGGATAGCGTGTATAAATCGTATGTACATACCACCTCCCACCCTACTCTACCAAATTTATCCAAAATATGTGATTTCCCCGCTGATCGCCTTTTCATAAGTCGTTCTGCATAGTCAGTTTCTACTTTTCATCAGCTTTTGAAATGACCATTTGTGAACTCTTGATATAGATTATTGTTTCTACATTTATTTACTATTGGGTAGAAGGAGGGGGGATTTATACATGCTATCCACACTTCTTGTGCCTGTGGAATATATATGTAAAGAATAAAAGTATTGTATGACAATAACAAGTATGAGACAAAGTCTTTGTAGATTTAATAAATTCTTTGAGTAATGCAATTTCTGGTTGCATCATCTTGTTGTTACACGCGCGCAGCCACGCATATATAAGCCGATCCGTTTTGTTTCTCTTCAGTCAGTGCGCAGTACAGAACAAAAATGGACGAGCTGCACGTTTTTGGTTATGGGTCGTTAATATGGAAACCAGACTTTAAATATTCTACAAAGGAACATGGATATATTTGTGGGTATCAGAGAAGATTCTGGCAGAGCAACACGGAACAAAGAGGCACTAATGAAAAGGTAGCGTCATTGTTTACATTGATTTTCTGTTGGTAATAAATGAAAGAACGACTTCGACCAAATATAAATAACAATTATCATTTTTCAAGATATAGATTATGTTAGCGATATGGTTAAATGACTGATTTTGATCATTTCAGCCTGGAAGAGTCGCAACATTAATCAAAACAGACGATCAGGTAAGGCACTGCGATTGCATCACCCCAAATTCACTCATGTGCTGATCTAAAAATGGAAACTGTTTAAGTATTCCACCAATCAAAAATCGCCTTTCTGCAATACACAACGTCTCCCCAATTTTGTTTTAAAAGTTTTTCTTTCTTTACAGAAATGTCTCTGGGGAGTTAAATATACGGTAAAAGGTGTCAAAAAAGTGGCCAAAGTCATTGAGAAATTGAGTGTGCGGGAAAAGATACTGGGTAGTTACATAACAATTACAACAAAATTCTACAGGAAAAATTCGAACAATGCCTGCGACGTTTTAGTGTACCTAGCTACAGAAAAGAATCCGTTATACGTGGGCCCGTCTTCAGAAGACGAAGAAAAAGACTTGCAGTGCATCTCAGACACGATAGTGCAAGCTCGCGGAAGTGCTGGACCCAACTCTGAATACGTCACCAAATTAGCAGATTATATCCAAAAGCACATACCCGAGGAGGTGGACGAACATTTGTTTATTCTTGATAAAATGATTAGAAATAAGATGATTCTATTACACGAGTTTCGACATCAAGGTTAAATAAATCTATATTCATACTGGTCAGATCTCGTTTTATTTCCGACTAAGGGCGTCGACCCTCAAAGTGGCGTGGAGAACTTCACGAAATTGGCAACCTGTTAAGGTCGATGGCCAGACTTTATCCAATTAAAGGAGTTCCGCCAGGACGTTACTTGATCTCTGCAGGATATTGGTTGTTTGCAAACAAAAGCAAAAGACCTTGCCCAGGTAGACTGACATTCAACATAATATTATGTTTACATGTCTAACCTTGAATCTCAAGTATGACTATATGTAGATATACAATTTACTTAATATGAAATGAGGCATTTCTGACTAATTTGCACCCCCCCCCCCCCCCCCCCCTTCCCTTCAATGAAAATGTGAACAAGCAGTGACCGATCCCAAAATTCTGTAAAACAAAATTAAGACTAGAGCAGAACACAGACACCCCACTACCACACCATGTCTTGCACCTGGAAGATGTGACCTAGCCCTGGGACAGTGAAATACCTTGTCCCCAGGTCAAGATGTGACCTAGCCCTGGGACAGTGAAACACCTTGTCCCCAGGTCAAGATGTGTACACCACACTAAATTTCTAAAGAAGTGAAGTATTGTATCACTATAGTGCTGTTTTACAACTAATAAGCATTTTAAAAATGACTGAAATTCTGATTTCAGTTCAAGTTCTTTGCTTGCCAAGGGTGACAATACACAGTCTTTGAATGAGATATCACCCTGTATTGTCACCCTTGGTTAGTGATGTAGTCATACCATTCCAAATGAAGTTACTGTGACCTGATTTCAGCCATGACCCCCCCCCCCCCCCCCCCCCCCCCCCCTTCCAATCAGACTCTGCATCTGATCAAGTTTGCTAGTGCTAGACCTAATATTTTGCAAAGTATGATCTGGGTACCATTTTACTTAGCATTACCACTTTATCATATCATAAAAAAATTAGGGCAACCATTCCATTTTACACAGTTAAATAATAGAGAAAATATATTTTTTAAAAATACATTAGATGTATAAAATACATTGGATTCAGAAGAGGATATATAAAATGAACTAGTGAATTATGATTAAACAAAACCGCTCTCTGTGGCACACAAAAGCACCCCTCTCCCACTCCCACCCCCATTTCTTCCAATTTGCAACCCTACAAATTTCACCATATTCTTATCAAACAATAGCAACATGTTTTCTTTTTTTGTCATTTTAATGACATGAAAAAAAAATCACTGGAAGCAACATAGCAAAGCACTGAAACTCAACAATTTTACAAATCACACTTTTAGTTATCATTCAATACTGACATCATAATGACTTTCACTACAATAGAATCGAGCTAACTTTGTACCAAGCACATACTGAATGGTCAATAAAAATAAATGCACACAAAGGACTCTCTTACTGAAGTACCAACAATTCTTCATCATTCATCATCCAACATATATACTGCTGAGGCATCTATACAATCATTCACCAGTAGGACATTGTGAGAGGGGGGCCTGTGGGGTACTGATACCCCCCAGGAGGAGGGGGCTGGCCAGGAAAAGGAGGAGGTTGTCCATTAAACTGTGGAATGGACATTATTGTCTGTGTTGGAGGGGGAAGATGAGGGGGAACAATAATTTGAGGAGTGGATCCAGGAGGGGGTGGCCCTGCCTGAAAATTTGGAGGGGGTGGGGGTATTGCTTCACCATATATTCTATGTTCCTCTGACATTAATCTCTGATCTGGAGGATTCACTCGGTGTGGAGAATTCATTGTGATTTGCTGAGGAAGCATTGGCTGTGCCGGTCCAGGACTTGCAGCAGACACTGGAGGTGGCTCTGTAGTCCAGGGAGGTGGAGGGGGTGGGGTTTGGGAGCCAGGGGCAGAGTACACTGGTTGTTGGAAGGTTGGGGGAGGGGGCTGATCTGTCAATTGAGGGGATTGCTGAATGATGATCTGTTGTGGAAGTCCAGGTGGGGCAAGGTTTTCTGATCCTTGTGGAGTGTCTGTGGGCTGGGGGAGAGGCATTACTTGCCCCGGGGGTAAGAACTGTGGGGGTGGCTGCTGGGCCTGCTCAAACTGCTGTCCTGGAGAAGAATCCCCTCTGTACTGTACATTGGGCGGCAGCTGTTCACCAGGTGGGGGTTGTCCATATAGCTGTGGGGTGCTGGAGTACTGATTGTACTGATATTTTTTGGCTTCCTTATGCTGTTGTCTCAGTGATGACTTCACCTCTTCATCCTCATCATCACTATCTGTTAAAAAAAAACCCCAACATATTATGTAAAATCAGTCTACTTTGTACAGTGGTGATGAATTTTTCTTGCTTTCAAGGACATGGTGATCTACAAAGAAAAACAGCTCCTCCATCACCAGGAACATGAGTACTTATCTTAAACTGTCAAATAAAAGGTCTGTGAGCCAACTGCTCACTTGAGGATTTTACTCCTTGGAAAAGAGCAGGAATTTACTATTTACAATGTTGCACTATAAAAAGGTATGAAGACTTTTACTATATTCCCATGTAAAACTTCTATCCCATATTGTGACTCCATCCCACCCCTGGAGAATTATTGCAGCTGTCATCATACTTTAAAAACTTGATACAGTTATACCCTCCCCACATACAGTTTTTTTTTAGGGGGAGGGGTGGTGGTGACTGTAGGGTATGAGCTGTTTATATAGGAATCACCATGTCCGTCCATTTCATTTTGTTAGAAATATTAGCCTGGGTCACAGTTTTGTAATATCGAGGCATTAGAAACTAGATTGCTTCACACGAGGGTTGCTTATAACTGGACAGTTGGACAGAATCCTGATCTATTGTTACTAACCAAGATCACTGGGAGAAGAGATCAGATATGCTCCAGTTTAAATGTCCCATGGAGAAATCAGTTCTATTAGCACAGCTCTAGTTGTTATAGTAATCAATTGGTTGTAAAATTAGACTACTGCATTTTAGAACATTATATGCATGGTAAACAAGAAGGCAGACCCACAGAATAAAATAGAAAGACTGCAGTTTCAAACTAAACTGCATTAATTTTGACTTTGTCTTGCTCACCTTTTCTGCTCTTTCTTTCTGGTGACTCGGTCAGTTTGTCCGACGATGGTCGCTTTACTCCTATACAAATACGAAGCACAAAATCACTACTATAAAGTACACTACAACATAATTTTTAAAAATATTGTGGCCATGGCTTACATGAACATAAATTCTTTAAGGGTAAATCATAGGTAACACTATGTCGAAAGATTTCTCTAACCTGCTGGCAGAGCTGGCGGGGGCATCAATTTTTTGTCTGTATCACTAGACAATTCTTGTGGGGGTGTGGCCAATCCTCCACTGTTTGACTGTACTGTGTAAGTATGGGTTACCCTAAAGTGATACACACAAAGTAATAATGATCAACACTGATCATAATTTTACTACATTTTATACATTTTCTGCTTTGCTTTCCAACCATAAGATATATAATTTATTGTATATACAAGGATATATTTGCCTTCATTTTATTTTTGACCCTTTGCCCTTGTATGTGGGCAAATTTAGGATTGGGCAAAACTGTTTTTCTTTGATCTCTCATTTAGCACAACTGTGTATGGGAAATTTAAAACAGCAATACAGACTCTAAGTGTAGATGGGCGAAAATAACCCTGTATACGGTATATGGGATTGATAATGAATCTACAAAAGACAAAAGTATAACAAAGTAATGAGTTTCCTCATTGAATACAAACCTGCCCTCCTCTGAGATAGATGTATGTACAGAATAGACAGGAGAACCCAGAGGTGGCTGAGTGCTCTGTGACATAACAGGTACTCCCTCAGAAACGACAGGAGGTGGCCCCAGATGGTAGGGTGCTGAAAACTGCCCTGGAGGAGGTGGCCCATGTATGAGATGTGGTGGTGGTGCCTGAAACCCTGGAGGTGGAGCCTGGACAATCTGTGAAGGAGGGGGACCATGTATGATCTGTGTGGGGGGTAGAGCCTGGATGACATGTGTAATAGGTGCCTGGACCAGTTGTCCCTGGGAGGGAGACTGGACTAGCTGCCCTTGGGAGGGGGACTGAGACTGCACAGGGGGTGGTCCCTGCACCACCAGATTTGTCAGGTGTGGTGGACCATGCTGAAATACAATGTTTACATTTACAGTCACACTAATAATCCAAGAAATTTCACCTACTCTGAGTTGAGTGCAGTGAAACATATATCAACAAACCTCATAACCCAGAAGATTTTCTGGTACTTTATCATCTGGTTTTTCCTCTGTGAATCGCCTTTTATTTTCCTCTTTCAGGGATCCTCCATAGCTGTATCCACTAGACGTACACGTAACAGTGACTGGGGAGGAAACCCTGGCAATGGGGACACTAATGACAGGGGCATAGGCGCTGGTCACTGGTCCCAGTGTAGTTGACATGGGTGGGTAGGCACTAGAGATGGGGGGTCCATAGCTACTAACAGGGGGACCAACACTCATAGGTATCTACATAAACAATACTTTTATATGTACACTTATTACATCAGTAAAACATAAGGAAACATCAATAAAATATATGCACTTATAGACTTATATAATTACAGTCAACATTCAGTGCATAAACACTTCAACAAAATTAAACAAAAATGAGTCTGTTAAAGACACCACATCAGCTCCTATAAATTGGTGTAAATTTGTTTTGAGGGAAACTTCATTGTTTGATGTCTATAAACAGATACTGGAGAATAGTTGGATTTTCCTCTGAATGTGAAGTATACTTTCATTTTTGAACAATACTACAGCTGTAATGATCATTGCAAAGAAAAGAAGCAGTTAAAAATAGAGCACCACTTGACTGTTATTATATAGGATACGCCCGCGTATGTTATTGACCCAAAAAAGTCCAAGGGTTATAACCCCTTCAAAAATTTTGGGACAACATTTTCCTTGTAATATGCACATTTACACATTGTGGTCTTTTATATGTACCAAGTTTCATTACCCCCCCCCCCCCCCCCCCCCCCCCAGTTTAGGAGGAGTTGTAAAGACAAAGTATTTTGCATAGAAAGAAAAACTTACGTCCAAGGACTACAACTCCTTTAAAAAAAATTGGATCATGGTCCCCCTTGTAATATGCACATCTACACATTATGATCTTTTTTTGTACCAAGTTTCATAAAATCCCCCCCCCCCCTTTAAGGGTTTAGAAGGATTTACTAAGACAAAGTTAAAGGGACAGACAGACAACAGTGGTATAGCATAAAATGCAGGCATAAAAATTGTATTTAAAAGGGCTATATTAAATAACATTTAATAAATGATGATGATGTTGAAACTACTACAACTTAATCATCTTTGTCAGACTTATTCTTTGCAATTTAATGCCATCATGTTTACTGTGTGTATGAAGGATCTCATGACAAATACTATACATCTTTTTCCTCAATGATAAATGTGTATGTTGGGAATCTAAAAAAAAAAAAAAAAAAAAAAAAAAGAAAAGAAAAGAAAAAGGAAAAACAAAACAAAAACAGTATCCCTGCTATTTTCAAGATTGCTGATTAACCAGTCTCCAATAGATGCCCATTATGCATGCTTGAATTCCAATGACCACTCACCTGTTGAATGATCTGCTGAGCTGGTATGCCTGCTGGGGAAGGTGACCCCCACAATGGGACAGACGTTGGCACTAACTCTGGTTGTACTGTGGTCATCATGGGCTGGGGACTACTGGCAGGGGGAGGGTTTGTCTGAATGAGATGAGGATGTCCCAAATGAGGTACAGCATGAGGTGGAGGAGGCACCTGGGTCTGTACCAACACCTGTTGAGGATGGGCCCCAGTTATTGTGGAACCTACTGAAAATAACACAGAAGTCATCATTGCATTTCACTTCACAGAAAATTAAAGGAACATTTTCAAATTTTCAAGACACAATTCTGACCTGGGTTATTTGACGTTAAGACTGGACTAGAGGAGAATACCACATTAGTCATCACCGGTTGATTAATGGCAGGTATGGAAGTCAGAGGAAACCCTACCAAAAAATAGAAGAGGTCAACATGTTACTAAAAACAGAGAGGTCAGAGGTTATAATCCTACCAAAAACAGAGAGGTCAAAGGCTATAGTCCTTCCAAAACAAGAGGCCCATAATGCTGAATCCCTTCAAAGTACTGCTAATCATCAGGAGATTTTTAAAAAGATTTTTTTTTTACCCACTTTATTCCACCGATAAATTTTGAACCCATATCATGACCAAATCTAAGCAAAACAGGGTTGTAACTTAACTGAATATGAATCCACATAACATACGGATATTCCACATGTATCATGTAAAATTTGATCCCAGATTCTACTCCAGCCCTAACCCTGTGGCAAATTTTGAAAGAAAAAACAAACAAAATGCCCTCTGCCCATAGAGGTCACCTGAGTATTAGTTAAAAAATATCACTAGCTCCAAGGGTAACGAAATCAATACTAATTTTCCTGTTCTGCATCGAAGCTAAATTATGATATTCAGAAAGAGTATAAAATAAAGTATGCTCTTAAAACACAAAATGCCACTGAAAGTCTCCATACTGATGAGAGACTTCTATAAACTAAGTCTGATCTCTACCGCTGAGGATCACAACAGTTACAATATTAGTAGATGCCTCCCTGCTCTACATAACTATGCATTTAGTTTTTCTTATAGATGTGTCATTGTACAGAAAAAGTTTTTTAAAAATTGGTCAAGATTTTGCACCACCTCTATGGTCCCACGGGTTCAGAAGTCCTGAAATTTACAACTTATCCCAAAGATGATTAATACCAAATTTGAATAGAATACGAAAGGTCGATATTGAAAAGGAAGTTAAATGTTCAATTGATAACATATCAATATAATCACTATGGCTTTTTTGGCCCCACCTTGATACCAAATCCTTACCCCTGGGATCATGAAATAAAAGGCTACCTGCTGTTTCTATAAATTCATTTACTTTCAAGTTAGTATTAATAGCATCAAAAATGCTATTTAAATGTTTTACACATGTACACTATATGCCAAGTCTGACCTCACGCTGGAGTCAGAACCTCTATCCCAGGGATCTTGAAATTTACAATTTTGGTGGAGCCTTCTGGATCTACATCACCAATCATTTAGTTTTCCTTATAGATGTGCAGTTGTAAAGAGGAAATTTGAAAATATGGTCAATATTTGGTGGTTTTTGTCCCACCCACACAGCTCCAGGGGTGCATTAGGTCTGAAATTTAAATTTATGTCCCCCTTGTCCCAAACATCCTTCATACCAAATTTGAAAAAAATTGGAAGGCTAGTTATCCAGAAGAAGTTAAAAATGTTCAATTGTTAATGTATCACAATGGATGAGAGGTTGTAAGCATAACAGAGAAACCAAAGTCATAATTCTCTGTATATTTCATAACAAATTATGAATCATACCTGTATAATGGGATGTTTTTTCTCCTGGTCGTATAAAGAAAAGACACAAAGATGATTGATACACAATTGTACAATGATAAGGTACAGAGAAAGTTGATGTATCTCCGTATACAATAACAAGGTACAGTGCAAGTCGATATCTGGCTGTACAAAAACAAAGTACAGAGTTGGTCGATATCTAGCTGTATAATAACAAGGTAGTGTGGGTTGATATAACAAGATACAGTGTGTCGATATCTTGTTGTAGAATGACAAGGTACAGTGTGGGTCTATAACTGACTTTACAATAACAAGGTAGCGTAGGATGATATATGATTGTGCAATAACAAGGTAGTGTGGGTTGACATCTGGTTGTAAAATAACAAGTTAGTGTGGGTTGACATCTGGTTGTAAAATAACAAGTTAGTGTGGGTTGATATCTGGTTGTAAAATAACAAGTTAGTGTGGGTTGATATCTGGTTGTAAAATAACAAGTTAGTGTGGGTTGACATCTGGTTGTAAAATAACAAGGTAGTGTGGGTTGACATCTGGTTGTAAAATAACAAGGTAGTGTGGGTTGATATCTGGTTGTAAAATAACAAGTTAGTGTGGGTTGACATCTGGTTGTAAAATAACAAGTTAGTGTGGGTTGATATCTGGTTGTAAAATAACAAGGTAGTGTGGGTTGATATTTGGTTGTACAATAGCAAGGTACTGAGTAGGTCGATTTTTGGTTATACAATCACAAGACAAAGTAAATTTGGATCTGGTTGTACAATAAAAAGGTAGAGTTTGTTTGATTGTTTTTCGCCCTTTTAGAAATTTGCACTCATAATGAGACATCACCAGCTGTAGGTGAAGTACAACATATTTAGACCTATGCTTAGCATTCAGGACCATAGCAGTGAGGATTCTTTAATGTGCCAATGCCTAAAGTGACACACCACCTCTTTTTTAAGGTTATATCCAAAAGATTTATGATTCTCAATTCTAAATCTTGAGCAATCATTACCTAAGTTTATGTCTTAAGTTTGACACAGCCATGACATGAATGGGCACTAAGTCTCAACCTCCTGGTTAGAAGTGAATATTCTACCACTGAGCTACCCCAGCCTGTACCTAGTAAGTTATATAATGGTAAGGTACAAAAAATATTTATACCTATTATATAAGGTACATAGTAGGTTTATACCTGGTTGGTGCTGTAGAGGAATGGTTTGAGTCACTGCTGACAGGGCACCCATAGCAGGCTGGCTCAAAATCCCTGCCGGAGGACCTGTTTAAACAATTACAGACTAATATAGACAAGTAAACATGGACAATATCACAACCTTTATCTTGTACAATGCTAATACTGTCTGCATTTATAGAAAAGTGGCAAAATTTCTCACAAATTTTACTGAAATAACAAACCATGAAATGTTTCAATCTTACCTGCAGTCTTATAACAAACTGCCCAATCAATCATAACCAACATTTTATAATTAATCAATTATCCATTTCAGCATTTCAAGAATGATATATATCGCTCAAAAAACTTCTCCAAATGTATTTGATCTTCAGTCTGTGTTTTGTTGAGGATGCTGAAAGTCAACTTTAGAAAAGATTACAACATCCAAATCTGTTGTGAGTGTTTATTTAGTAGATCAAGAAAAACTGTCATGTAATGACCAATATCACAGAAGCTGAAATAAGAGATTATGGTCAAACACTGCTGAGGACCATTAGCAATCATTCCCTCTAGCTATTAAAAATAAATAAATAAATTAAAAAAATCAATCTATTCCAAAGGAAAACCCCCCAAAAAACCCTCCAGTCTTGTGCAGTTCAGGAAATCTGTTCTGGGACTGAAATAAAGAAGGATGTGCCACTCTGGTATCAATGGTCCTATGAAAAAATATGAATCAAAGATGAATGTGAGAAACTTTACCAATAAAATGTATGTATAGGTTTTTTTAATGTTGTAAAACAGTACTAGTTATCCAAGATTGCAAACTATTTCCTGCAGACAGTATCAGCAAGAGTGAATAATAAAACACCACAAAGTCTACAAATCTGTCGTCTGGCTCAGTGCCAACTAGCTAACTAAAAACAGAAAATTAAGATCTGGGGAATCAAAATGCATGTTGTGTCTTTCTAAACAAAGAGAGAATAGAGAATCTCTTGGCCCAAGGTGAATCTGTTCATAATCTAAAAAAGCCTTTATTCATTCTGGAAAAAAAAAATGTTATTCTCCTTAAGCATTACAAGAATTATTTCAATATTCCACAATTTCTATTCATCCATACACATTTGTTGTTACAAATTATTTACGTCTTCTTTGTGAAATGAAATGTGAGTTAAAATCACAGACTTACAAAAAATATCATTGAAGCCAAAAACATCTGCAAAGCACTTCTCATATTTTCATAAACTAGAAAAAAATATATATGGATGAACAACATGTATTTAACCTAGTGATCAGAAAACATTAAATGATTTCACAATCTTTAAACACAAATATTCAGTGGATGGCTAGGAATTAAAGGTCAGCAAATTTGATCATCTCTGGGTTCACCTCTTCAGGGTTGCCTCAAAACATGGACGAAAATAAAATCTGATATTAAAATAACAGTTACTCTTGGGTTTAACAATAATGAATTCTCCCTAACTTTAGGAGCTCCTCTGGATTAGCCATAGACTTACTCTGCTGCAGACCTGCTAATAATGTTGCTGTAGCAGGGGAGAGAGATGGTGGCAGAGCAACCAAAGCTTGCTGGAACTGGGCATAATCTTGCTGTACCTAGAAGAGACCAAAGCATGTGAATGATTACACAATCTAATTGTCCATGCAGTCTTGTCATATCTGTCTGTTTGTCTGTCACTGTTATGTCATTTTATCCAGTACTTTGCAATGAATGAATTCTCGTGAACAAGTCATGTGTACTATATTTTATCCAGTAAGCACTCTCTGGCTCATTATATGTGAAAACAATACTTACAACACTTGCACACATTAAAGCAGGAAAAGAAATGGGAAGATTTCATGCTCTATAGTTATGTTCTTCCCCATTTTCATACTCAATAGCCAAGTATATGATTTGAAAATTGTAAGGGAGAAAGCTTTTTGGGTGAAATATAGAACACATTTTTTCATTTTTAGTTAACCCCCCCCCCCCCCCCCCCCACGCATGATGGCTTGTATGATTTCAACTTGTATCAAAACTTCCTGCCAAGAAGTTAATTACCTGGTTCTAAAACTAACTCCTTCCTAATTCTCTTGGAATGATCATTCTTAAACTATTCATTTCTAGAACTCCCTAATTGCACCAACACCTCCTGCAAGACACACACTTTTGATCACTTCTATTTTGCATGACCTTATTTTCACAAGGATACCATAATGTATTTGTTCATGTCAGAGACACACTACCGTGAATCAGTATAGATTACTTAAATCTTCTATTTGTAATGGTTTACTTGTGAGAACTAAATTTTTGCAAAAGGTTAGTCTTGCAAACTTATGTATAAATAATGATTCATTAATAAAATGTGATTGACAGCACTAGAATACCACATTCATACATGCTTCTACAATCTGCATCAGATACTACAAATTCTTTCTTCATTTGAAAAGAATGTTGTTTTCAAATAAAATGACATACAGTAAATGAACATGGTCATTTCATCATGTAATAGATAATCATGAATATCTACTGCCTATATACCAGTACACAGCATTGAACAACTTCAAGTTAGCAAAAACCATGTTTCACTGATAATCCGTACAAGTGAAACTCCTAAATTTGTAGGAATTTTACGTCATTCACAAGAGCTGTAGATTTCACACAATATTTTTTTATTCCTGCAACTTTTCATACAGTAGATAACATTACCAAGGGATATGCCAACAATTTAGTCAAAAACAGCCATGATGTAAAGTATGACTGTGTAATTATGTATATAATACAATGATAGGGTATGTAGAATGATTTTATTTAAAAAATTCTGAGTGACTTTAAAATCGTCCAAATGGTTTTGGAATAAGAACATGACACATGCAAAATTCACCAGCAACCTTTTCGCCAGTAGGATTACAGCTCTAGAAATGATTTCAAACTTTTTCTAGAAGCCTGGACCTTCTTTAAATCACCTTGTTCAAAATATGTGAACAACTTTTGTGTCACATATGAACAGAATTAGTTTGACTGCAAAATATGGTTTGTGCAAGAATTTTAAACTTTTTTTCTCATTGGCCTTATTCATATGACCTTGGTCTGATTCCTAATACATCCTCTGGTTACAACCAGCCTTTCTACTGATCATGTGCACTGAATATTTCAAAATACAGCCAGAACACAGATTTTCCAGTTTTCCTCCCAGTGACATTGTCCAAATGACTTTCAGCTTGGAGTTAAGACAACCTCAAAATTGTAAGCAATCTTTATCACAAGTGCAAGAATTGTTTCTGTGTTACAAAGTTAACACTTGGACAGACAGACAGGGTAATTCCAATACATACTCAAATTTAAGGGGGTAAAAATAAACATCAATACATACAGACATAAATAAAGTCTTGCAACATAACGTAAATACTAAATACTGATAGCAATGTTTGTAAATAGTTCCATTCATACTACAATGAATCATGCTAGAAATATAAAGTAAATATGTCAAAGGCTGTGTTGTGGGTATGTTACTGAATTATATTCAACCCATATCTATAAATAAAATGAAATTCCAGAATGAAATAGTCTGACCCCAATCACACAATATTTTCTACACATCATCCACTCCCTTTGGATCCACAATGTAAAATATTGAACTCAGTAGGCAAATGAAGGTTGAAATGGCCATGTTTCTGAAGACTTTAAAGTTATAGTGCTTTAAATCCATTAACATGGATACTGGCCAGCACAGACAGACAAGTCAGTTAATAGATTTCTCTTTCTCTTGGGAATACAATATGTCCCCAAAACTGTCAACTGTAAACTGAGAGCATAAAAATAGGTACACGCATACTGTATGTTAATCAATGATAGGTACAAAGAACCAGGCAATTAATTCTGACTGGCTTCAATGATCATTTAATAAAAAAAAATTAATTAACAAACTCAATACAGCTGACACATGTGTTTAGCATAATGTAGTAATATACAGGATATATGTATACGAAAATATGTGTTTTGATTACACAGATACTATATTCATTCATATTACACTGTACATGGTATATCAAAACTTTATTTCAGTATAATTATTTTTGCAGACCTATGCAGTGTATAAAAATGAATATTTCAAACACTATAAATATAAGTCTTCTTTTCTTTCCTATATCTGAAAGACAAGGAAATTCAAATGTCACGCACAACAAGGACCAGGGCATGAGTCATTTGATACAAACCTTTCGTCAGCAAAACAGTTATCTCTGGAAAATGGGTTATTAAAAAAATTGCCACATTCACGTATGTCAGATTGCTGATAAAAAAAAAGAAGATACTTTTCAATAAATACAAGATTAACCATTGTTGTTTTATTTTGCTGCCATATTTTCTGATCTGACAAGCATCTTCCTGGCACTATCTATCTTCCATGTACAGCTAAATAAGACAATAGTAATGTTTCCATAAATCTGGAATGAAATGACATGGTTAAATTAGCAATAAAAAATATAATTACAATCTCTTGACTTACTGTTTGGATGAGGTTTTCTGCCAGCTGTTTGGCATTCTGAAGTCCAAAGATCAGTCCATGCCTATAAAACAAAATGCCTTCTATAGTAGTCTGTAACTAATATGATCTGCATGTATTTCAAATTCTAGGGCATAAAAAAATTTGATTCTCTGATAATTCAAAGAATGTTTGTGTAATTTATAAAGAATAGGGAATATATGAGCAAGGCATCAAAAGATGCGTCACACAGTACAGAATACATATATAGCCCATGGCATAGTTCAGATGTGTACGAGGTAGATGGTAAGACAGGTCGATGAGTATGTCATACAATAAAGATAACCAAGACATAGTTTATATATGTAAGAGAGAGATGATGAAACAGATAATTTGACCAGTATGCCTTACTCATTGTATAAGACTTACTGGATGTGAATGTGCATAGGTTCAAATGCCTCTCGTCCAGATACAAGCTCCAAAAACCCGGATCCTTTTCCTCGTAATGTTACCTTTGCTCCAGTCTCTGCCTGAATGTGGTTCAAATATGACCCCTACAAATAACAGAATACATCAAAATAATAAAAAAAATTAATTCATTGCAATATGTTATTGTACATGAATATTAATTACATTTGAAGATGCCTATGGCTTAACTAAGTACTACTAAGTGCATTACTACCGATCTAGAAAAACTAAATCAAAGTATTGTTTGTTGCTGGTGCAAACCATGGATTTTCTCTCAAGAACTGGAAGACTTCTAAAATGATAATTCAAAGTTTGCATTCAGCCTTGTTGTCTACTCCTGAAATGACCAGAGGTATTCCACAAACAACATTTCACTAAGACTTTTTGCATTCTGTAACCCCATCATTGGGTGAATAATGTCAAATCTGAAACCTTCAAAAGTAACATGCCACCACTTTTTCAAACAACAGGCTTTCAGATTTTTGATATTATTCTGCATTTGGTGAAAACAGTTTGTAAAAATGCAAAGATTTAATGCATTTTTAGTAATTACTATAATAACACAAGATTGCCATCCAATCAGTTTGTCTGTTAAATGAAAACTATTAAAGATTTTTAATGCACTTTAAGTAATGATCCAAAATACCCCATTTTGGGGCCTAAAAGGCTAATTACCATTGGTCCTAGAATTTTATTTTTTACATCAAAGTTTGGAGGTGCATGTTCTAAACCTATGTATAACTTCTCCTGTACTACAGGCACCTGAAATAAATGAAAATCATACAAAAATTACGTAATTATATTACAATACCAAGTATTACAAAATTTGACAAAGAAGCACCATGACTTTACAATCTGTACAAAATTAAGTATCTTACCCCTGCAGTAACTGGCGGGGGCTGGGTTTCCAATGACATGAGAGGAGGGGGTTGAGTCAACATTGGTCTATGCATTGGGGTCATAGGTCGTGTGATCGGAGTAAAACGAGAGCCTTTAGACTTCATACCATTCAGAATGATTTCGTTTATCCGTCCAACAGCAACTGAAATAATTCACCTCATTATTCAAAATACCAACAGAGATGGTGTTATTTACAACAGTGTTGTGCCACAGCAGGTGTACAAGTAATAGAATGCACTGTTGAACCTTTATATGATAACAGTATAGTATATATCTGTGTATAAGTCAAACCGAGGGCATAAATACATTGACACAATTTTTATAGATTTGTATGACTCACTGTCTACGGATTCCTGGGTAGCACCTTGAACACATAGATAAAGAGGTCTGTCCCTGAAAGAAACAAAGCTTACTGTAACCATTTGAAATTCTCTCTGTATTTAAGTGAGGAAGATTTTATATATATACTACTGTAGAACATCAAATCTAAGGTACAGCATTAAGCACAATAGATATCCACTTTTAAGATACTTAGGGGATAAACAAAACAGCACTAAATTACCCCATATTCCTCATCTTTTCTTCTGGTGACAAATATCGACCTCTTGTTGAGACAGCAGAACCACTCAGTTTAGAAATCTTGTTAAAAAAAAAAACACCACATGGTAATTCATGTTATGTAATCTGTGTTACATTAATTGATGTTGTCCCACTGTATCAAATGAGCCAAATTGCATAAAATCAGACAGAAACAAACTTATTTGTCCCTCAAAGGTTTTATGACCTAATATCCTGACATTCTTTTAATAAAGTTTTTTTTTTCAAAGTAACAAAAATATTGGACATGATGACCCCTAAAAAGAAATTCCCCAGATCACATGTAGCCAAACAAGCTTGATTTTAACACTGTTAGTGATAAAATATTCTAAAGAAAATCACAAGTCTTAGTCCTTGTTTATTAATAGATATTACAACCTCCCTTACAGGATCCTATGTGGCTCCCTTTATTGTAACATTCATGAGATCTTATCCTCTCCCTTCTCCAGTGTGGTTTTCTTGCAGTAAAAATAGGATCTTACCTCCTCCTGTAGGACATCCTTGTGATCTTACCTCCTCCTGTAGGACATCCTTGTGATCTTACCTCCTCCTGTAGGACACCCTTGTGATCTTCACCCCCAGACCTCATCCCTTGCAAAACCCTCCTTTTCATTCCATGTTGATATCTTACCTCCTTTGAAATGGTCCACCTTACAATACTTCACCCTCCCTTTGCTGTGATCTTACCCTCCCCTCCACTGGCTTAGAGTAATTCTGTTGTGATCTTAGCCCCCTCCCCTCCCCCATCAATTTCCACTGGCTTACAGTAACTCTGCTGTGATCTTAGCCCCCCCCCCCCCCCCCCCATCAATTTCCACTGGCTTACAGTAACTCTGCTGTGATCTTACCTCCTCCTGTGTGGCTCCTCTTGTCAACATATTTCTGCAGCCAATTGGAACATCATTGATCTCCACCTCAGCAACAATAAGACTTCCTAGCTGTGAGGTATTCTAAAAACAGAAATTAATTACAATAACACTACAACTATTACCTCTATCTGCCATCTTGCTTTGGCAGATTCATCAGTGAGACATATTTTTGTTAACATTGGATTTATTTATTTAAAGTAACAAACATGAACTTTATTTCAATATCAAAGCAACCTTGTAAATTTACCAAAACTGAAGTTCTCAGAAATCAAAGGAATACACATAGTGTATATGCTGGTTCATTCACAAAGGCATTTCCCATGGGTGATTCACAAATAAATATAGTTAATGAATGTCTAGTTTGCTTGTATTATAGAGATATAAAAGCAATACAGACATGGGGGTAATTTGCATATTCATTTGAAACCCTATAACACAAATACCCAAGAGATTTATTTCTAATATTTATAATTTGCATTATCATTAGATTGAATAATTCTGAGCATTCTGATTGAGCAAGATCCAAAAAACTAGAAGGAGGAGGGAGGGGGGGATTAAAGATCACTGCAAGACTGTAACATGTTCAAAATCTATATTCAGTTTCCCCATGATTTCAGAAAATACACCTTGGGCTTGAGCCCCTGTTGCTGTGACAGTTGTGATGGCTTCAATTTTCCCTTGGCGATGAGCATTGCATTGACTTTAGCTGCAGCTTCAGCGGCAGCCTCCAGACTACTTTTGTGTGCATGGTCATCACTCCATCGACTGATACGCACACTGAAACAAAATAAATAAAATTAAGGCCATTTTCTGTCATAAATGTCCTTCTATCTCCTGATAGCAATTAAATATTAAAAAGCAATGTGGTTAAGAACAATCAATTGCCTACAGTAAATATTACTCAAACTGGGGAGTGGATATCCATGACCCTAATTTCTACCTGTGTTATCTAAACCAAGGATATCACTAGTCCCTTTATATTTGGCTCTATATCAGAATCGGATATATAACTCCTATTTTTTCCGGTCTAGCAGTAGTTGTCACATTTATATAGGGCAAAGGGCTGTGAGATCTGAGCTCTTGCTACAGATAACACAAATATACTTTTTTAAAATATAGAAAACTAATGAAAAATTAAACCATACTGATGGAACTTGAAAAGTTTGGTCAAAATTGCATTGATTTGAATGTAAGCACGAGGACATGTATTTCACCATTTTGAATTTCGTCTACCCAAGTTCAAATCATTCTGAGATATGACATTAAATCCGTAACAGCATGTAAACCATATTTCCTCAATTATATAATCACTCTTTGATGGCATTAGGACTCCTATGTTTGTAAATTTGCTAAACACTGATTCTATATATAATGTGACAATGCTCATTTACATCAATTATATTATATTTCCTGCATTCAATGAATAGAGGGATGTGTCCGGGCAGTGTATGGTTAACACTAGCTTCTCACCACTGCGACCAAAGTTCAATCCTCAGGATTAACAGTGGTTATATGTGGGGAGGGTATTGGTGGTTGTCCACTCGGACATACAAATCTTCCGAGTGCTCAGGTTCCTCCCACATCTATGACCCTCTTCATGCCAAAATATGAGCTGACGAGAAGCATTAATATATTTGTTGTAGAACTTGTTTGTTAATTGTCATAAACTAAATAAAGTTTAATTTAAAAATAGAGGGATCAAATATCTAAAGTTGTGTAAGAAGATGTTAATATGCTTTGACAGCTGTCTGTACCTCTTTGGAAATTTTTTTATTCTGTAATAGATAGGAATGATAATACAGGACTTTTTGCTTCACCCTCAGACTCCAGTTATGCCACAAAACATATTAAACATAATCAAGGTTCTATTTACTACCAGCAAATGTACCTTTCCCCTTTGATAACAAATGAATATTTCCCCTTTATTAGGTAAAAATTACTTTTCAGTTACGGAAAATAAATAAAATTGTATAAGAATTTCAACAATAATCATTTTTATATATTCCAAGTCATTTTCTATAATTATCAAAATCTTACAATATGTGCATTATAGATAAGAAGCAGTAATTAATCAATTCATATGCCTGTTTTTTCAACTTTTGAGATATCATAATCTGAGGATGTCCCCACCTCACTCCCTGGTAGCTCACGATGTCATTTTAAAAAATCCTCTCAAAATTAAAAAGTCTGGATAAATCCCTGATAATCCTGTGTTCCTTCCATGTTTTGTCTATTTTTTCTTAAAATTAGTTTCTCATAGGACAATATTTGTATAACTGCTAGCTGCATCAAAACTAGATCTAGTTTTAGTTCTGCAGTTCCTGTGACGTCCAAATATTTACGGCGACGAACTGTTGGTAAGCTAGATCACAGGGGCTCGTCACGAATTGACCATCTCTATTCTATATTTATAGATACAGATGGTGATAATTTTAATAAGACAAAAAGTTCGTGACGAGCCCCTGTGGCAAGACTCGCTGTTTAACTGTTTCATACTGTATCGAGTTGGGTCATGAGAAAGAATGCTATAACAAATTATTTTGCAAAATGCTATTTAGAAAATAGTACATATAAAAAAATGACCTATTTAACAACCAATATACATTTAAACAGCAAACGCCTTGCATACTGGTAATAACTTAGGAAATACCTTTCATACGCCATCAGCACTTAGCCCTTACTTTCGCGTCATTTCCGTTCAAGGAATTCCGATCTCGATCGTAAAACATGTCTATCATGAGAAAGAAATTTAAAGAAGAAATTTGTGTTTTTTGATATTTCTCTTGTATATGTTCTATATGTCGAAATTTTGATTTGTATATTTTTTATTTGCAGTTACTTGATTTATATAGAATTATTATCACATCGGGTTCGAAATTTATTAGATCATAACCCACGCTCGATCACTCGAGTCGACATCGGACATCAGAATTTGTTACGCTAACCGGCTCTGTATCTGCAGTTTAAACTCTCCAGCCATGGTGCTTGGTGATGTTGGAGAATTGCTTGAAATGTTTAAGAACAGTTTTCCGTTTTCCTTCTTATTTTTTATTCCAATTCTCATTATTCTCTCTCCCGTGAGTCCAGTTTCGGCAGCCCACGAGTTCGCTGCCCTTCGTATGCAGCAGTATGATCTTCATGGTGTAAGCTATGGTAAGGCTTTTCTAGAATTTGTAACATATTCCTTCTGTCATATTAATAAGTTTAATGGTTTGTTGTTTTTTTTAAATGGTGGATGAAAGCAAAGTAGAGTTTTTGTTGGAAGGTTGAAAGACTGGTTTGAGTTGGTCACGTGGACATTTTCTAGCCTCAGATCTGTATGAATACTGGAGTTGACTCATCAATTGAGCATTGAATCTCCAGGGCTGGTTGTGCACAAATTAAAGTTAGTCAAAAGTTGGTGAAATTGCTGTCCTAAAAGCCGCAGAATCCAGTAAAATGTTGAAGTCGAAAATGGTGCTCAGAAGAAATGAGTTTTTGAAAATGTTACAACTGGGTCTAAATTCTGTTTCTGGATGGGCAATGGTTAAATGCAATGTGTGGTTCAGTGGGGTTTGCTATTAGACCAATGGTCATCTTATACAGTAGACAGAGTATCAGATCCTTCTATTTTGGCAAATGGCATGGCCACTTAGGCCTCTTAGCATGGTTGAAACACTGCTGGTCTTGTAGTAGATCATCCACAAAAACATCAGAAAATGGGATATATGTAATAACCAGTGCTAATATATGTACTGTTTATTACCTTAATACAGAAATGTTTAGGTAGACAGACCAATAGATTCCAAATTAGTGCCCAAATGGGCATAATACATATATGATCCAATGACAAATACAACACCAGTACATATAGTATGATATAACAGTATGGGGGGGGGGTGTTGGCTACCAATTGTACTTTATGGATGTAGTAATAATAATAAACCTGAAGTAGCACCACTGTGCACCCTAATGCAAAGCAGAGAGAATAAATGATAATAATTATAATGATCACTGCATTGCAAAAAATACCACATGACAATGCAAGGCACTAATTATTACAATACATTAAAAATTAAAAGTGTTTTTAATTACATGGATTGTATGCAATATATATATCACAGACAATAATCCTTCAGGTTATCTTTAACAGTTAGCAAGTCGAACAAACTGGGCTGCAAGTTTGAAATCAAGAGATATAACCATCTTCACAAGCCAAGGATTTTCGGTCCACTCCACTCTCCACAAACCCTTGGCAAATTACACCACAAAACTGTGTCATGCTGTGGCGACACCTAGCGAACATTCTGAATTCAAACTTTATAATCTAGCCAATCGGGTAATGGCTCTCATGTTTGTTATAAATGTAAACAAGTAGGCCTATGACAGAATCAACTAAAGAGTCTTTGAAGTAAAATTAATGGCAGATCAATTATGCGTTATAGAAAATATTACTAGCAACAGTACAGGAAACATCAGTGTGGTAAGAGGAAATTCCAGTTAATTTTGCACCTCGCATATTCATACCGTAAAGCCTGTATATAATGCAAGTATTGCAGTATTGTTGAGTTTTCAGCTTTAAGTGCCTGAACATTGTTTTCGAGGTCATAGTCAGTTTTCTCTTAGCCTGTTTAGCTTGTTGGTGTATGCATAATAAATATACTTGGACAGATTGTCATTTTGACATGGGCTGTAATTCAGAACTTCTAACAGTTGTTTGAAAACTTTAGATAAAGCTGAAAAAAATTACCCTATGATTTTTCAGTGAAAGTTGACTCCCACACAACTGACACAGTTCCATTGTAGAGATTGATCCAGAAACTTTTTCCTAAATATTACATGTGCTTAGTTTGTTGACACTTGTGTTTCTTTTGAATGAAAGCTGTCATTTCATGGGTTCCAAAGGTCGAACCTTGGAATGAATGAAAAATTTCCACCATTTTCGTGGCAAAATCTGCCAAGGGTTTGTGGGGAGTGGATGGACGGAAAACCCTTGGCTTGTGAAGATGCATGGACATACTTACAGATGATGTTCACAATGTAGAATGTGTTTAATATACTATGTTTTGTGTTTAAGATTTTAGGTATTTTAAGTTTACTTGGTCATGAAAAATACATATATAGAAAAATACATATATAAATTCAGGTTGCAGAAGTTCTCCAGTGAATATGGAAGCTCGTCCAATCGATGCTAAGATGATCACCAGGCGCTGCATTGTTGCTAGGTTACAGGAGGTGTCCATTTCTAAGTACAGGGATCTGATACAGGAGAACGTTGGAGCTCTTCTGGTGTTGTTGCCATCTAATCTTAGCTCTATCTCAAAAGAGGACAGGCAGGTATAAAAACTACTGACTATAGACTATAAAAACTACTCAAAATGCACTTTTATAAAATCTTTTTCAATATCAGCTTATCAAATATTTAAACATGTTTTGGAAAAGTGTTTTAATTGTCATTTAATACTATTTGAACATTGCCATAAAGTTAAAAACACTTAGATATATCAAATGACATTAAATAAAAATCTGCAAATCTTAAAATGAATGGATATTGAAGAAATATGAAATGATTATGATGAAGTAAGAATGCTTTTCATTTTGAATGCAACTTCATTTGCAGCACTTGCAGATTCTGGAGAGAGACTTGCTGACAGAGGAGACAACAATTCCTGTGTATTTTGCTCTGGAGACAGAGGAGCTGTCTTCAATTTATAAAGAAATTCAGAGAGGAAATGCGGGAGATCAAGCTGCCACTGCTTTTGAAGGTACTAAAATCATTATGCACAGTAAATGATTAACTTTTATACTGATGTAGGCTAGTTTGCTAATTTCTAATTTCACCATATCATAGCCCTGATGAGCGGCGCAACAGCAAATGGTTTTCAGATGGTCGTTGCAGGATCTCAAGCCAAAAGTCTGGGAGAATTTCAGATCACAAATATTCAGGTCAGTTTAAGTTAAACTACTTTACTTGTGCAATCTAAACATTTCTCCTTCTGTGTAGATCAGTATGATACATGTAAATTTAATGATAGTAAAACATGGAAACTCCAAAAGCTAATGATTGCTGCATCTTTTCAGGGTCACTTGTCAGGGTATGGCATTGAGGAACAACTATCCACTATTGCTGTAGTGGCCCACTACGATTCCTTTGGAATTGCCCCAGTATGTCAATTTTATAATTTAATGTTAAATCGGGAGTCCAAATTAACTTTTTCAAGCACTAGTCCATATGGACAAGCGACTATGTTCAGTAGTTCACAAAGCCCTCTATGTCATATGGAATGATAAATTCATTTTTATTCAGTGGTATTTAATCAAACTAAACAATTCACATTTGAAAACAATTCAGTCTCTAACACATATAGTAGAAAAAGACAGCCATACTTTATTTTGTTTTCCTAGAATAACCCCTGAGTGACTCATGTACTAACCCCTTTTGTAAACCTTGACATGTTTGGAAGGTCAGCATGTCATGCTAATTCTTGATCCTGCAGGTATTCAGCCATATAAGTTTAAACATCTTAAAGACTCTTGACAAATTTTGTAAAATCTTAACCAATTCAAGATTGATATCTGGATTTTCGATAGTCGGTATGGACTAGTGCCAAAGAGAGTTTTACTAACCTGAAATGTTATTTTCTAGTCTCAGATTTCCAAACATGCGATAATTTTAATCCCAGGTTATATGTATAGGAATTCTGCATTTACATAAATCACCATATGTATTTGAAATTTAGATAAATGTTTGAATTACTGGATTAAAATTGAAACAAAGAAAGCCAAAGATGTGTGTTTTAAAGAGCTGAACTTCTGAATTTTGACACTTTTGTTCTTAGAGCCTGTCTGATGGTGCTGATGCCAATGGTAGTGGAGTAGTAGCACTGCTGGAATTAGCTCGTCTCTTCTCCAAGCTCTACACTAACTCAAGGACTCATGCCAAGTAATTTTAGGCTTTTGAAATTCACTGTACAGGAAAACGATTTTTTTTGGGGGGGGGGTGTGTAATTCTGCAAAAATTGGCAGTGGTTCACAAATGTTTCATATTCTTTCATTTCTGAAAGGTTTAACATGGTCTTCTTGCTGTCTGGGGGAGGTAAATTTAATTACCAAGGAACAAAGAGGTGGATTGAAGACAATTTAGACTCACAAGGTCAGAACTGTGGTAGTGTGCAGGCTTGTGATTAGATGATTTAAAATGCTTGTAAATTGGATACAAGTCTTTATAATGTTAACGTTTGCATGTATTCCAGACACCAACGTATTGTCTGATGTGTCCTATGTGTTGTGCCTGGACAGCATTGGTAAATCAGATGAACTTTATCTTCATGTTTCAAAACCTCCTAAGGAAGATTCACCAGGCAACCAGTTCCTCCAGGTAAATGCACACTGTGGAGTACGCTGTGTTTTGGTTTTAAGCATTAAGTTGAACGGAACTCTATTGCTGGTGAATCCATCTAATGTGTGTAAAATGTCCGAAGTTACTGACAGACAGAAAAGGAGCTTCTTGAACTAAATTGTTTCGATATCATAATGGTGTCTTTAAGGTGATGTCAGTTATGTTCTGGATGAATTTCAAGAAGTAGATTTAGTAGTTTGATTAACATATAAGACAGATGTTTCAAAATGGAGGACAAACATCAATGGTGTAAGTATTCTTGCATTATTTTTTTTTTCTTTTTTAGAATTTACAAAATGTTGTTAAGTCATTTTATCCTGGTGTAAAGTTTGATATGGTGCATAAGAAGATCAACTTGGCCGAGGATCTTTTGTCATGGGAACATGAAAGATTTAGCATCAAGCGTCTGCCAGGATTTACTCTGTCTCACTTCAGCTCACACAAAGACCCAGACAGAAACACAATTCTGGACAAACGGTATCAGAATGGCAAAATTTTTTTTTTATAATGATACTGACATGACCTACTTCTTGATAATTATGGTGAAGTGTAATTTTGATAAATTTATGTGTGGTCATTTATTTAGCTGTTGATTTTACAAATTTTATTTGTGGAACAGGGAAAGTGTTGATTCAGGAAAGCTGAGCAGAAATATTGGCATCATTGCTGAGGCTCTCGCAAGATTTGTTTACAATGTCAGTAGTCATGGCAACCTTCAACTCTTCTCTGGAGGCCTGGTGAGAAGTCTTATCAAATAAGAATTTTTGTATATCCAATGTTATGTTCATAAATGATGTATTAAATGAGAGTTCTAATCATATTGGTTTGTAGATAACAATCATTCAAAATCTTTGGTAAATTGAAATACAAGATCTTGGAATACATACATATATGATTTGTTTCTTTTATTTTCATATTCCTAGTCTATGTGCTGTTATCATTTGTAGGGTGTCCAAGAGGAATTAATTGAGGCGTGGCTGGGACAATTGACATCTCAACCCCGTGCCACACAGCTGATTCCTAAGGATCACAGTCTCCTCAGTAACCTAGAGGAAGCCATGAGTCGTTACCTCAAGGACATCAGACGAACAACTTTCAGGGCAGACAAAAGGTATGTCAGTATGCCAAGACTTGACTGTTTCATTTCATTACAGGTGTTGTGTTGTGAATGGTGTTTGTTAATACCATCCTTCTGAAATTTTATCATTTTGGTGTAAAGTGCAGCTTATCTTTTGGGTTAAATTGCTTGATAGTGCATTTGTTTATCTATTTTATTTTTGAGAGATCTGTGTGATGCATCTAAGATTTTTAAAGGCTGGTGGATTTCTCAGTTTGAAACATATCCATAAATAAAGAGAGATAACTTCTGAAAATGAATAGATTAGAATTAGGGAATTTAGGCAGTGTTATTTGTTGTTTATGTTAGATCTCAATAGTCTTGACAAATGCTCTGCTTGTTATTGGTCTGGAGAGCCTTGGAAGAGGTGCATTATTTGAGGTTTGTGATTGCTTATGCTTGTGTTAGTTCTAGAGATCCTTTGTAGAGATTTGGAGTATGTATTTGAGATTTGAGGCATCTGAATATGTTTGTTTGTGTTAGTTGTAGGAAGCTTTTTAGAGATTTGAGGCATCTGAATATTCCTGTTTGTTTGTGTTAGTTCTAGATTTGGTATAAGTGTGAGGTGTGGTCAACATGTAGTTTATTTAAATTTGGATGAAATTCGAGGGTGGGTTTGTTGGAGATCCATATAGAATGTGTTTTGATTTATGACCAATGTAGATTTTTAATCATGAGAACTTCTTTAACTTTCAGGGATCCAGAATTCCAGTTCTATGATGGTGCTACGTACACAATGAGTGCATACAAGTAAGTTCTTTGTTCAATATACAGTCAGGGGTGTAATTGATATGAGTTACAGAAAATACAACTAAAATCAGTAACATTATGCTTGAACAGTTGTCTTTCCTTGGAATTTCAATGCGCAATCAGTAAATTCATTAAAACTGCTAAAAATTGCAAAATTTAAGTCCAAATTTCAATTCCTTGTGTAAAATGAAGCTTAAAAACTTGTAAAGAAATGGGACAAATTTTGACAATATATTCTCTAAAGTCTCCTGAATTCAGAAATATTATAATATCCCACATGAAAATTCTGCAGCATGATTAATTTCTAAAAGTGGGTCATTAAGGGACATATTTCATTGATTTTACGTCTAAAAAGTAAAAAATTCTATCTTTTTGCCTACACTTGACTTCATCTTTGCAGACCTAATGAATCTTTTGTTAAATTGAAACATGGGAATACCAGAGACCTTAGCAAAAAACAGCATGAAATACTATTTGTGTTTAAAGTCGACTTTTCAGCGATCATTGGCAAGATAAGAAAATAATGGTTTTACGTTACATTTTTCCTTAACTATTTTCAGTTATGCCCCGACTGATAAACACATATATTTTGTTGGATCTTGAATATTAGCTATTGATGATTGTCTTACCAGATTGATTTGATTGCCATTGACCAGATTATAGCTCAGTTGGTGGATTACCTGACTAGTTGGTGGATTACCTGACTAGTTGATGGATTACCTGACTAGTTGGTGGATTACCTGACTAGTTGGTGGATTACCTGACTAGTTGGTGGATTACCTGACTAGTTGGTGGATTACCTGACTAGTTGGTGGATTACCTGACTAGTTGGTGAATTACCTGACTAGTTGGTGGATTACCTGACTAGTTGGTGCATTACCTGACTAGTTGGTGGATTACCTGACTAGTTGGTGGATTACCTGACTAGTTGGTGGATTACCTGACTAGTTGGTGGATTACCTGACTAGAGATTCAGAGGTCCAGATCTTGTTACAGTTGTTTGCATTAATTGTTTCTCTATAATATTCCAGTGTGAAGCCTGCCATATTTGACCTTTTCCTAGCTGTGGCTATTGTTGGTTACTTGGCTGTTGTGTACCTAGTTGTTCAGGTATCGACTCCCTTTGCACAAGCCAACTCTGGACTGTGCTCATCCTTTATATATATTTGGTGTCTGTGTAGGTGTTTAATGAATGTGTAAATATGATATTTCTAGACCTGGGTTACAGAATATCTGTTTAAAAATGTAATTTTATACCAATATTTACTAAAAAATAATTTGTAGAAAGTAATAATATTGACACAAACAAAATTATTAGAATAGAGGTCTACTAAAAAAAAAAACTTTTATGGTGTAAAAGTTCTTTACAAGAAAAAAACCCCCAAAATTTGTATGATTCTTGTATTTAATGTAATCTTTCAACAACAAAATGTAGTATAGAAGTAGTATAGATATTAAATTATTTCTCACATGTGCTTTTTGTATTTTTGTAGAATTTCCACTTCTTCTACAGTGCAATGCAGAAACTGTCGAGTCCGAAAAAAGTAAAAGTGCAATAAATAGCAGGTAAGCAAAATAAAACAGAAGATAGGAATACTTAGATAGGAATTCTACTGGGCGATTGTTAAAAATAGAATATCTACTGGGTGATTGTTAAAAATAGAATATCTACTGGGCAATTGTTAAAAATAGAATGTCTATTGGATGATTGTTAAAGATGAATATCTACTGGGCTGTTGTTAAATATAGAGTGTCTACTGGGCTATTGTTAAAAATGGAATATTGACTGGTCTATTGTTAAAAATAGAATATCTACTGGACAATTGTTAAAAAAGAATATTGACTGGTCTATTGTTAAAAATAGAATATGTACTGGGCTATTGTTAAAAATGGAATATTGACTGGTCTATTGTTAAAAATAGAATATCTACTGGACGATTGTTAAAAGAGAATATTGACTGGTCTATTGTTAAAAATAGAATATCTACTGGACGATTGTTAAAAATAGAATATGTACTGGGCTATTGTTAAAAATGGAATATTGACTGGTCTATTATTAAAGTTTTATGAAAATGTCGTGTCTTCTTTTGGTAGATGGAGTATTTTAGAAGGAATCCTGATCTCCGAAGATGTGCTGTGTCACCCAACTCAATAAAACCGCAGAGTCCTAGTTAGCATTGTGATATACGAAATGAACAATCCAAAGTTGTCTTTTTATACTTCTTAAATAAATGCCATTTTTTATACGTTCTCTGTGTTTTATTGGAAAGTTAAAAGTATACACATTATTATGGATCATATTTTTATTCAAAAAGATTTTGAATACAGGGTACATTGTATCAGGGTTCTCTCCTCCACCTACAAAAACAGGATGCCAGCAGGTAACTGAAAAATTGTTGAGTGTGGTGAAAAACAACAAACAATAACTACCACACAGGAAGCTAAGTTCTAACTACCAAACAGGAAGCTAAGTTCTAACTATCACACAGGAAGCTAAGTTTTAACTACCACACAGGAAGCTAAGTTCTAACTATCACACAGGAAGCTAAGTTCTAACTACCACACAGGAAGCTAAGTTCTAACTATCACACAGGAAGGTGTCCTGGTGACATACTGTACATACGCTTATTTTAGCGGCATTCATATTTTAATGGCTTGTCAGTGAAGCAAGAGTGCTAATTTTAGTGGTGTTTAGATCCGAAATTCTATATATCCATTCTCATACATGGAGGAAGTGTCAAATCATTATTTTGCCTAATACTGCATTACTTGACTGTGCCAAATTTTGATTATGCTAAAACTATATATACCGTATTATTGGCTTGGGTTCTGAAGACCACAGAAGGAGGTGTAGTGGTTACAAAGTGGTTGGCATTTTCATTAGCCAATGTAGTGGTGTTTTTTAGTTCACCTGAGTTATAAGCTCATTTGAGTTTTTCTGATAACCTGTTGGCTGCTTCTCGTTAAGCTGTTGTATTTTTGATGTCTTTTCCAAAAACACTTGGCCAATTTCAATCAAACTTGCCATAAAGCACCATTGGGAAAAAGGGAATGCAATTGAAAGGTCACAATCTTTTCAAAGGGGAGGTAATTGAGAAATAGTGAAAATGGGATGGATCTTTTAAGAATCTTCTCAAGGACCATTGGACCTGAAAAGACAAAACTTATTTGAATGCTTTCATAAAGAATGTAATTTTAAAATCTTTCAAGCCCTGGGCCTTAAAGTAGGGTGAGGCCAAAATAGAGGATCAAAATATATAGAAAAAAATCTTATGCACGGCAGGACCTAAGTAATCCTATCAATATGCAAGCATCCTCAGGTAATGAAAATTCAAGTTTGCTAAAATCATGGTTGTGGGGGGTAGCATGAGGCCATAATGCTTACTCATTAGCTCGACCAAGCTGAAAGCTAAAATGAGCTTCTATAGTCATCTTTTGTTTGGAATATGACTGTCCATCTCTAAGCTTTATACACATTGTACTTCTTCAGAACTACTGGGCCAATTTTGAGTTGACATAAAGCATCATTTGGAAAGTAGGTTTTAAATTGTCATACCCTTTATAAAGGAGAGAGATAATTAAGAAATTGTGGAAAATAGTGGCATCTTTTAAAAATCTTTTCAAGAACCACTGGATTGGGCTAATTTTGTGGATCAGCTTTACATGGAGGTATATAGGAAAAAAATCTTCTCAAGAACAGCAGGGCTTTGGCAAGTCATAATCCTCGGGTACTGTAGATTCAAGTTTGTTGGGTCACATGAATCATTCAGGTGACCTATTGCAATTTGTCTGTGTCTGTTGTCATCTGTCATGTTTTACTAATTGAACACTGAACTTCTTAATAACTTTCATCCTAAATTTTTTCTGTTTGGTATGAAGCAACTTTGGGATAATTGTAAATTTCAGGAATCCTGTACCCCTGATGCTATAGGGGCAGGGCAAAAATTGACCAGTTTTGAAAATTTTTTTTTTGCTACAACAACACATGTGTATGAAGAACATTTATGCATATCGATGTAGAGCAGGAAGTCCTCTGCCAAAATTGTAAATTTCATGATGCCCAAAGTAGAAGTTGGATGGCTCCAAGTCATATAGTGTCAACATAACATATTATGTAAAGTCTTTGTCAGTATAAGCATTTTGAGGGGTTTTGAGAACACACTTTATATTATATTGCTGCTGAATAATAAAAGTTAGCTTAGATATGCAGAACAGAAAAATTATTCTAGATTTCATAGTCATTGGGGCTAGTGATACTTTTAACTAATACTCAGTTGATCGATAAGGTCTGTGGGTCTCTTCTTCATTCATCACCGCAGTGGGTAGGGTGGGGTCAAAATATGGGATCGCAGTATTATATTGGGATACATAAGGTAAAACATTAAAAATGTTCTTTTTTTAAAACATTATTTTTAAAATGTTTGTCTAATTAATAAACAAGAATCCTCTGGAAGTGCAGAGTCATATTTATTCAATTTGTAGTTCCCAGAGGTTAGATGAGGTCAAGATAGAGGATCAATAGTTTTTAGCTCAAGTGAGCTTTTCTGATCACCCATTGGCTGTTTATCTGTCTGTAAACTTTTCACATTTTTGACTTCTTCTCCAGAACCACTTGGCCAATTTCAACCAAACTTGGTTCGAATCATCCTTTGGTCAAGGGGATTACGGTTGGTTCAAAAGAAGGGCAATGCTTTTCTCAATAGGGAGGTAATAGCAAAAATACATTGACAAATATTAAAAATGTTCTTCTCCAGAACCAGCAAGCCATTTCATTGCAACTTGTACAAATCATCCTTGGGTAGAGGGAATTCAAGTTTGTTCAAATGAAGGGCCATACCCCCTTCAAAGGGGAGATAATCAAAAAAAGCAAAACTAGGGTGGGGTCATTTAAATATCTTGTACTCAAGAACCACTTGACCAGAAAAGTTCAAATCTTCATGGGAACTTTCTTACATAGTGCAGATTCATTTTTTTTTTAAATCGTGGCCCTTGGGGCTAGGGTGGAGCCACAATTGGGGATCAAAGATTTACATGCAAAAATATAGGAAAAAAATCTTCTCCAGAACCACTGGACCAATTTCAATGCAAACTTGGACCAGTCATGGTAGCTCAGTAGTTAGAGCGTTTGGTTCATAACCGGAGGTCATGAGTAACATGGCCGCATCAAACTCAAAATGTACACATAGGTAGCGATTGCTCCTTCGCCAAATGCTCGGCATTTGGAAGTGAGAATCACAGGTCTTTCGGATATGACCTAAAAACAGGTCCCATGTTGTGACAGGCATTGGCATGTTAAAGAACCCTCACTGCTATGGCCCTGAGTGCTAAACATATGTTTAAATTTGTGGTACTTTACCAACAGCTGGTAATGTTTCAATATGAATGAAAAATTCTCAATGGGACGCAAAACATGCAGTCAATCAATCAATCATTGTAACTTGGTACAAATCATCCTTGGGTTAAGGGAATCCAAGTTTGTTCAAATGAAGGGCTATGTTCCCTTGGAAGGGGAGATAATCACAAAAATGTAAAAATGGTGGGGTCATTTAAAAATCTTCTCAATAACCACTGGGCCAGTAAAGTTCAAATCTACATGCAAGCATCCTGACATAGTGCAGATTCAAGTTTCTTAACATCCTGGCCCCTGGGGGTCAAAGTGTTAAATGAAGAAATATATAGGAAAAATCTTCTCCAGAACCACTTGGCCAGTTTCAATCAAATTTGGTAGAAATCATCCTTGGGTGAAGGGAATCCAAGTTTGTTCAAATGAAGGTCCATGTCCCCTTCAAAGGGGAGATAATAAAAATGTATAAATAGGGTGGAGTCCTTTAAAAGTCTTCTCAAGAATCACTGGGCCAGAATAGTTCAAATTTACAAGGAAACTTCCTGATATAGTGCAGATTCAAGTTTGATAAAATCCTGGCCCACTGGGGTAAGGTAGGGCCACAATAGAGGATCAAATTTTTACATACAAAAACATAGAACAAAATCTTTAAAAATCTCAAGAAATACTGAGCAAGAAAAGTTCAAGCTTACATGGCAGCTTTCTGACAAAATGCAGATTCAATTGTATTAAAATCATGTACAAGGGTGGTAGGATTCGAACACAGTAGGTGATCAAAGTTTTCCATGCAAATATATACGGGAAATCTTTAAATATGGGCCAAGGTGATTCAGGTGAGTATTGTGGCCCATGGGCTTCTTGTACTTTGAATATACATTAACAAGTCTTTAAAAATCTTCTTAGGAACAACTAAGCCATGATTAGTCATGTTAATAGACAGGCACCCACAGGTAGTGCAGATTCAAATTTGTTGAAATCAATGTCTTCAAGAGTAGGGTGTGGCCACACTTTGGATTACTTAGGGCTCATGGGCCTCTTGTCATTAAACACTAGTTCTTACTTTTGTGGCTATGCCAGACCATGAAAATGACCGATGAAGAACATAATTTTTTTAAAAACATAACGGAATAACATCTAGCAACTTTCCTTGAAATTGATTATCAAAGAAACTACTATTTGACAGATCCACACAATTTGTTGCCGCTGGAAATTGATGGCGCTGCAGTATTGACTTGGACCCTGTTCTTCAGTCGCCTATCCGATAGTTGCCTTGAAACCTCTGAAACCGCGCGATATTCTCAAACAAAATACTAGGATGAGACTTCAAATAGTGTTAATTATTTTACAGACCTTGGTGTGGTAAGAAGATTGTACATGACACAGTCTGTACATTGGCGAATGATTTAAAACCATTAATTTAGAAATAATATAAAGTGTTTGTGGAAAATGAAATGAAAGGCAAGTATATTTATTAAGTACAAAATTTAATATAAAAAGACCCCCAAAAAAAAAAAAAACCAAAAAAAAAAACCAACAACAAATCTTTAATAAGAAACATAGCATTGCCCAATTCAAATACAAGTTCATGTTTAATGGCAAGAATTAAGAATGTTTGTTTTGTTTGGTTAAATGAGTGATATAGACAATGCATGCGATTTAACACTTTCTAAAAGATCTACACATGAAACAGAAATGGATACAAAGCGTTTCAAATGTTGATTAAAATTTCTACTTTTAGCACATCCAATTACCGAGTAGTTCTTTCAGAGATACAAAGCTCTGTAAAAAGCTGTCACGTCATATCCATGTTAACTAGAATTTGTTATTTCTCATCATGTACGAAGCAGTCTAGTGATTACAATTGCGAGGCCTCTTGCATACCCGGAACTGAGCGAATCAGCATCAGACTTATAATTAATGAATTATTAATTACACATGGTAAGAAATATCATACATGTTCTGGTTCCTTTGTATTGTCCCATGTGATAGGATTTCGTCTGTTTTGAGGTGGGGCGCTTTTACACCGGCGTCCGGGCCAAGTATCTGATGCTGACATCACTAAAGTGTTGGGGCGACGACTTAAATTTAACTTCTGTATGGTCATCGCCTCAGAAACCCAGTCAGGATGTATTACGAAGTAGTCATTCTTTGCTTTAGTCGGAGTAAACATCCCACCATCGTAGGCGTACGCCGACTGTGGTCTGTTTGTATTAGTGGGTTTTCCCGCCGGCGGTAGATCTTCAACACGTGACTGGTTCAAGTGATTCAGTTTAACATATTGATTCAGGTAAGTAGCAGAAGGAAAACTATGGCTCATCCACGTTGTTTTGTTCCTCCGCAGATAATTGCTCTGTTTTGGAGATTCACCCATTGCTATCGTTATTCTGGATAACTCTATGGGTGTCGGTTTCCTTTGCACTCTAAAAGTAAACGAAATCAAAATTTGAGGTAGTCAATGTTGTATTCATGCGATTGCTTTTGGCTTTTTCCTACACCAAAATGCAATATATAGTTTTTTAAAAAAATGAAAGTATGACGCACACATATATTCATATAGAATTTTGGATGTCAAAGAGAGTCCAATAAAAACTATAAAGGCTCCGGAGAATTGCTAAAAAGTATTGTTCATAGTGTTCCACCATGACTCGACACATTTTGATACCTCTCATCAGTATTGGCAACCTCAACCTCGCGGATGACGTCAGCGGCAGTCTTTGGTCGCACCTGTGTTGCCGACTTTGTCCGTAGTCTACTTGGAACTACGGGTGCGTGCCATCTCCGTCTGTAAGCAGACCGTAACTGCTGTTGTCTCGTCTCTGCCTTTTCCTTATCTCGATGGAGCTTATAAGACTTCAAAGCCTTCGTCATAATGTAGTTATGTTCATTGTCTACATCTGTAGAGAAAGAAAGAAAAGGCTTACCTTAAAGGGGAGTAGTATAATTTCAACAAGTTGTTTATTTAAAAGAATCTTTTGCTGCAAGCTTCGGTCGCCATCTTGAAATTGATGCTGATGAGAAATCAATATTGGAATAATTACCAATGGCATTACTCGCGGAGTTCGACGAGAATTTGTAGCGAAGACAGACGATAGAACACTATTTGGTTCGATTCTCATAAATAGACTCTACCGAGCAAAAAGACAAATCAATTGATCTTCGGGGAAGAGTCGGAAGTAATTTATGTTGTTCTGTGTGCATAACTTTCACATACCGTATATATCGGCACAAGGAACCCGGGCCGGCTCTGCTTGAACTTCCTCTTTGGTCTGAAAATAGATAATTATACAATAAACTGACGTGACTTCCAGTAAATTCAATATATTCCGGGGTTAATACCACTCCAATGAAATGGTAATCAAGGTAGAAGACAATAAATGAATTGAAGAGACGATGTCATTGGATGTTTGTAATTAGAATTGAACGAGTTCATTGGTATTAACGATTCACATTTCTGATGTTTCAGCGAGATGAATATTCAGTTTTGTTTCCGTTGTATATTAATTCTTTTATGTTTCTACGAAGTCGATATTTCTGAAAATGAAAATACGTAAGCTTATTTAACACATAGGAGAATGAGAGGATAATTTCTGAGTGCGCTTTCATGGGTATTGTCGACAGAAAAATCGTCCGAAAGAAATATTTCATATACATACATGTACATATTTAACTTTCCGAAGTTGAACAAAATAGCCATAAGGAGATAAGGATGCAGAGTTCATCTGAGAGCCTCCCTTCTCGCATTCACGATATGTTCTGAGATAACGGCAATGAAAATGCCCTGTATCAATCTCCAAATCAAGCCTGATAAAAATTCAGCAGGTTTACAAAGCTCGTAAACTGTATAAAATATTCACACCAGAGAAGCGGATTTTGTATTAACTTTATGAAAGTATGTCTAGAAAGAAACATTATTTTCTCACAAATTTATTGCTTTGCCAATTTCCATTCAACTTATCCAAAATATTAGTTTTGTAAATTCGAAGAACATTAATAATATTCTTTGATGTATCATGTATTCTATCAGCTTATATAAAATTCGTTAACTGTGTAATTCTTAAGGTTTTCAATAAACAAAGAATGCAAAATCAATTCTGATTAGAATGATTGTCTAGTGCGAGTTACATGCGAACAATTTTGACATGTGATACAATAAAGAATGAAAGATGAGGACTCGACGTATTTTTAATCAGAAAATCTACATCAATTGAAAAAAAAAAATACTGGATATAGATCATGCCTCTTGAATTAAAAAGTGAAGATAACGAACAGTGATCAATATCATAAATCTTATAAAAGGTACAAAATTGAAAGTACATCGTAAGGCAAACGCGGATTCCTAGAAACACCAGAGGTGTGATCAGAAACCTGGGAGGAGTAAGCATTTCCTGTTGACCGATCACATCCTTCGTGAGCCCTATGAACGGAGTAGTCCGTAGTCGAAATCAGTATGTAAAGAACGGCGTAATAATTAGTATGAAACACGCCAGACAGCATCTCACCCATTGAAAGACTGTAATTGCAATGCGGATCGTTATAACGACTGCAGAATCTGCGATCTGCAGATTTTACATAGGACTGTTGAATCCCGTTATATTAATATTAATTAGCTGTAATGTGCGTGGTGTTTTTTCCGGATGCAATGGTATTTGTTTCCGGATGCGGTGGTATTTTTGCCGTGTGCGGTGGTGACTAATTCGGTCGGAATATGTTCTGATTTTGGTGGATTTTTCCCGGGCGTTTATTGTCGGGTGTGGTGGTAATTAATCTGGCGGTATATTTTCTCTGAATGTGGTGAATTTTACAGACTGTGGTGGTAAGTAATCCAAAGGATGCTTGATATCTCTCGCAGATGTGATGGTACTTAATCCAGCGTAATTTTTTTCCTTCTGAATGTGGTACTTAATTCGGTGGTGCTTTTTACTGGATGTGTTGGTAGTTAATTCGGCGGTATTTTTTTTTTTACTGAATGTGGTGGTAATTAATCCAGTATATTTTTTTCTGAATGTGGTGGATTTTTTTCCCCGGATGGTATTTTTATTATGGATATGGTGATACCCAGGTATTTAATCCGGTGATATTTTTTCTGAATGTGGTGGATTTTTTTCCCGGATGGTATTTTTTTTACTGGATATGGTGACACCCAGGTATTTAATCCGGTGATATTTTTCCTGAATGTGATGGGGTTTTTTTTCTGGATGCAGTGATATTTTTCCTGAATGTGATGGTTTTTTTGTTTTTTTTTTGGATGCATATTTTGGAATATGGAATGCCTGGTGAGATTCTTTGTGTTTGCAATATTTTACAACTCACATGCAAAATTTTATCAGAAAAACATGCCGCGCCGCTATGATATATTTTATATTGCAAATACTTTGATAAGAATATGCGAGCAATTTCATATGTTAAACTATGAGGATAAAAGGACACTCACATTATTAAATGTATTCTTTCCCTCCCATCCAGTCCCTTCTAATAATGCGTTTCCCTTTTTGCTGCAGTTATAACAGTTCATGATGTAGGGGGGAAAGGAAATCACACAAAACGATAGTTTGTTGCGGGCTGTTTTCAAAACTCGTTAAAAATCATGTTCAAACACCAACTTGTAATTCACCCGTAGAAATTAGAATTTAGATACAGTGACTTTCGTGTCCTCTTGCAATGCCCTTTTACAGGTTGAAGTGGTGTTTTTCCTTGATATAAACACAACATTAGCGAGGGGCGTGTGTTTTAATTGAAACATCATCGAAACTATGACACGTATTGAACAAAACACGTTTTAGATACGAATGTGTATCAAGATTCAGTGACAAAACACTTTTGAACCTTTACCGTAATCCTTGCCACTAGGCCTATATCTCTCTTAAGATTAACCGTCTAAACAGAATTGCTGTATCCCTAGCAAACTTCTAAGGACAATCACCCACACGCTAGGGCGCTCTTGAAATGAAGAAAAAAAAATCATCTTGCATTTGGAGCATGATTGGAAAATCTCACAATGGTTCTGAATATTTTTCAAATCCCCCTATCGGGCGTAAACATCATTGTCAACGAAAATAAAGATTCACATGATTATAAAACATAAACTCAAAAGTTCGTAAATTGTTGAATAGTTGAATAACTGCATAGAGTTAACTTGAATATTAAAACATTCATTCCTTACCGATTTCTTCACTTGAAGCTTGATCTCATCATTCCATGTTTGGTACTTTTTACGGCACAGCAGCGGAGGAAATGATAACATTTTTGGTAGTTTTTACGACATAGAAGCAGAGGGAATGATAACATTTTGTAATGAGATTTACGAACCCATGTTCCGTACTCCGGGTATCCCATTAGACGACATGGCGGCTTCATATAGCTGTTTGCTATTGATTGCTAAACGTTAGCATGATAAGACGAGGTTTCTCTCCAATTTTACTCTTTGTTCCCAGTTCGCGGAGACAATTGGGTTGTGATATCGCCGTCTTAAGCCAATGCCTAAAACGGATTTAGCGACTCATTTGTGTTTGAGTGTGCAAAAGTCCCAACGCAAGGCGTCGCCGATCAACAAAGATTTGTTCAAAAGCCCAATCTTCAACGGTCATGATCTTTACAAATACCTAAATTTAATAGATTTGAGCATAAATTAATTTTCCGTACAAATATACTAACAGCATCGATCTTGATTTATACGAAACCAAGAGTTAATCGGTCTGACGCTAGCCTCTATGCACTGACCTTCATCCGTTACAGTCTGGGTACATTCCGCTCAGTTGACATTGGCAAAACACTCCTACTTCTTTGTTTAATATTCCTCGATCTATTCTGACTTCATCAGTATTATTTTAAAAACAACTTTTTCATGCATTTAAATCTTTGTGTCGACGTGAAATCCTGCCAAGTGTTGGACCTGCAGTTTGGGTTTGGCTTTGTTTTATTTGCACACGCTCATGTTCTAACTACCGATATGCTTATTTTTTTCTTGATACGTCTTGAACTATATAATCCATGCCAGCTGTCGGCGCGATGGACCTTTCCTACGTCTACCATCTAAAGTATATTTTTGTTGGAAAATCGATAAAGTACATTTTAGTTTAGTAATGATTTTCCCCCGTCATTATTGTACATAGAAAGGAGTTTATTATTAAGTATAAATATTTTTAGACTGTGAACACAACACCATGGTGCAAAAATGAACACCCAGCTCCTTGTGAGGAAATTTGCGTTGTTCTAATCTTCAATTGTTACCAGGTATTGATATATTAGTCTTAACCATTTAAGATTTAAAAGTCTCCGTTTGTCAATGCAGCGCATTGTGTTGACTGCAGTTGTGCATACACGTGCGTTCTTTCCTTCGCCTCGCAACCATTCCTTGTCTTGTGCCACATTCGAAAAACTCTGCGGGGGCATTGGTGTAAACATAGTTACTTTATTTTTACAAATGATAAGCTGCATGCCACCTCATTCAAAATCTAATCACCTGCAATCATACAGGTGAAAATTACCTTCAATTATGGAGAACCGCATTCCATTGCACACCAGAAACGGTGTCGCCAAAAAGTTAGTCAAATCCTACCATGTCCTGTAATTTTTATTTTAATTTACAAATACCTCTTTTGACACCTATGTCCATACGTGATTTTAAAAAGTACTGAAGTTTGAGATGTTATCTGCAAAGATTTATGCACTAGAAAGCATGTAAGAAAGCATGCAGAAAACATCAAAGTTAAGAATGAAATGATGAAGTCCACATTGACGGGAGACATCCGACGTAACTAACACCCCAAGCAACATGGATCAACAACAAGAGTATTCACAACACTGAAATTACACAAGGAAATATTATGAGATTGGAACAAGTGATTTATTTTTATCTCCCAAGCCTGAAATGAGCAATTCCTCAATACCACACTTACTAGTCAAACCCAGTGAAAAAGGCACCTTTCTCAAAAAGAAGTGTTTAACATATCGTAGTTCATCACACACTCTTTGACTGTGGCTGAACGAGTTCCCTCCCCTGGAACAGAATTGAGTTTTCGTGACGTCTAAATTTCTGATAGATTGTTAGTTCTTTTAACACTGTATAAATACTTTACAGCGTTCTCTTGTCATGGGTAAATTCTACAGCAAGACCGCCAGGTTCAGACAAACATGAAAACGGCGATAAAACAAACCAAACATCAAACGGAGCCGCAAATCTTACAAAGAATTTCAACTTCTCCATTGTCCCTATTTTAAAGCAAGCAAATAGTTATGAAGTTATTCAAACTATTATACTTTCAATTATCGGCACTAATGGACTTTGTATATGTGGCGTTTCTGTAGAGGTTCCTCGTTTTTATGTGGCATCTCTTAGAGGTTTCTCGGTTTTATGACTAATTTTAAGCCGATTCCAGATAGTCACTGTGCTGGCAGAGGGAACTCGACAAAGTCGATGGATTTCAACTCTCAAAAATGACAGAAAATTCTAGAGTCAATGTCCTGTTCCCTTGCCTGGTGACCAGAGAGAGAGAGAGAGAGAGAGAGAGCGCAACAAGCAAGATCGCTGAATTCTGTGCATGAAGCGGTGAATCTATTGAACACCCTACCATACAAATGCATATTTTAGCGAGTAAAACGAAAAATGTTGGTCTTACCCTTCGAGACGCCATCCAGGACTGGGCCAGATACAGATGCATGCAATAAACGGTCTTGATAAATTTGGCACTTTTTCTTTTTTAAACAATTTTTTTGCAACTAACAATAATGTTGTAGTCAGTTTTGCTTCAGAAAACCCACGCATACTTGGGTACATTTTGTTAATAGCGGTAACGACACGGAACCATCTACGGTAAGTTCTGGTAGTGATCGCGTTTGATT
Source organism: Ostrea denselamellosa (assembly GCA_024699665.1). Lineage (NCBI taxonomy): Eukaryota > Metazoa > Mollusca > Bivalvia > Ostreida > Ostreidae > Ostrea > Ostrea denselamellosa. The sequence goes on along the minus strand of JAMZEH010000049.1, from coordinate 3,570,801 downwards.
ATGTACACTTATCAAAAGAAACAAAATGGCAATATGCGATGGCGAGATGCTAATATTTATCGCATTGTGCTACTCCATTGGCTGGACTTTGAATCTACACATACAGGGAGTTTAAACTTTTTTAATAAATAAATTCATGGTTCATGCTATTAACTTAATGAGTCTTCTGTGACTGTTGAAATGGGCTGTTATAGGGAAAATACGTTATTTTTCATCATTAAAAGTTTGGACAAACTGGAGGGGTTGTTAGGGGGATACTCTTTCCATCATTAGAGGTATGGTAAACTTATGACGAATCTATGAAATATTTATACGCTGTAATAAAAATGCTGTTAGTTATCGAATGGTGAAGTTAACAATGTGTTAATCGTAACCATGCTTTGGACAAATGGGCATCATTCAGTCTCAACATATGATGTTCAAATGGAAGAAAAATAAGTAAATGAATAAATAAATAAATAAATAAATATATCAATTTAAAAAATACATAATTGATAAACCCATATTCTACATCTTAGCAATCACAGAAACAATGAAACATGGTGTATTTATATCAAGTGGAGATTTTCACATAAACGTTGGATCAGAAGACATTGTTATAGATGAAATGATAGGAGAAAACAGTTTAGGGAGATCATTGACTAAGAGCAGGGATTACGAAGCAACAGAACGATAGATGACATTTTGAAAAACCTTGTCATCTCTATGTAAAGATACAATCATTCATAAAAATATCGGGTCTCACCACCAGGAAAGTGAAAATCTGACACATCTTGTTTTAATTTTCTAAGTGGCTATTGCTATTGTTAGATTTCAGAGTGAGAAAACGTGCAGGTATATTACATGATGGTCTTCTAGTAATGGGTAAATTAGATCGATATTGAGGAAGGAAAATCAGCAAGCAATTTAAAACATGTTCTGAAACTTAAATAACCACACAGTATAGAAAATATTTTACTTCAAATTAACAGGTAGAAGGTCGCACGGATACTAAATGGTAAAAGTTTAGAATTTACAGTGACCTTTCTTTACTAGAAGTGTCCTAAGGGGACTAATAGCCCCCGCGGGGCACACTGGATGGTGTGAAATAGTGAATTTATGATCATTAAAAATAAATACATCCTTTTGACATGAAGGGAAACTGGTTTCTTGAGAGTAATTACTGTAAATGCAAGACTATATACTCTGCAGTAACGCGTTACTCAGAATATTTACGATTACTTCTGAATATCAATTGAAGGATTCCTATTCAACACACAGGAGCTAGCGAACGACTTATCTTTTAACATCGTATTCACAGACAAATGGGCAGACAGACTGATTATTGTATTAGACCTCTCCTAAACTTAGAGAATTGTCTCTGTGGGAGAACAGATCGTTAGAGAATCTAAAAGAAAATGACAAAGTCCATAAAGGTGAAAACACCTGTAAAATGAAAATGTCCACAACTTCCGTTAATGATAAAGAATCTCAATAAAAATGACAGGTGCACAATTTCATTAGATATATACACAAAGCTTGAAGATGAAATTTGGTTATTGGTTATTAAGATAAACTCTGGACAATAACACACTCCCCTCAAAATGGAAAAAAAAATATCAATAACTTTCTTGACTGTTAAAAATTTTCAATCAAAATAACAAATACACAACTTCGTTAAACATACACTAGTAAGATATTCATAAAGTTTGAATGAAATCTGGTCATTGGTGTTAGAAATATACTCGGGACAAATTGTGATTACGGATAAACGGACGCACGGACAAAATAATTCCAGTATACCCCTTAAACTTCTTTTGCGAGAGAGAGGGGGGGGGGGGGGGTAATAAATCCTATTAAAGATACAAAATTAAGAGAAGGGCAAACACGGACCCCGGGGTATACCAAAGGTGGGACCACGCGCATGGGAGAAGTGACCTGTTGACCGGTCACACGGCTGTGTGGTCAGATAACAGGATCTTGATCAAGTAAACGGAGTAATCCGCTGTCAAAATCAGCATGTAAAGAACAGTCTAACAATTGGTGTGAAACACGTCAGACCGCAATTAAATGAATCTGCATCAGATATAATATAATCGATAGATAAAGTCCTGGAAAAAATACTTACCTCAAATACAGGTGAAGAGAGAATGTCGGGAAAGAAGAGCAAGACCACTGTTCTGGGACAAAAAGTTGAAGTACAAACTATCATAACAGCACGGTACATGTAGATGGGGACAAATGAGGAGATTATTATCCTCACGACAGGGAAAACAGCAGGAGATTCAAGAAATTAGACACCATCCGTAATATCGGGAAACTATCATTGAAGAGAAAAGCAAAAATATGTATCAGGGATGTGCTTTGTTGTATGATGTGGAACAAAATAAATAAGGACAGAAAACAAACTTTAAGGATTTAAAGAAAGTTGCGTCAGTAGGATTATGAAAATCGGATGACTTATTATCCTACAGAGAACTTTCAGAGAAAAGATTTTTTTAGAGACGTCACTAGATTTACATGAAATATCACAATTTTTGACCAATGCATGACACCCAAGGTCGTAATAGTGAGTGCTCTTTATTGTGTCAACGCCTACATTTAATTACTTGATTAAGTGAAGGTATTGTTATTTCATCCCTAAAAACTGCTCATTTTTATGCATGTTTGTTTGTTTGTTTTAAGTCCCGTCGAGAATTTTTCACTCATATTGAGACGTCACCAGCTGTAGGTGAAGTACCACAAATTTAGACCTATGCTTAGCGCTCAGGGCCGTAGCAGTGAGGGGTCTTTAACGTGTCAACGCCTACCGTGACACGGGACCTCCGTTTTTAAGGTCATATTCGAAAGACCCGTGATTCTCACTTCTAAATGGCGAACGTTTGGCGAAGGAGCAATCACTACCTATTTTTCGTCTTAGGTTTGACGCTGCCATGGCACAAGCGGGGCTCGAACTCACGACCTCCCGGTTACGAAGCGAACGCTCTAACCACTGAGCTACCGCGACCGGTTTATGCATGTTAAATCATCTGAAATTAGGACATTCATTTGTGTGCCAGAATTGTTGTTAACATGATATATTTATATTTAGTATTCAATATGAAATATACTTTTAGAAATCTAAGCATTGTTCAATTTCATACTGCAAATATGCGTTTGTGTAACGCTATACACCTACATGTGTAGAACAATTTTGATTGACTGCTTTAAAGTCTGCCAATAGTTCATAAAATGCGTATATTTAGTTTCTTTAAACTCTTATTTATACAAGGTACTTGCATTTCACAAATTCTAATTAGCAATAATAATTTTGTTTTAAACCATCAAGCCCAGGCATCGACCTTGCCTCTAAAACGATAATGGTATTGTTTGTATTTATGAAAGGCAGTCAATCTGCTTTTCGGTAGTCAACACGCGGCTCTATTTATTCAGCTTTTGGAAATCTACCTACTTTTATTGCATTGATTATATTTATCCCTGCCGTCTATGATCGGTCATTGTGTTAATAGTTGCGTGAATATAATAGATAAGTAGAAAATATTTGCTGTTAATGGGCACTATTCAAAGATCCTTATTACCGCTGTTCAATCTGGGCAATAGCAGACACAACACGGGTTGGGTCGCCACCAAATTGTCCTCGAGAGTTTGTTGTGGGTTGCACAAAGCGACAGAAGGTTTGCTCAATATATCTACCAGTACAGGAATGCACACTGTTGCTGTTACCTGCATAGCAACACCGAACATTGCATTCATGACAGGAGATTGATGCATTACTAAATAATCCTCTATTGTAGTTCATAAAAGGGAAATTTGAGGTTGTGCAACAGACAGCCTCAAACTTTAATTGAAATCTTGTCTGTATTGGTATAAATCTTCATTTATCAAATGGACATGAAAAGATCACTGATAAACCTCACGTGCATTTCATCGCATTGACAGATTCTCACGTTAATAAGGACAAAAATGGATTCTATTGAAAAAAGAGAAACAAGGTTTTAAATTCTGGTGTTACCCATTTCATTGAAAGACAAATAGTGATAAATTTATTGTCAATATACATAAAAACGGATCATTCGCATGTTTTAAAAAAAGAACATTCGCAACATGTATTGAACACAGACAAACCCCAACATTTATTGAAAACAGACTATTCGCATCACGTATTAAAAACAGACAATTCGCAACATATTTTGTAAACAGTTTGCAACATGCATTGAAAACAGATAATTCGCAATATGTATTGAAACAAAGTTCGCAACACGTATTGAAAACAGAGCATTCGAAAACAGACAACAGTCAGCTCTTACTTATACCTGCAAAGTCAAATGGAATAATCTGTATTAGTAAGAAAGGCTTCATCGATGTTTCATGTAAACTCTGAGAAAGAAAAAAAAAATCTGAAATTCGCATACTACAGGCGGGAAAGACTACAGGCAGTATCCCATACGGGAAAGACCAGAATCCGGTATGGATTGATTGATTGTTGTTTTCCGCCACACTCAACAATTTTTCAGTTATCAGGTGGCGTCCAGGTGGAGGAGAGAACCCAGATACAATGTACCTGGGAAGAGACCGCCGACCTTCCGCAAGTAAACTGGCAAACTTGCTCACATAACGCCGCGGCCGAGATTCGAACACGCGCCGACAGAGGTGAGAGGCTTTGAGCCCGATGCTCTAACCACTCGGCCACGGAGGCCCCTGGTATGGACTGATAGATATGCACTCAGTATATCTTTTGTCTTGAAATAAATAAATTTTCTATTCGTTCTGAATTTATAGTTATTTACCTTGTTTTATTGTATATGATATTCAATGAAATTAATGGTTAAATACATCATTCTGAGAGAAAGAATTATGTGAAGGCTAGCTTCACAAAGTAAATTATGTGCGCATATAATTACAACTTGAAAGATACTGAATATACAATTATGTATAATATCCCTATAGAATGTTAACTTTTCTTTGATGATGTGGTCTAGAGCTTAAAACGACCCATTTCAGTTGATGCTTCTTGCGTTAGTTAATCGCTTTACAATTCATTATGTTCATCGCCCCACTTTCTAAATGAGACAATTGAATGGAATATCTTTTTTTTTTTTTTTTTTTTTTTGCTATCAAAATTCATCTACAAAAGGCATTGGTGCAACTTGGTGTCCCGTTAAAGGGTAAAAAATCAATTTGACTCTGACAATAGAAGCCATAACTAGACAGGGCTGTACTAGAGAGAGGGAGTGAAAGTGTGTATAAGATTGGTAGGTCGAAGTGAATCGATCCAATTCACTGTCAAAGCAGTCTTCCACAGTCTAGCGGGTATTGGTATTTAAAGATTTTTGTACTCGTAAGAAATCATTCGGCGGACAGTTTAAAATTCTTTTGAATGATATTTGTGTATTGACACAGAAAATTCAAAAAATATAAGTGAAAACTTTGTAAATTTTCTCACTCCCACTGGTAGTGGTTTCAACGAGCCCGAGTTTGCTTTGCCATTGTTCGGGTTGGGTTTCCCCAGCAGGGCGTTAACTGCAATCATGCCGGAGAAGATGTGGAATACACAATACATGGAAGATTTTAACAAGAAACGATCAAGAACCAAGACCAAAGCTACACCAACAGAATCATGGAGGAATCAACATCTAAAGAAGGTAAGCCTTAGTTACAGATGTAACAGAGTCTTGAACACCAAATGGTCTTCCACGTTAAATACAAAAATCAAAACATGAACATTTGTTTGATTTGATACTTTTGTTTATCTTTCCCATTTTCTTTCGTTTAAATCACAGCTTCGCCAAAATTGAATTTTATACTTTATTTTGACATCTGTAATTTATCAGGTTGCTTAAGATTAATTTAAAAATTCAGGATACTTATAATAATGATACATAAAGAGTATAATAATCGACATTTCCATTAACATTCCACAAAAATTATCTTGGTTTGCCTGTCCATAAGTGTTGTGAAAAGCTTTTTGTATAAAAAGCTTATAAAACCATCCTTCAATTTAAAAGTAAATTTATTCCTTTACTAACCCGTTTCTCCTGTTTAAATACATAATGCAAGAGGAGAACGATTATTGCAGACTATCTAGAACATACTCTATATTAATCGGAGCACACGCCAACACATGGATGTCTCTCGATTGTCAACTGAAATAGTTTTCATTCGATCTGATGACCAGAATTTCTTTTTTACACTTTGAGTAGAATGTAGAATTTGAAAATTCAAAGAAACCTAAAAATCAAGAAATTTATTCTCTCTCTCTCTCTCTCTCTCTCTCTCTCTCTCTCTCTCTCTCTCTCTCTCTCTCTCTCTCTCGCGTGAACGACTGCAAATTTACCATGCGCTATCAATGTTTGCTAACATGAGATTACAAGGGTACTTAGAAGAGCTTATATGACACAAGCCCAATATATACTCCAACGCTCAATAAGGATATTGTAGTAATCTCCATGTCTTCAAAAACACATGTTCACCGTGACTATGTTTTTATTGATAATTCTCTGTGGATCTTTTTCAATTTATCGTTTTTATCTCACAATAAGTCTGCTTTAATTTTCAACATATTTTAACAGTAAATCATATGCAGAGAGTATATTTACTTTGCCACACAATAAGTATTGATTTGTGATGTTTGTTTTAAACGTTGCTATATTTTCTACTCGATAGGATTTTTTTTTTTTTAATTATGGAGATTCAGTCGAATGGAATGCTCCTGTATTTGCATCTTAGATAGAATTATAGGATAAATTCTGCGTTTCACAGATAATTTGTCGCTTAGTCTAGAAAAGGGACATCATTGGTTATATCATTAATTACTTGGTGGCTTTCCGATGGTATCGTGACGTGGACAATAGAACGGCAAAGTCTAATAGCTGTCGTGATTACACTCGATCATCATTCGTTCCACTGGAAAGTAATTTTATCAAGTAAATAGGCAAACAAAAAAAGTCGGACAATTCAATTCTTGTGGTGGTGCTTAATGCCACTATATCTGCAAAGTGACAGCAAAATGAAGATCGTAGCCTTTGTCGTATTGGTGTGCTTCGCCTTTGGATATTTGAATTGGTCGTTTAACTTTGGAACATCTGTTTTGAAAACTTCAATTTTCAAACAACAGTTGAGAGGACTTTTAATCGGATTTTCAATACAATCTATCTAGGGATCGTCTAGATTATTCGTTGCCTGTTTCATATTTTCTAAAGCACCAAAGAAAACTAAGGGCAATCCTGTACCAAACTTATTAGTATGATAAAACACAATGCAGTGGGGGAAGATTAGCATGTAAATATTTCTGAGGAATTGTGTCATCTGTATGATAACTATTTTTACTATCCGGTTCCACAACATATTGGCATAACATCCACAGTTTTATAATTATATTCCCCACGTTTTCGTACTAATTAAATAATAGCAATGATACCTTCCCTATGATGACGTACATTTGAAGATACTACAAAAAGAGCATTGTTGAACAAATTTCCAGTTTTGAGAGTCAGCAGAAAGATATGCACTGAACTAGTCAGTATATTAGAAGATTAAGAAAAAATCTATCACACAGAACTGCCTTTATAAAACCCTTATTGCCCGTACCTTATCAACTTATAATTTGACAGTGTTTTGAGAATATGATGACGGCTTACAATGTAAACAAAGCATTTTTCCACAAGCCACCAAAAATCATGATTTGATATGCAATTTTCTATACAGGTATGGCAGAGCAAAACAGGGCAATATAATTCATATTGGATTTGATTTTTAAAGTTTACTTTTCAAACGTTGATAAAAGAGAAAACATTGAGGTACGTTTTCAATGAATGATTTGTGAAATAAATACTTTAAAAATGGGTATACATTTAATGACAAATTCTATGCACATAAGGGCTTAGCGTCCTATAGATTACAATACCCGTAGAAGCCTTCATTTAATGTGTTTCATTCTTAACAATAAGGAAAACATTATCAATACTTTGTTGTATAGATTTTTATGAAGATATTTCAATAAATATGTATCTTTTTTAAATTAACACGACATGCCTATTCAAATAAAAAAGTAAAACCTCTTTATATCGTCATAAGTACAGAAAAATCCCATGAGTGTCTGTTTGAAATGAAAAAGAACTTAATGTTTGGTTTGGTGAATTAAGCAAGACTTTATCTTTGAGCTTATAATGGCGCTTTATCCCATGGGTATCCGGGTTGTTAGAATAGATCCTCAGTACCCCTTGCTTGTCGTAAGAGGCGACTAAATGGGGCGGTCCTTCGGATGAGACCGCAAAAACCGAGGCCCCGTGTCACAGCAGGTGTGGCACGTAAAAGATACCTCCCTGCTCAAAGGCCATAAGCGCCGAGCATAGGCCTAAATTTTGCAGCCCTTCACCGGCAATGGTGACGTCTCCATATGAGTGAAAAATTCTCGAGCGGGACTTTAAACAATATTTAGTCAATCAATCAATCAATCAACAATGGCGCTTATTCATACATATATGAATTTACATGTGTTTGAAATCAGAATAAAAGATATTTGTAAATTTACGAAAAATTATTCAAATAAAAAATACTATTAAAAATAAAGAAATAACAAAGATATCGATGTTATCGATACGTTTGATGACTCGAAAGGAATAAAATTCTATGTTTATATGTTATAGGATTCTTTGGACCTAAGACGTCCAAAAACAGCAGGAACGAATTCCTGGTATATAAAGAAAGCACAGAAGAACATGGAAGAGCGGTCACGTGCTAGTGACGTGGACAGTCCATTCATCGAAAGCTTCAGTAGCATGTTAAACGATGCACACAATCCATACCAGGGTACATTTCTGGAGAACTACGTCAGTCCATACCCTACCCATTATCCCAGCCGCCAACTGACACCAGCACCGCCTAGTGATCTACGAATATCGGGAGAGAAAATCATGCTAAACAATAGTAAGAAAAAGGTTAAATCTTACCAAACTGTGAATTGAAGCCTTTAAGGCGAAGGTTGAATACAAAGTTGACATTCAGCTACAGCGTCAAATCTAAGAGGTTTAACATAGGTAGTGAATATTCCTTCCCCAAGTACTCAGTATCAAAACTAAAAGGCATATATGGGTCTTTAGAACGTGACCTTATAAATGGAGGTCGTGTATCGCGTTAGGCGTTGACACGATAGAGAACCTTCACTGCTGCGGTCCTGCAAATTAATAGGACAAACTTTGTGGCACTTCACCTAATGTTGGAGCTGATTTGTCGTAAGAGGCGACTAAATAGGATGGTCCTTCCGATGAAACCGCAAAAACCAAGGTCTGTGTTAAAGCAGGTTTGGCACGATAAAGATCATTCCCTGCTCAATTGCTGTAAGCTCCTAGCATCGGCCTAAATTTTGCAGCCCTTCACTGGCAATGGTGATGTCTCCATATGAGTGAAAAATTCTCGAGTGGGACGTTGAATAATATACAACCAATCAACCTAAAGCTGGTTACGTTTGTACTTGAGTAAAAAGTAAAAAAGAAACATATAAACTAAACAAATAACAGAAAATGTGAAGATAACCAACAGTGATCAATCCCATCAGTCCCATTAATAATACAGATTTTTAAGAGTAGGGCAAACACGGACCCCTGGACACATCAGAGGAGTAAGTGTTCCCTTTTGACCGTTTACATCCGAAGTCAGCCCTGTATAAGCCGCAGTCAAAATCAGTGTGCCAAGAACGGCCAAACATTTGATATGAAACACGTCAGATAGCAGCCAACCTAATGACAGGTTGTATGTTCAAATTAGATCCTTATAAGACCACGCGCGCCAATATATATGAGAAAGTTTGCCAGTTTATTTTTTGAAGGTCGGTGTTCTCTTCCCGGGTACATTATATCTGGTTTCTCTCTTCCACCAATAAAAAACTGGATGCCACCAGATAACTGAAAAATTGTTGCGTGTGGCGGAAAACAATCAATCAATCATAATCATTATAAGATCACAGAATTTACGAAATGCTGACTTAAACGGGACTGCTGAAACCCATGTAACATGCTGGATATTTGATACTCCAAGACAATGGTTCGAAACGATGGACATGTATCGAAATAAACAGTACAGTAAAGCACACATCTGGAGAAACACATCTCCATTAGTACGAGACTATTTTGATGCACATTGGGGAATGATCCAGTGTATGCATTCGTTTTTTTTAACAGGAGAAATCCCAAAGCAATACCTAATAGAGTTGTACGAGGCAGCCATGGCTAAAAAGATGGAAGAGGAAGAAAAAGAAAAAGGAGACGATGAAAAACCAGAGGAGAAGAAGGACGACGAAGGTGAGCACAGTTCTCATGTAATGTACTGGTATTCGTTTTGCCCATGTGTTGGTCACATTAAACATCTTTTCCCTGTGCTATTTAGTATTGTTAGTACATATTTTGAGGAAAGCGATCTAGAGAGTGACGATAGGCGTTAGTAAATGTAACGCATGTCCTGTTATTATAATGGGACCTGAAAGAAAAATATCTCTGGGAAACATACATGTACATGTAAATTTCATGTAAATCTTATGTTGGTTTGTAAGGTTTTCAACATGAACACAATAGGGAATATTTGAAAATAGCTCGAGTGTTCATATAGGTCATTCATAAAAATTATACACATCATTTACGCACCGTTTCATTTAAAAGACGCCAAACTTCCGTTTTATGAAATCCATTTCCAGGTGACTTTTGAAATTAGAAAAAAAAAGTTCGATAGCCTGTCGATAGATTTCACACCATGGGAAGTAAAATTACCATTTTTTACCAGTTGAAAGGATCACCTGAAATGACGTAAACAAAAGATGAGAAAAGAAAGCCATGGGGGTTGCTGGGTACTGTAGGGTATTTTTTAATATATTTTAATATATGACGATGTGTTTATTTGCCACTTGGAACATTCACAACTGACTAACCGTGTCAACTGATTACATAAGCCTGAATATTGTTTAATGCCTTTATTATTTTCATTTGAATGGAAAGTAAAGAATTAAATTTTTTGTTTAAATTGTCTCAGTTTAAATAGACAGTGAAAAACACAAAATTCATTTTGTCAACAAAACTTAATATCCTGTGTTTAATCTATACCTTTGCAACACAATCAATGGAGTTTTGGCATTGCAATGGCTTTTATGATAAAGACATCTATTTATCACACAATTTGCTGGTAAATGCCCAAGGTTTTTCCTTTGTGAATCGACCATATAGCAAATTCTGTCTCAGACCTACATTCGTGTGCTACTTTTTAGAAAGTGAATTCTTTCGGGTACAGAGAGGTTTACACGTTGATAATGCATCAAGGATAGAACACTTAAAAGTTATAAATCCAAGGATTACGTACTTAAACATTCAACAATACGAAATCAAAGGCAGCGTCGAACAGGATAACTCTGCTAATTTCAAAATTGAACTCCTAAATATAGATGGAGAGTGTTAAAAGTATTACCACTAGGTAAGTGGACACTGAAGGTCAACTAGCCGCCTGGAACTTAAAGCTTAACGTGCTTTTTGGAGATGAGGGTAACCACGATTCATATACCACCTAAATCTAACCGTAAACCTATACTCCGGATTCCATCACCGGCAACTTTTTATCCTACCGGTAAGAGTCTCCATTTAGTTCATCTAGATCCAATTTTTATCTGTGTTGAAACCGTTTACTGTTAAAATACTTTTTAATGATTTTCTCTATCGCTCCACTTTATTTGGTATGGGATAATCCAAAAAAATTAATTTCAGCAGATTAGGAACGACTTAATACTGTAAATCTCAACAGCTTAATCTTGATAGATTATAGTTTGTTTCTAAAGTTGATATTGTTGATACTAATACGCACGGGATCCACGGTACATAGTATGTTAAAAGGCTAAAGAAATCCTGAATATACTTTACAGGACACAAGGGAAGATTCAGTTAATAATAAATTAACACAGGGTACATTGCATTTCCACCAAACACCCTCTTTATTACCATGTTGTAGTGAATATTATCACAATAACTAGATAACTAATCTGCGAGATAATTAGAGGTAGGTACTCAAATAACGGAAGTTATTGCGCTAGAATACGACAAAAAATAGTTCCTAATGCAAGACATTAAATATATCATTATAAGTGAGTAAAATTAAACACTACCATACTTAACAAAAAGGACCATCTGGAATTACATAAACATAGGACGAGAAGAGAAAGCAGTGGGAGTTTCTGGGCCACTGATTGATGCATCTAATTATATTCTAAAAATGTCGACAAATTTGACGATGATTTTGTTCAAATTAATGAATATTTTCTTTCCAAATTAATAATCGCTTTTATAAGCTAAATGGTCCACAGGTGGAGGGGTCTACAAAAGTCTACAGGTCTTCAAAAGTCGATAGATCTAGAATAGTCGACAAATAAACAGGTCTTCAAAAATCGAAGTAAAAAGTTGACAGATACACAGGCCTACAAACGTCATTGGATATAGACGTTTACAAAAGAGGACGGGTCTACAAAAATCGACGGGTACGAAAACGTCGACAGTAAGAAGTCTTCAAAAGTCGATGGGTACATGGGGTCTAAAGAGTTGACATATGCACAGGTCTACAAAATTCGACAGATACAGAGGTTTTCAAACATCGACAGGTATACAAAGATCACAAGATACACAGGTCTCCAAAAGTCGACAGGTCTACATCAGTTCACTGCTCTACAAAAGCTAGGTTGTGGTTTTGGTTTGGATATAGGGTTAGAAATTTGGGTTTGATCTTTTGACCACTTGATTTGTAATTTTAAATGCCATATATCATAATAAATAAATAAATGTTTACTTAGTATGGTTACTAAAGATGAATATTATGTAAAGTATAAATTAGATATGTTATTGATTTATTATGAATATATACACTGCCTCACTACAACTACTTATATATTTAAGGAAAAGGTGAAGTTAACGAAGAGTGATGAATCTCACAACTCTTATAGGGAATACAAAATTAGGAGTTGAGCAAACACACACCCCTGGACATACCAGAGCTGGGATCAGGTGCCTAGGAAGAGAAAGCATCCCCTGTCGACTGGTCACACCCGCCATGAGCCATACATCTTGATCAGGTAAACAGAATAATCGATATTCAAAATCAGTGTGTAAAAAGGCCTAGCAATTAGCATAAAACACGTCAGACAGCATTTGACCCACTGACAGCATGTACTGGCAAACTAGATTGTTATAACGTCCATAGAATTTGCGAAATACTGACTTCAAACAAGACTAGTGAAACCTTGTAACAACAACTTGTTTGTCATTAGCCTGCTTCGATTAAAATAACTGATCATACGCAGAACAAGCTCTTGCGTATTGAATCATTTGAGAGATATAAACACCATATGTAGGTGATAATGGAATATTGCTACATAAATATGGGAAGTTGACGATGGAGAAGCTAAAGTCATTAAATTTGTCATAAAGTTGAGTTGTTACGTTGTCATTAACATCTATGTTCGATAAAATATCAAGTACGACGCAGATGTGAAAGACTCTGTTGTGTTTTATTTCGAGTTTGTTGGGATACATGGAATCGAATTAATGAAATTGATTGTTGTTAATAGATAAACGTCGTCGATATATCTAAATGAAATGAATCGAGATAAAGATCACAACAAGAAATGTTTTCTTCTCTTGTAAAAGGTTTGAATACATTCTACCTCATAAGAATATAAAAGCAGGTCAGATGATAAGGAAGCACACATTGTGCCCATGGGAATTCCAATAGTCTGTTGGAAGACCTAATCACCAAAGACTAAGAAGATACTGTTAATGAGGAACATTTTTCAATTTCAACTTCAGAGTACTTGTGCGTAGAATCGGCATGGTGTTTAACAATGTAATTTTTTGAATGACTGATCATTAGGTATGGATACTTTCTTTTCCAGTTTTGTTGAGGAGGCAACTGTCTATGATATCAATATGTCTAGTCTTTAATTTATCGTGAGGAATGGTCGAGTAAAGAGTTGAAAAGTCATACGTTTTGATGTTGTTGATTTGAGAGTAATTGTTCTGTAGATTGTTTTAGAATCCACATTTGATTTACACCACGTCTGGCATATGTTGTGGTACAATACGTTTGATAGATAGGGGCTTGGTAGAACACTTAAAAAAAAGGAACTGAAAGCAACTCACTTCCCAATTCATAAAAATAAAATAAAACTCTCAAACCCTTTACATTATGTGTGTGTGTTTTTATAAAGCCATAAGGAAAATTTAATTATCATAATGATCGGTGATTTTATGACAAAGAACTGTAACTATTGCAAGAACATCAACTTATCAAAAATTAATCAAAAGAAATCCCGTTTTCATTCATTTATTTCTATCAACCAAGACATTATTACATGATGTTTCACGTCCCGTTGAGAATATTTCATTCATATTGAGACGTGTTACATAAAGTTACAGTTAATGTATGAGGTTACAGTTAGTAATATACCTGTACAGTATATAAAAAACTGTCACTATGTCGAATGTTGTCTGACGTGTTTCGTTCCAATTGTTAAACCGTTCTTTACACACTGATTTTGTTTACGAATTACTCTGTTTACGTTATCAAGATAGAAGGCTCATGGCAGATGTGACGGGGTATCAGGAGATGCTTACTCTTCCTAGACACCTGATCCCACCTCTGGTATTCTTTATATGATTAATGATATTATCACTGTTCGTGTTAATGAACATTTTGTCATGAAAACATAAAAAATAAATATATCAATATTATATATATATATATATATATATATATATATATATATAGTGACGAATAGGACATGTTCTTATTCGTTCCGTGTAAAACATTGATTAGCAAGCTAAACACAATAAACATGTTATTTGCATTGTAAATATGTTTGTAGATCTATTGTAGTTTTAGTGCTAGTGGTTTTCTAAACATTAAATATATAATTTACAGTATATATACGTTTTATTTTTAAAAACTGGACGCCACCAAATAACTGAGAAATTGTTAAGTGTGGCGGAAAACAACAATCAATCAATATTTATTTATTTTTTGTATATATATTTGGCCATCTTATGTAAACATTTTCATTTGTCCTGAAGAAGGGACAGATCATCCCAAAAATTAGTCTAATTGTTCGTGTCGTTGTTAATTTAAATTCTTTGAGAAACCCATGTTTTTGAACTTGGATCCGACACTGATGCATATATCTGTGCATGTGTGTGTACTGTAAAAACGACACAGTTATCACACAGGGCTGATTGATATGTTGTTAGCCTCATATATAAGAGGGTCTTTCGGATGAGACCGTATAAACCGAGGCCCCGTGTCGCAGTAGGTGTGGCACGATAAAGATCCCTCCCTGCTCAAAGGCCCTGAGTGCCGTGCATAGGCCTAAATTTGCAGCCCTGTCACCGGTAATGGTGACAGCCGCCGGATAACTGAAAAATTGCTCAGGCGGCTATAAACAAACAAACAAACAAACAAACATATATAAGAGTTTGCATTTTGGCGGACATGTTGCATTAGTTTTAAACACAATTCCCTTCAGTATATGTACAGTTTTGCCAGCGATTTTAAAGGGTTTCAATGCTACTTTTAAAGAAGACTTTTCTTGACTGTTCGTTTAAAGAGGTCTTTTTCTTCCACTGTGTATGACGTCATCATCTGACTGAAAGTGGGTACCGGAAATGTTCATTTTCAGTTTTGGAAAAGGGTGGAAGTATGATGGAGCGAGATCAGGCGAATAACGCGGATGCTCAATCAATTTAAAGCCACAATCGTTAATGGCAGCAATGGCTATGACAGACTGGTGAATAGGGGCATTGTCCTGGTGGAACAACATACTTTTACTGAGTTTTCCGCGGTGCTTGACTTCAATATTTTCCTGTAACTGCCCCAGATATGATGCATATTATGTGCCATTGATTGTTTGTCCCTTTTGAAGATCATCTACCATAGAATACCATCCCAGAAAACCGAGGCCATAACCTATCCAGCTGACGGAACAGCCTTTGCCTTCTTTGGCGTGGATGAACCATGGTGCTTCCATTGTTTGGATTGTTGTTTGGCCTCTGATGGAGGCATGTTTCATCCATAGTAACAAATCGCTGAAGAAAATTAGCAGGATCTACCTCTAAAAGGTTTAGATTAGCACGCGGCAGAGTGCTTCCGATGTGCTTCTGATCAACTGTCAGAAGTCTTGGTACATGTACACAACGGACTGAAAGCTTTCTTAAAGCATTCCATTTTGCAAAAGTCACTTGCCTTGTTTACCTTAGAGCGCTACCTCGTCGATATAAACTAACCCAAATGACACCAGCCTTCGGGTACACGGCCTATTTAAGTGAATATTAGGGCTGAAAAGGGACATCGATGCTAACCTCCTTTAATACAAGGCCCACGACATAACCCATCAATCAACCCTCGTAAATGCTACTTTGTAACGATTTGAAATTCATAACTTTTGTCAAACGAAGACTTAAGGAAAATAAGTAAGTAGAATTGATTGAATTATACATTTTTCTATTCGCATTTAAGCTTAAATTATTAGGTTCGAGGCGGGCTACTGACAAAGAAGTTGATGTTACAGGGGTCTGTACAGTCTCGTCTAAAGTCAGCATTTCGCAAATGTTATGGTCGTTATAACGATCTAGTTTGCCAGTACAACAACCATTAAGTCAAATGCCGTCTCATGTGTTTCATACCAATTGCTAGGCCGTCCTTGGCACACTGATTTTGACTACGGATTGCTCCGTTTGCCTGATCGGAATATAGGGCTCACGGCGGGTGTGACCGGTCGACAGGGGATGCTTACTCCTCCTAGGCACCTGATCCCACCTCTGGTATGCCCATCTGTCTGATTTGTATTTTCTATATGAATTACGAGATTGAATACTGTTAGTTATCTTAGCTTTTCATTCTAGAAACTTCATTAGATATAAAAATGTACCATTGATTGCGGTTTGGGACTGGGTACCAACCAGGTTTGTTCTCAGTCCTTTGAGGACTTTGAAAGGAACAAACACATCACATGATGAGGTGATGGTTGATCATCAATCCTATGCAGGTTTTACTAAAACCTCCAAGTTTAGGTTAAGTATATAGGTTAAGTATATAAATAAGCAAACAAACATACTAAAGTTGGTTTCGTTTTAAAACATTGCAGATGGCGAGGAGGGTAAGCAGATTCTACAGTCAAGTACATTTAGTTTTATTTATACGTCTACACTTTGTACACCACTAAGTGTTTTGAGTTTACTAATCTCCAGTTACACCAGATTTTTCAGCACGCTTGTTGATTTTTTTCTCTCCTTTACATAAAACTTCTTATCAATTAAACTTTTATCAAAACCCTATTTATTATTCAAGTTGATATAAAATCTTTCGATCAAACAGAGGAGATCGTTTTATTGCAATCGCTTCTTTTGTGATTTGCCATATTTTTTCTTTAGATACTGCGCGCAAATGAAAATGTTATCATAAAGCTCTGCTGAAAAATAACCACCACCAGCTCTTAATGCGCTACAGTTATTTAATCACCTATTGTTAAAATCGAAAAACTCTCAGACGTAGAACGCATACATTTCAGGTCAAGCCATACGCTAGCTGGTATAATCAGTTTATATTATAATTCCCCAGATTGAACAAATGTTGAACTGCATTACACCCTCTTATGCTAGACATCGTAACTAAGGTCCTTCATTGGTTCATTCTAGGTCTGATATCGCTACTGGGAACTTGTCGGTAAGACTGTATTGTAAATTTGTAAATTTTGGGAGTTGTATAGTTTTATTTTCTTAATTTGATCAATTTAATATTGATACCCGCTGAGAACTTACAGTTTAGAGTATGGAGTGATGTCTCTCTCTTTTAGATATTTGTAAGATTTTACAACTACGGTCATTTCTGCTAAGGGTTTTGAATTGATTTCAAAACTGATAAAGCCGTTTTGACTGAGTGAAGATATGATGATCGCTGTTGTCAGTATATAAACTACCTGTGGGTTAAGTATTTTCATTATCTTTGTCTTACTTCATAGGATTAGATAGTTTGGAGTGACAGTGTAATTTTGTCAATCTAAAGCTTAACTGTATAGAGTGGATTAAACGCTGTTTCAATATCTTTTATGACAATCGTAACCATTTGCACTTTCGTAACAAACTTGTGCAGTAAAACTTATAAATTATAGATAGCACCGTATCGATTCCCCCCGTTTTAATCCCCAGTAAAAAAAGGTTCATAAATCAGTTTGTTGTAACAGACAAGGGGCACTAGATCAACGTCCAGCCACTGCTGGAATCCAGCTCCATTGATTAAGGGTATTCTTCAGTTGGTTAAGAACAAAAGAATTAATAAGACGTAACAATAGAAAAAGTGCAAAATTTCGCCTCCCACTACGACTGTAGACCTATTTTCAGTTGATAAAGGGACAGTTGTGGAACAGAGACCAAAGACACCAGCTCAGGAACTCCACTGGATTTGCTGGCCTGAACCCGAGTGCAAAACAGACCTACCTAAGAGACCCAACACAGTGCTAGGAGTGCACAGTTCTGACGTAAAAGGACTGGAAGCTGGTACCGAACTACAGGTAAAAAGAATTTATTTCGCCTCATCTTCTATATTTTCTTCTTTGTTTTGAACTGTGCTAACTGATGGAATATCTGGAACTGCGGAAATTAACGTTGCTTACGATATGCATTCATAAAGTAGATTATCGTCACCATTCATTTGAATGTCTACATATTACAGAGGCAATACACACGGATCACCATTGTTATTCAAAAGGTTTAATTAAAAGGGGGGGGGGGGGGGGTTTAGAAATTTCCTTCACTTATTAGAAAACTACGTTAAACTATACACATTTAGAAAACATAGGTACTTAGACTGTACCACAAACTATTGTTTAATGTTGGTTTTGACGTGGAGCTCATTGTTTTCGACGAATGAAAGCTGCAGATGTGTCTTATGCATTTTAAAATATTACCAATAATCTTATAGATTTCTAATAGAGGTACAAGTGGAGAAGCAAAGAGTCACCAGTCAATTCAAGCTTTAAATGACCTCTACGTACTGTACTTGAAACGTAATATCGAAAATTAACATCGTTGCGTGCTTCGGGCTTTGCAATAATAATGCTCCATCATCGCGCCATATTGTTTACAGATATATCAATATTCATGCAGATTTGAATTGTTACTAAGGAAAGAACCGACATCATTCACGTCAGACACGCAAACTAAAGAGGAGAGTTGCACACGGAGTACTGTTTTGAATCGATTCAGATCGAAATTTCAATGAAAGTATTTATTAAAAATGACCCCCCAACTAAATGTATGAACAATTCATGAAAGACTTTGGGGGACTCTCCAATTACATGTTCTTATAGAATGTATTTTTAACATTATTGTATTGCTTAATTTTATTGTAGTATCAGTTTAGCGTATTTTTTTTAAATAAATGTTTTATATGCAAAAGGAAATCCCCAATTTACCTTTCTGTAAAGTTGCCATTTTCGTAATAATTTTACCATATTATATTGCAACAAAGTACAATCAGATTAGAAACAAGGTATTTCCTTGATCTTTTGTATACCAGTGAACGATTTTTACTCACTGCTGGCCGATACACGGCAGGTTGCAAAGACAGCGGCCTAGGGTGCTCGGGTCGTCTTGCTGAAGTCCCGAACAGAATCATTTTTCATTCTTCGCTGTGCATGACAAAATTCCTGAAAGAAAAAAAAATCAGTTTTTTACTTCTTCCACTGTGAAAGACAAAGTGTCTGCTACCCGAAAGCAAAAATATAAATCATGAAATGACCGATGCAGACCAATCGACACAGTTACAGCGCAAAAAAGTAAATACATACTTCGGAAGGTTTCTTTCTTTTTTTTGGCAATATATACGAAAACAGATATTATTTGTAGGGTACCGAACAGATCACTACACTTTGGTATTTAAAAGAACTTGCTCGTAATATCTTCTATTTAGAATATGTAAAAAAAAAGAAAAAGAAAAAGGATATGTAAGTAAAATGCATTATTGTTTTAAAACTATTTCAAATTGGGAAAAGAAATGAGAAGAAAGCGATGACAAAGTTGATCGTCTTAAATGTCATTTGAAAATCGTTTACTTCTTGCTATATAAAGTGTTGACCGACATTTAAGTTGGCTGAATGACTTGGAGATCAACACTGCCTCCAGCTGTTTTGATGATTTTGAGATATCACAACACCATTATTCATAATTTGGGATTGTTGAAAATGATTGACATAAATATGTAAACGTTGCCATTCACACAGCTTAGTAGAAAATATATCTGGCATTTATAATAAATGACAGTTCCCTTTGGTTTTAGTGTAATTTTTAATGTAAAAGTATAGCATATATTATACGTGCATAAAGTTAAAACAAAGTCTTACCTTTTATTAAATGTTTAGTATCTCAAAATAATATAGAACCAATAGCTTAAAGAGCCCCAACCACATGCTCCTGTTGAAACCTAAGGTTTGAACTCGGGAGAGCTTCACGGTTCTACGTATATCATGTTAATTAAATCAAACTTTAATATACAATTAAAAACTGTGTTGTTTGTTCTGTCCGGTGTAATCACGTTACTCTATCCTATAATGGATATGTTTTGACTTTAAATACAAAGATGATCTATTAACAAGTTCTTGGAATTACTTTAAAAATGTTAAAATTACATGTAACTCTGGGTTTAATTTACCTTCCATTTCTTTAGACGTGTTTGCTCAAACTTTTCTTAACAGTGGAGGTCACTTAAACTAACCGAGAAAAGTAATTATTTAGATATTAACAAGAAATACAAGACTTCCCCAGCCAAATTTCTTCGTTTTTGAAATAGTATCATTCCTGCTTTGATTTCCGTTTTCTCTACTCATTGCCTTATTGAGAAGTTTTGAATCGAATAGATTGATTTAAGATTGAATCAAATGTTTGCCGATACAAAAGTTACACTCCGTTAAGTAACATTCTGTTAAACTTTAAGTTGCCACAAAAGCCTTGTGATGAACGTCGAAAAACCCACAAGGAATTATCAGAATATCTTGAAAGTAACTGTCTCTCTGTACAATGTTGTGTTGTGTATTGGTACTACAATGATGATCTGTTTAAAAGGCATTGTAGTGTTCACAAAGCTCTTTGTCATGAAGACCTGGTTCTACTTTATGGGTCACCGAAGTTCACAATTATCTGAATACGACATCGACGTAGACAATTTGCAAGGGGGTCATTTTTTAAAGTGCACATTTCAGCACTGTTTTATAAACGCGATGAATAGATACTGATATACAAAGGCACTTTAGGGGGATTGAATATCGTTTTCGAGTTTTTCCCCCCCAAATTTTTCAAACTCATGCTATTTCCTCTTGTGTAATTTTCAATCTCTGTGAAAGGAATATTAGAACCTTCAAATTCAATGATTAATAATCACATACTAGTCATCTCTTTGTATGATTTTTGGGCTACCCGTCTAGCGCGCGCGATCATAAATAAAGGAAATAATATAACTATATCGAAAATAGCTGTATTGGCGAAACAGGAGCATATTAAGTTTCAGTTTTAGTTTACATTTCTTACAGTGGACATTAAATACAATTTATTGGATTTCAAGATGGATAAGTATACTATTTATCAAATGGTAGGTAATTTCTTAATTTGGTGGCGTTTTGTAGCGATGCCAAATACATATGATTTAATTGCCAGTGAGCCTTGATTGTGTTAACAGCTCGGTAGAAATAGTATACGCCATGTATATTGCAGAGGGTCATTTGGGAAATACTAAGGATGAATATAGACCCTCAGTGACTGACTTAACAATGGAACAAGTGCGTGCATTAGGAACATGCAAGTTGCTTGGTACAAAAACTAAATTATGCAACTTGCCAACCTTACTTGAAATTATCTATAGTGTAGAATAATAGAATCTTTATAACTGCCATAAAAATGGAATTGACATGACCATTATGTAACAAAATACAATTTTAAACACCTTCTCAGACGGCCAAAGAGGTGGTAAACGATCTATACAAAAGAAATGTCACAGATAACACATTTTTGAATACTTTTCGTTAACCCCAATTTTAGGAGATATTGATATCCTTGTGTAATAAATGTTCTGACAATGTCATTTGAAGTGCTTACTTCTCAGCATGTATGAAGCTATTACAAAAAAATAAATATGCCTTTCCTTGGAGTATTTGACGAGACTCTTCAGTATAATGATGGAATATTGCATATAAAAAGACAAACTTTACCCCATAAATCTCAGTCGAAACATCACAGTTGGTAGCACGTTACGGACTGTTTTACAGTGGTCGATAACGACTAGGGAAATTGTGGAAATAATCTTTCTCAACTTCTTTCAGGAATCGTCGCGAGGAGCCCCTTTGACCTTTGTACCAGAACTCCACTCGTGGGTGAACGCCACCACAGATTACGGTACGATGTGATCTTTTTTGCATTTGCTTCTGGGAATCTTCTCTCAATCTGAGAAAAAGAGAACACCCTGATTGATTACATAACATGATTGCTTCATTGTGGTTTTGTTGCACATTTGAATGGACGACTGGCACGTTTGCTTTTTGACATTAGACACCTTCATATATTATTGGGTGTTTATCGTAAACCTGTTATTAGAAAATCCATCGTGGTAATAAAACCCAGTTTATCAATGCAGTGCCAACATTTTTCTCTTCAGACAGAGAAACAGCTGCTAGAATTATGGCCATGTCTGGATCCCTTGCCCCGCCTCTTCCCCCTGAGGCCCTGAGACCCCAACGACAAGCAACATTCACGTTTGGAAGTAATCGCAGAAACATGTACAGAACAGTGCCCGACCCCCGGGGATTTTACGCTCAGTCATGGATGCCATACTATGAAGACAGAAACGCCTCTGATGACAGAAGAGTTAAAGAAATGGACAAACGTCTGGCGATGTAGGTTTCAACATTGTACAGTTTATTATGTAATTTATTAATAGTATTGTAACATACTTTCTTGCAAGACAGGTTCAAAATATAATAGGTACTCTTTCGAACGAGAATTCGTTTTTCACAGTTTAAAGGCAAATATAGATAATAGAATCTATTAGTAGTATGTGAATCGGAAAGAATGTTTGATAAATCGTTCTGTTTCAAATCAGGAGTGACACTTTACCCCAGATACCAATGTTACAGCGTAGTAATACATATACAGACATGCGCCCTATGCAGAGACGTGTCATACGTTACCCAAAGTCAGAGGAGTATGTACATGAACACAGCATGTTTATGGTGGGTAGCAAATATGCAATATGTTTCTGTAAAACTTTCAATAATGATGATGAAAATATTGCCTTCTTTGCAAAATATGCAAAAAGGGACTGCATTCTCTCGTGTGTATTTACTAAATAAAACATAAAGAATTCAAATGAAATGTTCCCCCACATTTCCTATTCTTCATCTTGCAGACAACACAGCCTTTGATACGTGGTCACTTCATCATTCACCCAGACTGGGTATCGGAGAGACTTACCAAGAAGAGAATGAATCTAGCCAATAGAAAAGTCAGAAACGGACTACGATACGGAACTTCCGAAGAATACTAGATCCAAATATCAATGTTATATTTGTTTATTCTTGTTAGAGTAAGACTTAACGACTTTTATGCACTTGAATACAGACTCTGTAAGAGTTATGACTGAAACTGCTGCTAATGCATTATTTAGTCATGCTTGGATCATTCGACCAAACAATCTTAGTGTGTCTATGTTGCTGTGACGTCCCCAGTCTCATATCCCGGCATTCCTTTCGAACTCTAAGGAGGTGTTGATCTCCTTGGTGACAGTGTCGTTTTCCCTCGTTTTCCACTGCATCTTGTCGAAGGTGCTGATGTTACCTTATTCTAGTCTCCTTGTGTGTGTTTTATGCAGTGAATAGAAATACTCGCTTTCCTTGGTGTCACCTACACTGATATATATATATATATATACAATTATAAAACAAACAAACGCGCACCCTTTACCTGCTGTTCACACCCGAATATGATTAATATGTAGTATGTTTTATCTCCATATCTTCTCATCTTACAAGAATTGGGCATGGATCCAAACTTCTTTTTTAAGTTTATTTACTGTTGGCACACATTAATAAAATGATTTTAGCTGAAACGAATAAATGCAAGGCATATTTTTGAAACAAAAAGACTGTATCTATGCTTCATTTCTTGTAGGTCTCTCCACTGTTGTTTGACACTATGTTTGATCATGTGATCAGTAGATTATCACGTGACTCGTTTACCTATATCAGTATTACGTTTGTAAATTAGACGTGTGTTGGTCGCAGTACATTGTAGATCTCACAGTAGTCGTATGACATTTCTCAGATGCAAAAACAAATTATTAATAAAATACGTATATATATTTATTTTATTCATGTGTTTTTGTTTATTTCATGCTAGCAGGTAGATTAATTACTGAGTCTTGATTATACTACACTGTAATAGATGTGATATTATTGTAGAAAATCAACAAAAAAGCCTTTGTCAGATAAAAATTTATCATCACTGTGAAGTGATAATCTCGGGTCTTTCGGATATGACCTTAAAAACGGAGGTCCAGTGTCACGGTAGGCGTTGGCACGTTAAAGAACCCTCACTGCTACAGCCCTGAGAGTAAGCATAGGTCAAAATTTGTGGTACTTCACCTACAACTGGTGACGTCTCAATATGAATGAAAAATTCTCGACGGGACGTAAAACAAACAAACATTTATATGAAAACGGAATAATAAAATGTGTAAAGGTCGTTGGATACCTGTGTTTTAGGTAACAAGAGGCAGATCAATGAGAATGTAGAAAGTACACGTATCTTTTAATCATTCCTTGGTATGTGATATGCATGCTTCAAAACTGGAAAATCAACAGGGTCAAAGTGTCATCCCTATAACGGTATTTTAACCACGCTATACGCCATTCGTTCAGTGTAAATGTAGATAAATGTTAAAATAAAATTTAAATGTTAAATGTAACTTGACAATTGTAGTAATTATAAGTGCAACGTCAATCCAGTGGGTTGGAATGACTGCGAATGTTGCTACGCAATGCATTATCCGTAGAATGTTTAGGCAGAAATGCGCATTAGAAACTTTTTAGTTATAGGTATAAGTAAACCCATTATTCTATTAAACTTTGAAATTAAACTCTCCTGGTCTGTAACCAGTATTTACAAAACTCGAAAAGTGTCGTATGTAAAACATTAATTCATCATTCGTTCGATGTAAATCTAACATTTGTAAGCAGTAGGGCCTCATAACGACTGGCGGCGCGGAGTGTTTCAGAAATGCGTTAAACTCTTTCGGAACTCCTCGGGGATCTCATGAATCAACAATCAAAGGCCACGGCAAGGTTAAGAAATGTAATGACAAAACCCGAAATGATACCTAACAGTTCAGATATGCAGCATTGTTTTTCATTTTTAATTGGAAGAGAAGAAAACCAAATGATAAAAGAATCCTTTAGAAATAGTACTTTTGCTAAACAAAATTTTAAATCGGAGGTGGGTAGGTTGAGAGTGGGGCACAACCTAATATTTTCGAAAATTAATGCGATTATATGCCCCTTGTAAGATTACAATGATTATATAATTCACATCTTTTATCATGGAGTACATGAATATAATAGGCACGTGTTATCGTTTAACAAATTAGGGGGTGGGGGGGTGGAATTGATAGTTGGCTCAATTTTTTTTTGACAAGCACAAAAAAGGTGTATGTGAGTGGGGACGTGTCTTCTACAACAATTGCCTCAACAAACTTAAGGGAGAATGGTAAGAAGGGGAGGGGGGGGGGGGGTGGAGTTGGAGGTTGGCTTCGGAGTCTTCCATAATTGCCTTAAATTTTTATTTCCTCACAAAACTTCATTTTCTAAAATCATGGGGTGGGAAGAGGGGCCCTCTTTTACTATCAATCTTCATATTTCGCTATATAGATTTTATTCATAACTTTCAAGCCTGCTTTCTTTTTATTCACTGCTACTGTCATAAAATGTGTGTGTGTGTGTGGGGGGGGGGGGGGGGGGGGGAAGCAGCCAGTATATCTTATTTGCATTACAAAATAACAAATAATGGTCACTGTCAAGAAAGTGGATATATATATATATATATATATATATATATATATATATATATTACGTCCTGACGAAAATTTTTCACTCATATTGAGACGTCACCAGCTGTAGGTGAAGTACCACAACTTTAGATCTATGCTTAGCGCTTAGGGCCGTAGCAGTGAGGGTTCTTTAACGTACCAACGACTGTCACGACACGGGATCTCCGTTTTTAAGGTTATATCCGAAAGACCCGTGATTTTCACTTTTAAATGCGTTTGGCGAAGGGGCAATCACTACCAATATTTACAAGGCTGGAGTTGGAGGTTCAATGTTAATGTTACTGTAGTATATGTCAGACCTGCAGAATGGAAAATACTCAAATATTTATATAGGCCTAGAG
Source organism: Ostrea denselamellosa (assembly GCA_024699665.1). NCBI lineage: Eukaryota > Metazoa > Mollusca > Bivalvia > Ostreida > Ostreidae > Ostrea > Ostrea denselamellosa. The sequence goes on along the minus strand of JAMZEH010000049.1, from coordinate 3,544,333 downwards.
GACTTCCTAAAGGTTATAGAACATATTTATATATGCGTAGAGCAAGCGCGGATCCAGAGGGGGGGGGGGGGGGGGGGTCTGGAACCCCCCCCCCCAACCTGGATTTTCCAACTGAAAGAAAATATAGTTATCTTTCACCCTAGTATCGCGTTTAGTATTGCTTCATCATCTCTCTCGATTGACCTTATTCGATCTCTGGGGACGATTTCAAAATACAATATGAAAATTACCGTACCGCCATTTTGGGTGCATATTTCGCATATTGTACTCTTTGTAAAAACGTGGAAATTTCGGAGGCTTCGCCGTGGAACCAGGTCTCAGATCAGGTCCCGGTGTTTTGGACCCCCCCCCCCCCCCCCCCCTGACGATAAAAGCTGGATCTGCGCCTGTAGAGGAGTTCATAAACGTTATAGACGTCTACTGTCGTCGTAATGAGGTACTACAGTATGGAACGCCAAATTAACATGATGTGTAAACAATGATTGCAAAATTAAATAGGAGGATTCAATTGCAATGGATGATAGAACAAACGATGGATTTACCTATTCCTTAAAACAGGTTTTGAATTGATACTTATCAAATAACAAATTACACACAGACCACTTAAAAGTTTCGAATACGCATTTCTACCTCAACATTCTACGAATGATGCATTTCGTATAATTACAAATACACAGTTACAAGGATAGCGTTTTTACTCCGTTGGCGTTCAATACAAACCGGTAACCTAATAGTACTAAGCTAACTGTATGACCAAATAAAGAAAGGACAAATTGGGAGATTTTGAGGTCTATACATTACCCTCTGTAACCTTGTGTGTTCATACCACCATACTTCTCAGATCATCCTATGCTTGGTAATTCATTACAATGTTTTCTTTAATGTAATATTTTTATCGAAAATTAACAATATAGGCTTTTGATAGTCGTTCAAGTTAGAAGTTCACAATTTAATTATTACCAAATGACTAAAATCTTGTGATGTGTGGCCTTCACTCTCTATCAATGAACCAATGCCTATTACAGACCCAGGGACTCGTTTACAATTGAGACGAGAGCTAAATACATGTACCCTATGATCTGTAGTGCACTCGCTATATCATTGGTGAATTAAAAGTAAAGAACATAAAAAACAAATCATAACCCTTCATGGCGAGATTACAGGGGACACCTTACCCACGGCGAGTAACTAGATGCACTTACATCTTTTTATTTATGAAAAAAAACCTAACGAATAGAACTGTATGTAGAATATGTATGAAAATTTTTAATGGTAGCATCTGCTTTTGTTTTTTTCCTATCTGAAAATTCTGGCTTTTCTACAACAATAACTGCTTACAAACGAGAAGTTTATACGAATGTTGTGCATTTAAAAGTTCTGTCAGTTACGTAATCAAGTATGTTATCAGTACAGGATATCTTATTTCTTGTTTGCGCTGATGATTGTAGTAAAAATCTACATCTGTCTAGACAATTTAATCTTCTGATAATATATACATATTCTCAAAAACTGTATTATCTTCAGATATATATATATATGAAAAATCACAACGCCGCCAAATTATAGCTACGCTTTACGCAATATTGCCATAACTCTTGAAGATTGAAAATGAAACCGGTTGAGTTGTTTTCGGCGTTCTGATTTTTCTTTATTATGTAACTACTTGTGTGGGTATTTACATATAAGATATATATATATATATATATATATATATATATATATATATATATATGCATCGTCTGAAAATGTCCTTGAGCGGAAGAAATAAGATCTAAAGATAAGCACGTCAACGTGATAGCTAAATTGAAATTTTAATCTTCGAATTTTAATTTTTCGCAATGTCATTATAAAACAATAACAACAAATTAAAAAAAAGGAATAGATAGGCTTGAAGATCGTTTGTAGTAAAAGTTTTGTATCTATGTCAGTACGCGCTGACTTCACATGACCCTACATAATTTGCATTGTTATTAATCTGTGCTACGAGTTCATATCGTTTTTCCGAACCTGCGTTATGAACCCGAAACAGTACTGTTGTGTGATATATAGAGGATCTTGAACGAGTGCTTGTCTCCATTTTACGTTTCTATATAAGGAAGTGATTTTCAACCTCTTTGCATCGTCTGAAAATGTCCTTGAGCGGATGAAATGAGATCTCAGATAAACACGTCAACGTGATAGCTAAATTGAAATTTCAAGATTTGGATTTCAAGTTTTAGCTATGTCATTATATAAGAACAACAGGTGAAACAGGAATAAATATGACAGGCTTGAAGAACGTTTTTAGTAAAAGTGTTGTATCTATGTCAGCACGCGCTGACCTCACAAGACCCTACATAACATAATTTGCATTGTTATTAACTTGTGCTACGAGTTCATATCGTTTTTCCGAACATGCGTTATGAACCCGGAAACAGTACTATTGTGATATATATATATATATATATATATGTGTGTGTGTGTGTGTGTGTGTGTGTGTGTGTGTATAAAAGACGCGCCCTCATTTGGTCAATTCCACTTGTTCTTCAATGTTGATCAAGTTAGAAACTCGTACATTGGTGCGAAAGTAAATTCGGCAAATTGAATTGACCAATGACAGCCCGTCTTCCATTTTGGGTGATCGAGGAAAAGATCCTCAAACACGATAGAAAATGCATTGCTTTTTCCTATATATTCCGGAATCCCTCCCCCTTTGTGTAACTATAGAATAAAGAGGGTCAATCGGTCAATTTGTGAGGAGCCCCTGTGGTTCAGAGACTTGGACGAAAGTTTTACTGGTTTGGAGTTTGAGAAGCGATGTCGAAGACCATGACCAGTAAATAATATGTTTGTGGACAAGTCAATATCGACTTGCCTAATAAACGTGCCTACCTTTTATGCAGTAACATCCACTTTAAAGTTTCAGCTTCACATGACCATATAACTGCCGTTTTCATTTCGATTTCATTTGATCTGAAACACTAGTGCTCTTACTCCATCTCGGGAATTCAGACTACATTGTATTCTGTGATAGATAAAAATTGATATACAAGTTGTCGGTACTTATTTCATCTTCTGTTGTAGCACATTTCCTACTGTAGCATAGTCTGTTTGTAGCACACTCCCTGTTGTAGCATAGTCCCAACTGTAGAATAGTATTTATGCGTCGAATCTTGTTTAGGTATAAGTATTTACACGTAGAATCTTGTTTAGGTACAAGTACTTACACGTAGAATCTTGTTTAGGTATAAGTATTTACACGTAGAATCTTGTTTAGGTATAAGTATTTACACGTAGAATCTTGTTTAGGTATAAGTATTTACACGTAGAATCTTGTTTAGGTACAAGTATTTACACGTAGAATCTTGTTTAGGTACAAGTATTTACACGTAGAATCTTGTTTAGGTATAAGTACTTACATGTAGAATCTTGTTTAGGTATAAGTACTTACACGTCGAATCTTGTTTAGGTATAAGTATTTACACGTAGAATCTTGTTTAGGTATAAGTATTTACACGTAGAATCTTGTTTAGGTATAAGTACTTACATGTAGAATCTTGTTTAGGTATAAGTATTTACACGAAGAATCTTGGGAGTCGTTGGCGTTTATTTCCATGCCTATTTGATTTGACTGTTGTTTTTTTTTTCTCTCAAGAATTTTATCCCTGTGTTTGTGTTTAAGGTGGTTAATGTCGTATGCCAAATTAGGGTCTTAAAGTCTTTTGAATTCTCTTCGGAATATCTATTGTGTTCCCGACAAAGATAATGACATAGTTACCTTGACAAAATCCTGTGTCAAATTCAAACAGCATTGACAACAAGGGTGGAAACACTGAACACGAGAGTTTTTCATACACCGAGAAGTTTCTGGTCTTTTATTAGAGAGATTGTCTATTCTGTAATGCTCAGTCAAGTTGCAGTCTGCTCTATGCATAACTTTCCACATCTGAAACCAGCCTGGCATCTCGTAAATATTTTGTCGACAATCTCTTGAGCATGCGTGCCATGGCTATGGCTTCATTACGCACTGAAAGTGTCTGGATTCCTCACTATTTCTAATAATTACCAAAATAATTCATTTCAAAAGGGGAGTTTACTCAATAATTCTGACTTCATTAAGCAGTCTACTTACTAAATCTGACTTCATTAGACAGTCTACTCACTAAATCTGACTTCATTAGACAGTCTACTCACTAAATCTGACTTCATTAGACAGTCTACTCACTAAGTCTGACTTTATTAGACAGTCTACTCACTAAGTCTGACTCATTAGACAGTCTACTCACTAAGTCTGACTCATTAGACAGTCTACTCACTAAGTCTGACTCATTAGGCAGTCTACTCACTTAGTCTGACTCATTAGACAGTCTACTCACTAAGTCTGACTTCATTAGGCAGTCTACTCACTAAGTCTGACTCATTAGACAGTCTACTCACTAAGTCTGACTCATTAGACAGTCTACTCACTAAGTCTGACTCATTAGACAGTCTACTCACTAAGTCTGACTTCATTAGACAGTCTACTCACTAAGTCTGACTTTATTAGACAGTCTACTCACTTAGTCTGACTCATTAGACAGTCTACTCACTAAGTCTGACTTCATTAGACAGTCTACTCACTAAGTCTGACTTCATTAGGCAGTCTACTCACTAAGTCTGACTCATTAGACAGTCTACTCACTAAGTCTCACTCATTAGACAGTCTACTCACTAAGTCTGACTCATTAGACAGTCTACTCACTAAGTCTCACTCATTAGACAGTCTACTCACTAAGTCTGACTCATTAGACAGTCTACTCACTTAGTCTGACTTCATTAGACAGTCTACTCACTAAGTCTGACTTCATTAGACAGTCTACTCACTAAGTCTGACTTCATTAGACAGTCTACTCACTTAGTCTGACTTCATTAGACAGTCTACTCACTAAGTCTGACTTCATTAGACAGTCTACTCACTAAGTCTGACTTCATTAGACAGTCTACTCACTTAGTCTGACTTCATTAGACAGTCTACTCACTTAGTCTGACTTCATTAGACAGTCTACTCACTAAGTCTGACTCATTAGGCAGTCTACTCACTAAGTCTGACTTCATTAGACAGTCTACTCACTAAGTCTGACTTCATTAGACAGTCTACTCGCTAAGTCTGACTCATTAGGCAGTCTACTCACTAAATCTGACTCATTAGGCAGTCTACTCACTAAGTCTGACTTCATTAGGCAGTCTACTCACTAAGTATGACTCATTAGGAAGTCTACTCACTAAATCTGACTCATTAGACAGTCTACTCACTAAGTCTGACTCATTAGACAATCTACTCACTAAGTCTCACTCATTAGACAGTCTACTCACTAAGTCTGACTCATTAGACAGTCTACTCACTAAGTCTGACTTCATTAGGCAGTCTACTCACTAAGTCTGACTTTATTAGACAGTCTACTCACTTAGTCTGACTCATTAGACAGTCTACTCACTAAGTCTGACTTTATTAGACAGTCTACTCACTAAGTCTGACTCATTAGACAGTCTACTCACTAAGTCTGACTCATTAGACAGTCTACTCACTTAGTCTGACTTCATTAGGCAGTCTACTCACTAAGTCTGACTCATTAGACAGTCTACTCACTAAGTCTGACTCATTAGACAGTCTACTCACTAAATCTGACTTCATTAGACAGTCTACTCACTAAGTCTGACTCATTAGACAGTCTACTCACTAAGTCTGACTCATTAGACAGTCTACTCACTTAGTCTGACTCATTAGACAGTCTACTCACTAAGTCTGACTCATTAGGCAGTCTACTCACTAAGTCTGACTCATTAGACAGTCTACTCACTAAGTCTGACTTCATTAGACAGTCTACTCACTAAGTCTGACTCATTAGACAGTCTACTCACTAAGTCTGACTCATTAGGCAGTCTACTCACTAAGTCTGACTTCATTAGACAGTCTACTCACTTAGTCTGACTCATTAGGCAGTCTACTCACTAAGTCTGACTTCATTAGACAGTCTACTCACTAAGTCTGACTTCATTAGACAGTCTACTCACTAAGTCTGACTTCATTAGACAGTCTACTCACTAAGTCTGACTTCATTAGACAGTCTACTCACTAAGTCTGACTCATTAGACAGTCTACTCACTAAGTCTGACTCATTAGGCAGTCTACTCACTAAGTCTGACTTCATTAGACAGTCTACTCACTTAGTCTGACTCATTAGGCAGTCTACTCACTTAGTCTGACTTCATTAGACAGTCTACTCACTAAGTCTGACTCATTAGACAGTCTACTCACTAAGTCTGACTCATTAGACAGTCTACTCACTAAGTCTGACTTCATTAGACAGTCTACTCACTAAGTCTGACTTCATTAGACAGTCTACTCACTAAGTCTGACTCATTAGGCAGTCTACTCACTAAGTCTGACTTCATTAGACAGTCTACTCACTAAGTCTGACTTCATTAGACAGTCTACTCACTAAGTCTGACTTCATTAGACAGTCTACTCACTAAGTCTGACTCATTAGGCAGTCTACTCACTAAGTCTGACTTCATTAGACAGTCTACTCACTAAGTCTGACTTCATTAGACAGTCTACTCACTAAGTCTGACTTCATTAGACAGTCTACTCACTAAGTCTGACTTCATTAGACAGTCTACTCACTAAGTCTGACTTCATTAGACAGTCTACTCACTAAGTCTGACTCATTAGGCAGTCTACTCACTAAGTCTGACTCATTAGACAGTCTACTCACTAAGTCTGACTTCATTAGGCAGTCTACTCACTAAGTCTGACTCATTAGACAGTCTACTCACTAAGTCTGACTTCATTAGACAGTCTACTCACTAAGTCTGACTCATTAGGCAGTCTACTCACTAAGTCTGACTCATTAGACAGTCTACTCACTAAGTCTGACTTCATTAGACAGTCTACTCACTAAGTCTGACTTCATTAGACAGTCTACTCACTAAGTCTGACTCATTAGGAAGTCTACTCACTAAGTCTGACTCATTAGGCAGTCTACTCGCTAAGTCTGACTCATTAGGCAGTCTACTCACTAAGTCTGACTCATTAGGCAATCTACTCGCTAAGTCTGACTCATTAGACAGTCTACTCGCTAAGTCTGACTCATTAGGCAGTCTACTCACTAAGTCTGACTCATTAGGCAGTCTACTCACTAAGTCTGACTCATTAGACAGTCTACTCACTAAGTCTGACTTCATTAGACAGTCTACTCACTAAGTCTGACTTCATTAGACAGTCTACTCACTAAGTCTGACTCATTAGACAGTCTACTCACTAAGTCTGACTCGTTAGACAGTCTACTCACTTAGTCTGACTTCATTTGCATTCTTTGGGAATTACATGCACCTCTTCTTCTTTCATCAAAAGTCAATGCAAAGGTCAAGGAAAGCATTTTACTACAACAACAGGCTCAGCCTCAAAACGTCTGGTAGCATGTCATCTAAACCTGCTGCTTTAACTTGTTTTTTTTTTTTGGTTTTTTGGTTTTTGTTTTTGTTTTTGTCCTTGAATGCTTTTATAATCTCTTCTTTGACGTTCTGGATTTCCCTTCTGTACAATGTATGTTAGTTTCATCTTTGTTTGTTAAGTAGTCAATATGCTTTCTATATTGTTCAAACTGTTCGTCGGGTCTACTGATGTTGATAATTGATTACCTTAACAGGCTTTGGTGTGAAAATTTAGTGTCGTCGTTTTTATATACAGCCCTATAATTTACTGCTTCTGTATGTAAATTCGTTGTATCTTGTTTGTGTTTTGTAATGTCCCTGTGAGGCTTCATTACCTGGGTATTTTGACTTTTTTTCAATGTCTGATTTTCTAATATCCAGTTCTTGATCTCTCAAGAAACTCAAATCTGTTTTTCCCTAAACAAGTTTCCAAAATGGCGTGTTGCGTTGGTGCACTATAACTCCAGTCACTGCGAGCTTACCTTCATTGTTTTGCATCTGGTCACCAATAAATACCATGTGATCTCCAGGATCTGTTCATAAAGTATCTATATTTTACTCTTTTTACATAATCTACAGGCGCGTAGATTTATATAATGGTAAAAAGTTACCAGTTGTAATCTTGCATTTTGGGCCCGGGTGTTGCTCAGCACCTTATAAAGAAAGACAACTGCTACTTCGAATGAGTTCGAAGTTTGCGAAATGTTTGATAGATTGTCATAGTTTGAATTTTAAAGAACCTGGTTGGAGTAAAATCAAACAACTTCAAGACAAAAATATTACAGATAATGTTAATGATAATGTTATTAGGGAAACAAAGTTTAACTTTCAATTTTGTAAATTCACCTCAAAAACAATTTGATTCAGAAAGTTTGATAAAATTGACACGATTATATTTCTGATGTGCATTTGAATTATTTGTTTTATATTAATTCCACTGTAATTGCAGAATATTTGTTATAAATTTCTTAAGAGCATCAGAGCTATAAATAAAAGATAAGTGCACAGTAACTCAGTATGCAATACTTCACGACACAATCCATACACTGATATACTCTGTTGTGTGATTTTTATCTGGACTGGCACTTAAAACCATCATTTGCTAAGGAAACGTTTAAACTGCGGGGTAACACGAAAGTGAGTTTTACGAGTATTCGAGGAAAAGATGTCTCCGACGAATATGAAACTTATACAAGAGAAATTATTGATCGGATGAAAGAGGCAATAGAAAATTAATTAAATTGTCCTCTCTTGCTTATATGTATATATACTTTACTTTTGTAATAGTCATTTTAATATGAACCACTGGACGTATAAATAGACTTTTCCCCCCTCCCCTTAAACGTTTCTGGATCCATCACTGTTAACTTTAATCCTACAGAAGCCAGTTTGTAATGCTAGTACATATAAATACTCGAGTACTATCCCAGGAAACGGTAATTTTGTATGTAATAACAATAGATGGGGTCTATATCATACCACCCCCTAATCAAAACACAAGGAGTTTAATAGGGGTTGGTATGGTAAAAAATCTTACTATTACATGTTCTATTATTACAACAAAATTACCGGTTCCTATGGTATTATACACTCACGAACGCGTTCAAGAGAATACTACGTTCCTCCACAGCAAAAGAGCCGGTATCTCAAAAATTGCGATTATACAGAAATATGAATGAAAATATATAAAAATGAATTTTTGCGTTGCACATTAATTTTCTGGAACGAAAACCGGTCCACGCAATTCATCTGAATTTCGTCGAAATATGGCCAAAATATAGCCAACTTAATCCCCAATATTACCTAGAATTGTCTGCTGAAACTCTTTTAACAGGAACACCAGGAAATATTCCAAACTTCAACAACAGCCTAGTTAGGTGATTACACACACAAAATTAATGACATGAAGTAATTACTTAATGTGCATAATACACTAACACTTATACCACTAACCTTAGCAATACCACAATGAAGGGGAGATAAATACACTGAGGTAAATGTCATGGATGAAAAGTGTGTGCAAAAGTATTTTAACATTGGAAACTCAAGATACTTCTCTATTTAGATTGCAAAAAATTGCATTTTAATTCAAATTCACAAAGGAGAAAAAAATCAAAACTGTGTGACTGAAATGGATAATCTAAATATTGGCTGCATTACACCTTAACCCACTGGGCTTACCAAAAGGTCCAGAAAATCAATAAAAAACTAGGAATAAATGAGGGTGTCGGCCATTATTGTGATGTAGCTCACCACCTCAATACTCTTAGTACTAATATGATGTGTTTATTGTCCATACTGTTGGAAGTATATTTTTAATCATAAGATGAATCATAAAAAGAAAAAGAGTGCTTGTCTTTGAGCTACATTGTGTTAAACATGGTCTTTTTGCATCAATCAAATGTACTTTAATTTATTTCTATCAACCAGATGAGATTAATGCAGTGATGTTTCTAGCAAAAGAGATATGGAAAAAAATTAAAACTAGAAGATGGGAAAATATACTTTTTAGCACTATCAAATATACAAATATTCATCATATACATGACAGAGTCTACAAGTATTGTAAGTTTAATTTCTTTTTTTACCTTTAAAGCAATCTCTTGATTAAAAATGTACAAAGGAACTATAAAATATGGGGAATATAAATCTTTGACTTATTGGCCCAGAAACACAATTTCCATGTGAAATTTCAGGTTAATATATACAATTTTAAAAATCAATGTTCTGTGAAAAATCATAACAATCAAATTAATGAATTGTATCATTTGAATGGACTTCCAAGTCTCTACTACTTGTATCATAAATTACAAACTTCAAATGCATGTTTAGGGGTATATATCAACAATATAGTTGATGAAATAGATATGCACATTTAAAGCCTTTTCTTTTGGTACCAAACTGTCTTTCTGCCACAAAATATTGTCCATTCCAAATGCTTTCAGTATCTGAATTGACATAAAGATTTTCAACTTCATAAGTTTAATTAAATTATAAATATATGATACATTTGGGCCATTAAAATAAGTATTGATCTAGTATCTACACTGTTATGGCATCTAATTCACAATTGTGATCATTGCAAAAGCTAAGGAGCTAACTTCCTTCATAATGCTTTTCACAAATTTAGATGTTGAATCATTTCAAGATAAAGAAGAATATTTTAAAACCAAGAGCTATCAATCATTGCTGATGCAGAGAGAGAGAGAGAGAGAGAGAGAGAGAGAGAGAGAGAGAGAGAGAGAGGGTTTGAGAGAAAGTTTACAGTAATGCAAGGTTGTTCATAACAGCTTTAACGTAAGTGTAAATCACAGTGAAGAAAAAAATCATTCATCCTACTCAAATTTTATCTGATAATCTAATGGGATTTGGATAGAGAGTCTGCCCAATAAAAAAAAGCCTACGATTATCATCAAACATACTTAGAACCATCATCTAACGTCTTTACCTAGACATTTTGTGTCTCTACAAATCAAACTACTTAAAGAGATTCTACAATTTTATTTACACATATAAAACAGAAACAGTGTAGACAACTGGTATATATACAAATTAAAACTATTTACAACAAGCAATAAACTTCAAATTTTCTGAAGAACACGATTCTGTTTGATACGAGTTTGTCTGAGCTGTAACTGCTGTTGAAGTTGTTCTGGGAGTTCAGGATTGGTGAAGTATTCTGAAAATCACATCAAATAATTAATTATATACTGAACATTGCTTTTGAAAAAAAAAATCTAAAATAAAGTAACTGTTTACCTGCTGCAAAATCTTTGATGTGGTCTGGTCGTTGACTTAGAACATCACTATATAAATACACAATCAATTGTACATTATATAAGTGTTCATAATAATAAAATACAAAAAGATTATTCTTTTTCAACTCAGTTTATCAGTAATTACTCCTTTTCAGTCTTGAGAAACTACAGCTCACTTTCCACATCTTGATCATGTGTTTTTTAAAACACTTATCAATAAAATGAAAGAAAATATATCAATGCTGACAATTTTGAGCAATTTGAATGCATCGATTTGCTCTCAATAGCACTTTGATTGACTGATTATGTAATGTTTAACGTCCCACTTGAGAATTTTTCACTCATATGGAGATGTCACCATTGCTGGTGAAGGGCTACAAAATTTAGGCCTTTGCTCAACGCGCATGGCCTTTGAGCAGGGAGGGTTCTTTAACATGCCACACCTGCTGTGACATGGAACCTCGGTGTTTGCGGTCTCATCCAAAGGACAGCCCCATTTAGTCACCTCTTATGATAAGCAAGGGGTACTGAGATCTATTCTAACAGCCCAGATCACCACGGGGCTACAGCACTTCGAAGATCATTGGAATTCATAGGGTTTTTTTCATGCTGACTCAGATTTTTAAATGTATATTTACATCATGTGATTTTGAATGACAACAAATGTATTGATTTTTCTTTTTAAAGAAAAATATTTAAATACCCCTTGGGTGGGGGTGCGGTGGGGGCTCCATTTGAATACTCACTTTTTCAATTATAGGATTATTCCCATTTTCTTGTAATGAGGTAATTATCCATCATTATTTTAAAGCCCTTCCACGACCAAACAGTTTCACATGTATAAGATTTGGCACTTACAAGCTTATCAAACAGTATCTTTGCTAGTCCCATGTGTGTTTTGCCTAGCTATTGTTTATCCAGTGGTCATACTGATCACACAAGTAAACTTTAATTTACATCTGAGTTTTGTCTCACTCTATTTTTACCCCTTTTTCTCGTAGAATCTGTCAAAGTTTTGGGTCTACCCACCGTACACTTTCACCATACTGCAATGTTTACCTTCTGCATGCACGTGCCTATATACTGAAAGGAGGAGACTAAATTTTTTTAATTTTTTTTTTGAATGGGATGTCTAAATTCTTTAGATTTGACATCTTACCCTAGAAAGCCGGCTATAAGACATTCTACTTCCGGATGGTCTCTAAGATATTTCTCATTTTCCATACGTGTCTTTATCTGCAAATTAAATGTAAATCGTTGTATATTTGGCATCATCATTGATTTGAATACTTAATATTACAAACATGAGGCCATTTTGAGTTTCTATATTTAGTACTACCTAGTAAGGAATGTAAAAGAACTTGTAAAGATCATTTGCTTTATTGCTTCAATACCTTACATAAAAAGTAGACTATTTTCTGTATCTCTTATTGTGACAAATGTCAAGTAAACTTTGTTCGGCATCGCTTTGATTACTTTTGAGAGTATCACTATCTTATACTAAAGGAAGTTAAAAGAGTTGTAAAGAAGTGATTCCACAACAAACATAAAAACTACATCTGAGGATTTTCGGACTAACATATGAATATGTATGAGGTGTTCTTACTCGAGAGAAAAAAAATCACGTATGTCGCATTTACCTTGAATTTATTGAGCTTCTCTTGTTGTTCCTGACTCAAAGCACCCAGATTATTGTCTCCTCCAAGATCATAAGGCTCCATGCCATGAGGAGGCCTGTGTTTGGGTTTGTCCGCCATCGCTAAGGAAAAATAAAAATAAACAACCGGAAATGTCGTCACTCAATATATCGGCGGATCCAATATTCTCTATCTGATAAATTTTGTATTCTTTATTGCACAAGACATACATCCTATGACAGATACATAATTAAACATAACATAAAAATTACAACAGCGTTGAAAACAAAAACGGTCAGTTTTTACAAAGGTATCTAAGAAATGCAAATATGAAAAATAACGGAGAATGATTTAATCAAACAGATTTGCTGTAACCATGTAATTACGATTGCCAAATTGGTACCACCCCATCCTCTTCTAGACTGCTCCCGTTAGGAGGTCGCTACGTTTTATTTTTATCTATGGCTATACAGAGATATTAACAAAAGTTTTTGAAAGTAGATATCCACACATTTGCTGCACGTCTGCCAATTTCAAATTTATGAATGAAAATCACTGTGTTACGTACTCCTGATAATGTTGTTCTTTCCAAGAAACTATGCAAAAAATTTACATACAGGTCGTCAAATGAAGCTTGTGATTTTGTACTTGAAATCAAGATTTGTGTGGACAAATCTTGAGTTTTGTTCCACATTAACAAAATTTACAAATATCACAAAATAAATTGTAATAAAAGTTATCTTTAGTGGACAAAAGTCACTTCTGTCATGACAAACTTCATATTTGGTGACAAAATTCAATTTGATATCAAAAGTCCGGAGAAAACCGGAAAAGGCCGAGTGACGTTCCGATTGAGTAGTGTGCAGAGCATTATGGATAGACCATACTTTGATAAAGGTATGGAGTATATGATAGTAAATGAATATTTGTGTAATATATACGTAGATATTACGCTTATGATAATTAATTGCCCCTGAAAGACTGTTTTGTAGGACATGCTACGTGTTAAGGTCATCATTCATTTGCATATCCATATTTCGATTCTGTAAAATAATTTGCATTCAAAATTGACTTCTGTTAGACGAACTTGACTTTTGGAAACAAAAATGGATTTTGTGTTAAAAGTTTCACTTTTGTCTAACAAAACTCAATTTTTTCCGCACAGAGATGGATTTGGAGTATAGAATCACTAGTCTCATTTGGCTTCAACAGTTTGCGTACAGATTCAATTTTGTTTCAAAAACTGACTGTTGTTACCTAATTTGTATACTAGGTAACAAAAGTAAATTTTGTATGTAAATAAGTTTATATTTGCATAACTAATTGACAAAAATGAATTTTATCATGACAAAAAGATTTTTGTGTACAACATAAATTTTCTCAAAACAAAATGATTTTGTCCACTGAAAGATAATTTTGTATAACAAAATAATATATTTTTGTCATTACAAAAATGAAGTAATCATTAAAAAAAGTATGTATAAAATATCATTGTAAGACAAACTTGATTTTGTTAGGACAGAATTCAGTTTGTATACGCAAAATTTACTTTAATTACAAATTGATTAAGTCCCAATTGGTTCCCCGTAAAACATGAGTGCTTCAAAATACGAGGGCGAGTCAATAAGTAACAAGCCTAACTTATTTCCGATTGACCGAGACGATCATGATTTTCAAGCCATGTTTCAGTGAATATTCTATATCTGGGTACAAAATTGCAGGCATATCGAGTTATTCCTTAATAAGATATTGAATGTCAAATATGGCTTGTGATGCAAAGGCATGATTTTCATCTAAAGTTGAGTACAGCGCTGTAATTCGGTACTTGTATGTAAAACAGTCAATGATATACACGGAGAGTTAGCCGAAGTTTGTAGTCTTCTGTACCATCTTGTACTCGGGTTAAATTTTGGTAAAGGGAATTCAAACGCGGTAGAACGTCTTTAGAAGATGAAGCCAGGTCTGGACGCCCATTGGATGCCATCGACGAAGAAATCTGTAACAAAGTTCGGGATATGATATACTCTGATAGGCGAATTCAGGTGGAAGAAATTTGCGCAGGCATGAGGCATTTCACATGGTAGCGTTTCAATAGTTTAGGTATATGGAAGCTAACAGCCCGTTGGGTCCCCAAATCCCTTAGCGATGAGCAAATGGCAACAGAGCATCAGTATGCAGCGCCTTGTTGAAGCGTTTTAGGTCAAAAGATGATTTTCTTACACACACACACACACACACACACACACACACACACACACACACACACACACACACACACACACACACACACACACACACACACACATACATACATACGTACGTACGTACGTACATACATACATACGTACATACATACATACATACATACTCACATACGTACATACATACATACATACACACATACATACATACGTACATACATACATACATACATACATACATACATACATACATACATACATACATACATACGTACGTACATACATACATACGTACATACATACATACATACGTACATACATACATACATACACACATACATACATACATACATACATACACACACATACATACATACGTACATACATACGTGTGTGTGAGTGTGAATGTAATTGTTATAACTTGTATTGTTATGAGTATGATTATGCATTTCTTTTCGATAATGTGCTGCATGTGATTATATGCCAACATGTTCAAATAACTGCAATGGCATTAGTCAAACTCTTATTTCAGTTTAATAATTCTCTCTCTCTCTCTCTCTCTCTCTCTCTCTCTCTCTCTCTCTCTCTCTCTCTCTCTCTCTCTTTCATATTTTCTTATTGTTCTGACTTTACATGTGTTTACTCTCTCTCTCTCTCTCTTTCTGACTTGATTTTCCTGATTATTTTGATTATTTTTTTTATCTATAGACATCGTAGACAGCTTAGGCGATTTTCATTAAAATGAAAAGTCTGAATTGATCCAGACTAATCAAACACATGTACCAAGAAATGTTATTGATCCAGACTAATCAAACACATGGACCAAGAAATGTTATTGATCCAGACTAATCAAACACATGGACCAAGAAATGTTATTGATCCAGACTAATCAAACACATGGACCAAGAAATGTTATTGATCCAGACTAATCAAACACAAGGACCAAGAAATGTTATTGATCCAGACTAATCAAACACATGGACCAAGAAATGTTATTGATCCAGACTAATCAAACACATGGACCAAGAAATGTTATTGATCCAGACTAATCAAACACAAGGACCAAGAAATGTTATTGATCCAGACTAATCAAACACATGGACCAAGAAATGTTATTGATCCAGACTAATCAAACACATGGACCAAGAAATGTTATTGATCCAGACTAATCAAACACATGGACCAAGAAATGTTATTGATCCAGACTAATCAAACACATGGACCAAGAAATGTTATTGATCCAGACTAATCAAACACATGGACCAAGAAATGTTATTGATCCAGACTAATCAAACACATGGACCAAGAAATGTTATTGATCCAGACTAATCAAACACATGGACCAAGAAATGTTATTGATCCAGACTAATCAAACACATGGACCAAGAAATGTTATTGATCCAGACTAATCAAACACAAGGACCAAGAAATGTTATTGATCCAGACTAATCAAACACAAGGACCAAGAAATGTTATTTTAAAATTTATTACATAACAAAGTCAATTTATAAATTAATGAAATCCTTACACCCTTCAAACCCATCTTAAATTTGCAATTAGTCAAACAAAGGATAAATCGTCTCGTCACAGACTGTCAAAACTCGGAAAAGGAGAAAAGAATAAATATACCGTTTTGTGTACACAAAACACTGGTATCAATTTCTTACGCAGTGAAACATTAAATCAAAGATTTAAATTCAATAGAAACTCAACACATGCTTGATAAGTTTTATAGTTTTTTACCCTTCACCTAATCAAAGCTAGTTGGATTTTGGCAAACATTGAGGATATTTATAACAGTCACACAAAACTACCTGTCACAGGTGATGTGGGCCGATCAAGGTAAGCGCGATGCCATTTTTTTTATTGTAAAAAAAGAAACTTTTCTCGTTCTCTTTTTACGATTTCATCTTTAGCAAAAATTGAAAATTTAAGAATTAAGTTGTGTTTACCCATATATATATATATATATATATATATATATATATATATATATATATATCACGCATTTTCTCTCTCTTTATATATATATATATATATATATATATATATATATATATATATATATATATATCACGCATTTTCTCTCTCTTTATATATATATATATATATATATATATATATATATATATATATATATATATATATCACGCATTTTCTCTCTCTTTATATATATATACATATATATATATATATATATATATATATATATATATATATATATATATATATATATATATATATACCACGCATTTCCTCTCTCTTTATATATATATATATATATATTATATATATATATATATATATATATATATATATATATAGTATATATATATGAGTTATCAGCTTTAAAAATTATAGCACTGTAGGACAATGTTCGTCGCAATCACGACCAGTTAAGATAATTCATTAAGTAGCTGTAAATTACTATTGAGTTTGTCTAATATCGTCATTCCGGGTTCTTTAGTGAGGGTGTACACGTTTTGGCTGTTTTAGATCGTGTTTTACTATGCCACTTTCCGATCGTTCTGCTGACACGAGCTGGATCAATATATATGTATTTACATTTTCCCCATTCTGTTTGCCAAGCGCCCACAAATTTCTTAAAATTTATTTCGATCTCCATCAGGAGAATTTTGTCTTTGTTAAGGGTCACTCAGTTGAACTGCATGTTTCCTGATTGTCCAAGTAAAATCATAATTTGTATTCAATTTAAATAGCTTCCCTTGTTTATTAGGAACTTAGTGTTGTGTGTTTTCTGCAGAAGAACAAATACACACTGCAATATTAATATATTAGCTTTGTAAACTCACTTTAAAAAAAAAGAGCACGTATCTGTTTGCGTTTGGTAATATTCCAGTCTAGTGACTATAATCAATCCTGTTTGTGTAGGCCTCGCATTATAATCCCTCTCATAATAGCTGATTTATAAGCAAATTTCTTATAAAGTTAAATATTTCTAATTGGATACCATTACATTATCACATTTCAGGGATCGAAGACCTTTTTTCTGAAGACCGTTGTATCGCCTCGAAGGTCACTTGGGCAATTTAGTCGTATCTTTGACAATTGACTAACATTTTCTTGCACTGGATTTGCCCCAGACCTAAAGGTCTTCCTAGTTTCGAATTTCTTGGTCTTCAATCGGGTTTGGTAATATATATTTCATTTATCTTAAATCCCTGAAACAATATATCACAGCAGTGTTTTGTGATACAAGGTAGTAAAATATTGATTAACCATTTTTTCCTGATAGATCGAAGTCCAGATTTCCGTTATTCAATTAAACTTTAAAGAAAACATGAAAATAGAAACAATAAAACCTCTTGCGTCAGATGTGTCATAAGCATTCGGTACATACTTAGTATGACCATGAATTGAACTGAAACTCAAAAATTATAAAGGCCGTAAAAAAAATAATTATTTAAGATTCCAGAATTTGTTCTTTAAATTTGAATCCATTTCTTAATCGCCTTCATTCTTAAACACATTAGAAGTTAATTTGGTATTTTAAATCAGATATCTTTTATAATTGCATTATGGCATGCCCTGCTTATATTCCCCAAGTCTCGGTGTTGATTGGATGCCAGAAGTCCCTCGGGTATTCGGTAAATTTACTTTAATGAGCGATGATTTTCCATTAGCACACATTAAATTAATGAAATCATACTGAAGATATCAGGAATCAAATTTTTGACATCGAATGTTGAAAACAAATCGTATATTAAAGCGTCCCCTTAATGTGACCACATAGAACCAATTACAAAGTCTAAAATTTCACTAACTGGTGATTTAAAGGTAATTTATAAATATCGATTTGTCAATAGTATTTGGGTAACGTTTTGTGAAAGTTGGCGCGGGAACCCAAAAAGCGGATTATTACGGTTTGGGAAAAGCCTTGGGTAGACCGCTTGTGTATTGGGAGTAAAAAGTGACTTAGATTAGGGTCTGAAAGACGATAAATAAACAGACTTAACGTAAACGAAGACTGCACTGGGCCCTCTATTCCCGTTATCGTGGGAGCAGTGTCATTTTCTTGAGAGATTACTTTGTTAATTTATGTTACTGAGACTTTTAAAATGTGAATGTTTCCGCAGATAAAGGTAAGAGATTTTGTTGGGTTTATATTTCATGAATAGTTTGTCTGAAATTATATATCTGTGCCTTTGCTTTAATTGTTGATATTGCAATATGTATATTATTAAGAACAATCTTAGAAAATATTTTAATTACAAATAACACCCTGACGGAGTAATGAGTCATTTCAAACCACTTATGTTCCTATGTTCAACGTTATTAAGATTGTTGTACAATGGCCAATGTCTTTAAAACGATTTTCATTCTGATACACAAATTTTGACATTTTTAGACAGTGGAACAATTGTATCTTTCAGTTTAAATGAAATCAAGTTTCAAAAGACATACTCTTGCCGACTCGGGATTAGGTCAATAACTACATAAGTCGCCTTAATTGTCACGCTTAGAGCGAGCTATATCGTAATCCAACAAAAAGAAAATATTTAGAAAGGAAGACTCTATTGCTGTACGTACAAGTGACTGTATGAAGGGACTCTTCAAAACATGTCCTTCCTATTAAATATCTTTGAAGTGGTATAGTTGTAAATTATTGATACATTAGGGTGTTGAAAAGAAATATCAACACTGAACACACTCTGAATTGTGTACAAGGAGACCAATAAGCCAGATCTTGTACTACCGCGTATACAAACACTTCTCGGTAGGAAGCCCGCAAACTTTATTCTTACAAAGATACGAACAGTGAAATCGAATCTTTTCTTTATACTCCCAGCAAGTTCAACATACAATTCAAGTTTAATTAAACGTTTTGTTTTCTTTATTATTGAAGTTACTATCATGAGAACAGTATGTTCTATCATATAGCTTGAGGGGGTCCTAGCTGAGTTGTGGAGGTAAATAAAATCGTCACATGTCTGTACCACAACCATACGTCAGCTGTATAAATTTTGAATGAGAATTTGTGCAAAATCATAGGCTATCTCTTTGAACAATATATCACAGGATTTAGCATACAATTTAGCAACCGGCTGCATTTTTTTCAGTTTGAAAGAACATAGCAACAACATGCACTGGGAGAAAACAACAGGGGAGAGAAGGTCGCCAAGGTCACCGCGCATGCTTAAACGAAAGGCAAAATCTGCCAGAGAATTGTACCATCCTGTCATTAAAGACTTCAGTGAAGAAACCCGGAAGCTTTGCCAGTATCCCGGTAGTTCAAACTTTGTACATTTACATTTTTGTCCAAATGCTAAAACAGAGGGTTGGCATTTAGCAGTTGGTCTATTACACCTTTGCATGAATGATTTTAAAACGTCAATGATCTTAGTAATTTCTGCTTCATACAGAACACTTTTTGATTGTGAATTTATTCATATTAAAGCTCATTTTCATAGTCTAAGTAACTATCTTTCTTAGATGAAAACGAGGATCCATTTACAATACCAGGTCCGGCTGCCAGTGAACCAGATCTGTACGTCAGGGCACTTACAGATCGTGATGTCACAGCCGAAGACTCACAGGAAGTGACAAAATTACAACCAGCGTTTTCTATTAATCAACGTATACAGGCGACAGTGATTGAAACAGAGTGTTACCGGAACCGGATGCCCAAGTCGGCATCCAATCGACTGCGCCTACTCAATACATTCAAACGTCCTAGGAGTGTGGACAGTTATCTGGCACCCCCTCCCGAATACGAGACTCCTTTAGACCAGAGTATTCACATCACAAACTTACCTAATGTTCATCAGATGCACAAACCTTACCGTAAAAGAAACGCACCACTACAAAGGTATAAATAAATTGTCTTGTTAGTTCTGTGAATCACACTCCTCCCCTTGAAGTGTAGGATATATAATAACCTTACACATGGAAGATCTAGAGAATCTAGTTTTATAGGCATGTCTGTGTTTCTGTCATCAACGCAAATTCATTTTCGTGAACTGAAAGGTCAAAGTTAATAGGTCAAGGTCCCTCTGTGGGACTTGAAGAAGATTGGGAGAAAAGTGTTTCCTGAGCACATCTTGTTTTGTTGAGAGTTTTATGACGTGGCATATACTTGAAACCGAGTATATTTAAATAAAGAAAAGTATGTGGGTGATATTAATGCGCAATACACTATGCACATGTAGCCGCAGAACTGCATCTTTCAGAAAATCTGGGGAGAGGATATGGAATATAGTTTCATACGTTATATGTTGTCATTAAGACCCGATGTTCTTAATCTAAACGTAATGAAAAGTAATTTTAAGTTTTGATATTACATATTAAACTACTCTGCTTTTTACTTTTTTACACATATCATTTTTGTCAGTTTCGTCATAATTAAATGATTGTATGGATACGTGTCATTCTATGTAACATCACTCTTTTTAAAGCTATAGGTTAATCCAGCATGTCATACCCATACTGTCTAATAGTAATTAATATATACCGCAATGCAAAGCTAAACGGGTGTGTGTATGTGTGTGTGTGTGTTTGTTTGTGTGTGTGCGTATGTGTGTGTGTGTGTGTGTGTGTGTGTGTGTGTGTGTGTGTGTGTGTGTGTGTGTGTGTGTGTGTGTGTGTGTGTGTGTGTGTGTGTGTGTGTGTGTTTGTTTGTGTGTGTGCGTATGCGTGTGTGTGTGTGTGTGTGTGTGTGCACATTTTGACAAACTTAGGAGATATTGGTATGCTATCAGTTTTGATATCAGCGGCGATAGCGTCTTGAATTGGCGAATACCAAATCTTCACAACGTTGTTTTTCTGATATTTGTTGTATGACTTTAAAGCAAGGCCGATACATGTAAAAGTGCCCAGATTTAGTATTACCTGCGCTATAAAAATATACTTCTTTATAACAAATGATCATCACGCACAAACTCTCTCTCTCTCTCTCTCTCAACCTTTCATTGTAGATACTCCCGCTGTCTATCAAAATTGAACACCTTAATGTTGGATAAGCGTTCTTCCTGTGATCTTTGAATTTCTGATTTAAAATGGATGGATACAGATTGTTGGATTTAGAATATCATCAGGATACATGAATGATAAATCTTAATAAAATAACATTTATTTTCAAATTTTTAACACATTAAAAACCACAAAAATCAAATAATAATAATAATAATAAATCACTCTGAAGGCTGTAAGGGGAGAGTACTTATCATTGATTGATTATTACAAAATATTATCTGAAACAAAGATTCATTATTGAGATCAAGGTGTTATATAAAACTATTGAATAGTAGTATATCATTTTAGGTAGAAATGTAGAATGAAAAGTCTCATGAAATGGTGAATATGATAATTAGGAGGTTTAAAAATGAAAGAGACTGTGATATGGTTACCACGTCATCATCTTATTGGAGACCGAGATAGCTTATATTTTTATCATACAATGATCTAATCACCACATATCTGTATCATATTGGTGTTCTTCTCACCGCACATCTTTATCATGTCGGTGTTCTAGTTACCACACATCTGTATCGTGTCAGTGTTCTTGTCACCACATATCTGTATCATGTCAGTGTTCTTGTCACCGCATATCTGTATCATGTCAGTGTTCTTGTCACCGCATATCTGTATCATGTCGGTGTTCTTGTCACCACATATCTGTATCATGTCAGTGTTCTTGTCACCACATATCTGTATCGTGTCGGTGTTCTTGTCACTACATATCTGTATCATGTCAGTGTTCTTGTCACCGCATATCTGTATCATGTCGGTGTTCTTGTCACCACATATCTGTATCATGTCAGTGTTCTTGTCACTACATATCTGTATCGTGTCGGTGTTCTTGTCACCACATATCTGTATCATGTCGGTGTTCTTGTCACTACATATCTGTATCATGTCAGTGTTCTTGTCACCACATATCTGTATTATATTGGTGATCTATTCATTACATATTTGTATATCAATGATGATATAGTCACCAAAATATGTATTATATTGGTGATCTAATCATTCATTCATAGAATTTTCATAGTGGCATGTGAGTTTTTGTATTTTTTGTTTTGACATATATATTCATAATGCTATATAATATTCTTAATTTCATGCCAGAAGACATTTATTCTGGCCTGTCGAAGATAGTGAAAGAAATGTAACTATATGATGAGAAAATCAAATGACATATCATTCGGAAGGTCGGTGGTCTCTTCCCGGGTACATTGTATCTGGGTTTTCTCTCCTCCACCAATAAAAACTGGACGCCACCAGATAACTGAAAAATTGTTGAATATGGCGGAAAACAGCAAATCAGTCAATCATATCATTCATGAAAATTTTAATTAAAATGCATTTTGTAGCATTTTATGGTAATGTTCTACTTAAAGAAGAAATTAGTGTTACTCATTGTGAGAACACTACATGCTGCACATAGCTTGCTGTACGTAGTCAGCATATACCTACATACTCAGCTGACATATACTTTGTTTCACATTACAAGTTACAATTACGGGTCTTTTGAATGTCAATGTAGGCGCTGGTACGATAAAGAATCCTCACTGCTTCGGCCTTGAGCATCATGTAGAGGTAAAATTTGTAGCACCTCCCCTAAGAACGGGTGACCTATCGCGACCTTAGTTAAGAATTGTGTGTGTGTAACGCTGAGCTTATAGACACCACTTTGTGTTCCATTGATTTCATGGTTTAAATATATTTTTTTAAAAATATATCTTTGTTATCAAGAGAGGAAGAACTGTATTGATTTTGTGGTACAAAGGTCAAGGTCACTAGGAGACTTAATAGAAAAAATGTAGACACTCTTGACGCAGCATTTTTCTCTCGATTGATTTGATACATATAGCTTTGTTGTCAAGAGAGCAAAAACCCTATTGGTTTTGGGATCAAAAGTTATACAGTCAAGGT
The DNA here is from genome assembly GCA_024699665.1 of Ostrea denselamellosa. Taxonomy (NCBI): domain Eukaryota; kingdom Metazoa; phylum Mollusca; class Bivalvia; order Ostreida; family Ostreidae; genus Ostrea; species Ostrea denselamellosa. Next base: position 3,520,390 of record JAMZEH010000049.1, on the reverse strand, counting down.
CACTAGGGGACTTAACAGAAAAAGCTTGTAGACACTTTGGAAGTCGCACATTTTGATAAATCTATATTCAGCTGCATACTTACTAGTATATTTACTGACTGCAAGGGAATGACCCGCCTTGCGAAGCTATTGTTTGAGATAGAAAATGTGCTAAGAAATGTTTCATGGTGAAAAAGCTACACGGGTGAATTCACAAATATTCTTTTATCTTAGTCTCTGCTCAATGGGGGAAAAAACATTCAAATGGACTATTTTAAAATGTATTTGGGGTTCATTTAAACATTGCTTTTCATTCCAGTAAAACAACACAATTGTATGAAAACGTCCACCGCCCACAAATCCGGCATGTGGTTCAAAATGGAACAATGCTCTCAGACGGAAGTACAGGGAAAATGAACGGTTTCCACGAGTATCTTATAAACAAACACCCAACAGTGAAACAACAAATAGCCTCATGGCTGACAGACGGGTTTAAAGTTCAAAGTATCAGACTGAGAAATACCAAGAGAGAAACATTGTCAAAACACAAACCCACAGGGAAGCTGAGGACCAATCTAACAGAGAGAAAACTTTTCATTCACAGGGATCTGTCTGAACAAGAAGCTCAGTATGAAGAGATAGAAAGCAAAATTTTCGAACTAAGGATTTCATCTTTGCAGCCCGCAGGGTGACTGTTTGGTGATCGCTTGACAACGTCTACTTTTGTTTTACTTGTGGAAATATTGTTCTATGATTCTATATCTAAACTTGCGAAAATTCAAAATTCACTATGTCTTAAACACGACGGAGAAGTATTTTTAGTTATGTATAAAATGGTGATAAAAGATCATTATATTTTAGTACAGTGTTAAATTAACTTACGCCTACGGCAAGTAAAATAAAACCCATCTTTAAGCGGATATAAATGAACGGAGAATAAATATTAAATATTTTATAGATTTGGTTTTATTAAAATAATAATTTGATTAATATACCCGATAAAATACGTTGTTACTGTCTTGGAATATAAGTGATAGAGGGTGTGGCTTGTCCAGTTCTGCTTTCTTCACGTTTTCAATCAAAACCCAAGCACTATTTGTATTTTAAGACAGCTTGTGTTTCCTGTAACACAATATCAAGTCGGATAAAAATTTTCTTACCGAAAAATGCTTATTTTACGTTTGAAATGTAACATAGAAGCATTGCTTTTCTTACGTCACAATTTTTAAAAACGTTGGTTTGCTGCCTTTATTGGGTTCGTAAAGAGGGTAGCTTGAGGACAAATGGCAAACAATTGTTGTTTTGTTTTTATAAGTCAACAATAACAACAAATTATAGTAAAAACTTTATTAAACTCAGTAGCAGTGGGCCAATAAAATTCAAGTTTTGACAATTAGTAAACTTAACTTCATCAGCCCAAGTGGCCAGTGGAAATTTCTTTTCTAGTCCAGATGAATGGTACGGCGTTTAGTATATGTTTTTTTTTTATTTATTTTTTTTTTTTTTATTCCTTTTCAATCTAGACAAAATGCTGTTTACATTCAGTAATGTATTAGTTCTATTTTCAGAGTAACATATTGACTATTGTTAAATTTAGTTATTTAATAAATCACATGACCAAAACGTTGTTGATTGTCATTTGGTAACCACTAGAAATGATAAATTAGATGAGTTATGCTATATTTACTTTTTACAAAAGAATTGAATAAAATTAAATAAAAAACAAAGTTATCATTTCCTTGATTTATTTTTATTTTTTATTTTTGGTGATCTTACTTGTCAATCAATTCAAATTTTTATTTTTAATTTTCTATCATTGATGTCCAAATTAAATGACAAGGGATTAATTAAAAATCTCTATTCTGAAAATAAAATATCAATGTTCTATACACACTTTTTAATATATTATTATGATGAAAAGTTTTTATTGACTAAAATATAAAAGAAAAATTGTTTAAATAAAAGAAGGATACATTTGAGAAAAGGGCTACATAAATAATAATTTCATATATAATTATATAAAAAAAAATCAAATAATTTGTATAGAAGAAAGAAAGAAATACAATGAAATAAAGTCATTATGGCTGTGTATATATTAGCATTGTAGACTTCACATGTGTATGATATATTAACACTGTAGGACTATTTTGGACCCGCATTAGAGTCAGGGCACTGGAATGGCGAAATTCACCATTATTAGTACCTACCTGTCTTTCATGAATATTCATATAATTTTTATACAGTATCAGCAAAATTAAAGAATGTCTTCTGGGCGATAAAGACAATAATCAACCCCCCCCCCCCCCCCCCCCCGGGATCATGAAATTCACAATCGAAGGGCAACCTGTTCCTTCTAAATGTTCACTGAACTTCAACTTAGTATCAATAAAATTGAAGATATTATCTATATGTTTTACATATATATATATCATATGCCAAATGTCGCCCTGCTTTGCGGTCAGAACCTGTAGTCCGGAGATCATGAAAATTACAATTTTGGTGCAGACATTACTGCTCTATGAAAAGACGAAGGTAACGAACAGTACCCAATCTCGCAATTCCTATAGAAAATACAAATCAGAGAAATGGGCAAGACTATGCATTTAGTTGTTCTTACAGATCTGTGGTTATAAAGAAGACTTCCGACAACTGGTTAATTTTTGTCCCTAAAACCCTTGGGGAAGAATCCTGAATTTTATAATTTATGAACGGTATATGCGGCTGGTATATATCATTTTCTTAGCACAAAATAAATTACGAACTAAACTTGTAATGAATTTTGAATAACTTTAAAAACAAAATGAAAAAAAGTATAGCTTTTATTGAAAATTGAGGAGTAGGCTGAGAAAGTTTGTGAATTCTATTTCATTCTTTTATACAAATGATTTTTTTGTAATTCATACAAAATTCAGCTCCTAAGGGAATCCTATCAGAGCCTCACTGAAATTATCCCCACCTCCCCCGTTAACGCACAATCCACAAGAATCTTTGAATGTGCAGGCCAGTTAATCTATGACATATTCATACATACATTTTTTTTTTTTTCAAATGAATATTTTGCAATGTTTTGATAAGTAATTACAGATATCTTAATAAAATTAAACAAAATTACCCTTGTGAAGACCAGTACTTCTATATTTTATTTTGAATTTGTAAATTTTCAAGGCACTGAAAGAAATTGGAATATTCAAAGTTTCGGTAAACTCTGTTTTTGTCAAAACTAATGACAATTTTTTCAGGAAATATCATACCATGGTGTTTAGCACATGTGGTAAGGGCAATAACATTTGTAAACTTAATGTCCTTGACCCCGTTTAGAGGGAGGGTGGGTCAAAAATCATACACTCTCAAAGATTGTTTTGTTTTATTTGAAGACTAGGGTGTCTTCCACCAAATTGTGAAACATCTGTTTCTGAAGCTTGTGGTGGTGTGGTCGGGCTCGGGCTCGGGCTCTATGGCTTACTTAGTAACAATACGTTTAAGAAATAAGACACAGGAAGGCATGAACCGCCACATTTTATGTGAGGATACTTCATGAAACGAGTTAAAACAGTCTCACTATATTTAAAAAGATTCAATCGCACACTGTTCACATTCATGAAGAAATGGCTATCATTTCAATTGGTAAAGATATTGAAGGTAAAAACATTGAAATGTAATAATAATAATAATAATAAAGAAATAAAATTAAAAAACTCTTAAGACTAAGATAAAAATTTAGAAACACTGTCACATTTGTGTAGATTTTCTGAATTAATATATGCATGCAGAGTTAGACCATGGTTAATAAAACTTTCTTATGATCTTGTAATGTATGCATGTATTTGCTTCAAAAACCGTAAGGTTTTGTTGGTTTTTTTCTAAAATCTTACTCTTAAGATATTTCCTGAAAACAACCAGACTGATTACACATAGTAATGATGAGCAAGGAGGCCGCTTACGAAATTGCGAAATCTATAATTGGTGGGTCAGTATATTTTTGGTCATTGAGTTCGTAAGGCTGATATAGTGAAAATGCATTATTTATCTAAAATCTTCTAGATTCGGACACATCAAACAACTGAAGGCATATCATTAATGAGCAAAAATGATTAAATTTATGGTCAAGGGTTCAATTGTTAGAGCAGCGACAGGGGTTGAATAGCTGTTTTTAATGGACATGTATACTTTATTGCACAAGACATACATCCTATGGCAGATACATAATTGAACATAGCATAATAATTACAACAGCATTGAAAACAAAAACAGTCAGTTTTTACAAAGATATCTAACAAATACAAATATGAAAAATAACGGAGAATGATTGAACAGTAGAAGTATAAGAAAAAACCATTTTACAAGTTATGGATAGTTCTAAACTCGAAAGCTTTACAGGTGAATTTTCCTAAATTAGTGAGTTCCTTAAAATTATTTACACTTAACAGTTGAATGAATTTAAACATTGAGGGTTTTTTCCAATAATATGTTTTAAAAATTTAATTCTAATTTGGTGATATACAGGACATATTAACACAAAGTGGCATTCATCTTCGATTTCAGAAATACAAGTTTTACAGAACCGTCTATCACGGGTTATATTTTTGTGTCTACCAGTTTCAATTGATAAATTGTATCAAGATAACCTTATTTTGGAAATATATTTTTGAAACTTTCTAGGGATAGCTTTTCTCAGATAACATTGCAAACAAAAGTTATCGACCAAATGTTTGTAAATGTTGCCTTTGGATTCACACTGCATAATGCCATATAAATTTTGGATGAAATGATCCTTCAATCGTTGTTGTATTAGTGGCAGACAGATATTGCTGTTTAAGTTCCTTTGATTATATTACATATAACTAAGTCCCAAGCAGTCAAGTCGTTCCTTAATAAAAGTAGCCTAATTACGGTTATTACGCTTCGTATATTCACAAGTATTGTATAGGCAATCATATGCAGCATTAAGTATACAATTTTCTGACTGTAATAGAATAAACGAAAATTTAAACATTCTAAATATACGAAGATGGTACAAAGGTACACGCCCTGTGCATCAGAGCGCATCGTGGTTGTGTTAGTTATTCTATGAACACCAAGTACAGATTTTTAAAAACATCTAGATGAACTTTTTCAATATCAGGCCCTCTGTGTAGCCCCCATACTTCACACCCGTAATTCAAAATACTACAAACATAAGTAAGAAAAAGTGAAAACAAGGTACACTGATTTAAATACAATTGTTTTGTTGTTGATTTCAGGGCAAATAACGCTTTACGACCCTGTGATGCTAATTGCTTTTGAATTTTGAATAAGATTTACCATTTTCACCATTCGCGGTAGATCAATGGTTAGAGCGTTCGCTTCGTAACAGGGAGGTCGTGAGTTTGAGCCCCGCTCGTGCCATGGCCGCGTCAAACCTAAGACGAAAAATAGGTAGTGATTGCTCCTTCGCCAAACGCTTGGCATTTAGAAGTGAGAATCACGGGTCTTTCGGATATGACCTTAAAAACGGAGGTCCCGTGTCACGGTAGGCGTTGGCACGTTAAAGAACTCTCACTGCTACGGCTCTGAGCGCAAAGCATAGGTCTAAATTTGTGGTTGGTATTTCACCTACAGCTGGTGACGTCTCAATATGAGTGAAAAATTCTCGACAGGACGTAAAACAAACAAACAAACAAACCATTGAAATTCAATAACACACCTAAGTAAACAGATTGGTCCAATATTTCTATATTTTGTCCATTAAACACCCAACTTACATCTGTACGAATCTTAACGCCATTTCGAAATACAACAATTTTAGTTTTTGTAACATTTACCTCTAGCCCCCTTTCATCTGCATAAGTTTGTAATACATCTAACAAATTTTGTAGTTCAACAATTGATTCTGCAAACAACATCATCGGCATACATCAAGATAAAAATACTTAATAACTGTAGATCAGTCGGATGACAGCCTTTTTTGATAAACCAATTTCGAGATCATTGACATACAATACAAAAACAGGAGAGACGACACTTCACCTTGTAGTAGACCAATGGGATTTTCAAACAATTGTGATTTTTTTTCATAGGATTTAACACAAGTTCTGATCCTCCTGAACAATGGTAAGCAGTTTTCTTTGTATACCGTTCTGTTTTAATTTTCTATATAATTTCCCCCTGTTAATGCCTTCTTATAATCCACGAAACAACAATATAAAGTTGTTTGGAATGGAGTGATTGTGAATAATCAAATAAACATCAAACAACCAAACTGAGTGTAAAGCAAATATAAGCATGGAGTTCTCTACCAACATTGTAACGCCCATGACCTTTAAATGAATGGATTAAGTCGTTACTCTCATGCAGTTAAAATGGATGAAATCTTTCAAAACTGTAGACCTATCATGTATATAGAGTGCAGAATCATTTTCAATTTGAAAGTCTCTATGAAAATTTTCAATTTCAATGACTAGGGGTTGGGGCTGCAAATCAGTAATGAAGACAAACCATGATCATGGCAAACGGAGAACATGAACTGATCTGAACTAAAGTCGACGCCATTAATAAGAAAAGATGAGAATATTTGACTTTGTATGAGCCACAATACTTTGTAATCGAGATTACACAAACACTCACACAAACTTGACACAAACGTTGTTTGTGATCACGTGTTGTGCTGACCATGAATCAAGGACATTTAGCTAATGACAAGGTCAAAATATTAGATATATATCCTCAAGATTATAACGTTGTGATGGAGAGACGTTATATAAATACTAATCACAAGGTTGTCAGCTGTCAATATGCCACGATCCAGATACAGGGGCGAGCTAAAGGTCTCTGGTAAATATTAAAAATAGTTAAAGTATCCGATCCACAAAACCCCCTTTTTTCATTAATTGTTATCTAATATAAAAACTGATATCAAATGAAAGGTAATTAACATACACAGTGATTCACCAAAAGAGTTTTCAAAATTGACAAGACGTATAAGAAATATCTGTTGATTGTTTGATTGATTGATTGTTTATTGTTTTCCGCTACACTCAACAATTTTTCAGTTATATGGTGGTGTCCAGTATTTGTAGGTGGAGGAGAGAACCCAAATACAATGTACCCGGGAAGAGACCACCGACCCTTCGAAAGTAAACTGGTAAACTTCCTCACATATATCGGCGCGAGCGAGAATCTGTTGAAGAGATTAACATCCTTATAAAAAAAAATACCTTTTTGACAAATAAAGTCAATTAGAATATAATTTCCAAGAAAGCTCATGGTGAAAAGATTCCTCTTACTATGGTCTTTTAAAATATGCAAAGAAAATAAAGGTCACCTGACAAATTATGAAAATACTTCATTTTTAAAGATTTCTGCAAGGGAAGATAACTCTGAAAAATTACTTTACTGTAAATAGATCTGGGCATTAACTACCCTCTCAACCATCTTTGTCTTACTAAAAATTAGGCATTTTGTTTTCACAAAGGGTTTTGTGCTACAAATATTGGCTTTTTGTGAAAATATATGCTTTAATGAATCGGATGGCCATTATTTTGCAATGGGTGGACAGAGCAGCGGGTGCTTCGGCTGACACGGTGTGTCCATGGATGAAGGTGAATTGATGACTGTCAAGGTTGCCGGTACAAATATTAGAAATTTATGTCCCAATCCATTACTTTGTAACGAAGTGACAATATACGGTTGTGCTTTGCAATAAAGTTGTTTATGATTATGCAGTGTGTTATGACCTTGCATCAAGGTCCTTTGGCCAAGATCAAGGATATTAATGAATTGAGTGATAATCATGTGACCTATTGTTTGGCAATCATTCTTTAATTGATTATTAGTTTCTGATGGTAACGCCAAAGGCGATAGGAAATCTAGTAATGGAGAGTAGATTGAGTGGATGGCCTTTCTTCTGTATATCATTTATGATATTTCTATGGATGATATTGGTAAGTCAGGCAAGTGATGGCTTGGTAGTGTCCTTTAAGACAATATGCACGTCTTGCAATTAAAAAATATAAAACAAACACATCTTTCCAGCAGCGGAAAAATATACACAGCAAATCCTAAAATATACACAGCAAATCCTAAAATATACACAGCAAATCCTAAAATATACACAGCAAATCCTAAAATATACACAGCAAATCCTAAAATATACACAGCAAATCCTAAAATATACACAGCAAATCCTAAAATATACACAGCAAATCCTAAAATTGTTTAGAAATAAAATATATGCACCATCTTTATCATCATGAGAAACAATAAAAATAATAGACCATATTTTCCATTGAATTACTTTCGTGTTTAGTTGCATAGTTCTGTATTTCCTAGGTATCTACCATTGGAGATTAAATGCTAAAGTATTTTTCAAAGTAAGAGTTAATAAGTGTCTCAATGAATCTTGATGTAGAAATAATTATTTTACATTTAGGGTTGCGGCCAAGCATTTTAATATACATTACACGACTGTGTAATCTTGATAGAACTGGCTCTTTTTGTATTAGACTGATACCATGTCCTGTCGATAGTATTGATTGTATTTCCCCGGGACATAATCCATATGGGACAAGTGTCAGAGAAAGTCATTTCAAAGTACCATTGGTCTTTGTCAGGTAAGCCCCTTACATTGTAAGCACATAATGTTTTTCCTATTGTATATTTTAAAAAGGGATCCAAAGGGACCTAATGTGAAATCATTTGTATGGTTTTAAATTATATTCATGGATGACTATATATATATATATATATATATATATATATATATATATATATATAATATATATATATATATATATATATATATATATATATATATATATATATATATATATACGCAGATATATGTTTTTGTCAGTTGCAGTCATATTCATTTGGATGACTTTAATGTAGGCTGCACGCTATTTCAATAATGAAGAATCTTTGCGTGCGCATACCGCTTTGGAAAATAAGAGAGTCACGTCAGGAGAGAACAATCAAAAATATCTCGTAAAAATTGTCGTAATTGGTTTTTAAATGATATAAGAGAGTTTCAGAATTCATATGCTATTTACAAACAGCTGGTTCAGTTTACGTATTCTACGATGTGTTTAACTAACAGCTTTTAATGCGAAGCGACCAGAATGGGCCACAAAATAATTTGAAAAATATAACGTAGGAAACTTTTGAGAACCGCGCACATATAATGTACGTAATTGATCATTGGTAATTGTATTGACCTGGATATGTTATATATTTATTAATTAACCCAATCCTGTTGATTTTCCTCCCGCCCCCCCCCCCCCCCCCCCCAAAAAAATATCAATTCAAATTTACAGAGGGTATTGAAAGGACTACATTTTATGAGGTACGGATTTTTTAAATTAAGACTTACCAGAGTTTTGTAGTATTTCATTTCTTTGGGAAATGCATTTCTAATTTCTACATTGATAGGGAATTATACTTTGCCTTAAAGTTATATTCTTAAATAGAACTTACGATGGATGATAAATAAGTAAGAGTGATAGGGAGAAAAAAGAAAATTAGGTTAAACTCTACAGACATTTCTAAGAATTGGTGTCCTCTCTCTCTCTCTCTCTCTCTCTCTCTCTGCCAAATTAATGAACTTACATTTAAATATTAATTTGTATTATAAATTACGAAATACAAATGCATGCCTACGGGTATGAATATTGACAATACATTGGAGGATGAATGTGAAATGGAAAATTCATGCAGAGTTAGGTTTTTAATTAAAAAATTCGTCCGCTACACAAAGATGTCTTTTCTAAACAACTTTAAGATTTCAACTGGAGAGGGTTAACTAATAATATATATGTATGGATTGAATTGTGTTGTTTAACGCCGATTTGGCGACATTTCAGCGAATCTATAGAATACGTATTGATTTTAGAACTAGCACTTACAAAATTTGTCATGTATGAAAATTCTAGATTAAATTTATGTACCAGAGAAAGCATTTCATGCTTCTAATTGCAGTGAAGTTGACAGTCTCCATAAGGATTAGATTTATTATGTCCCGTTACAGAACCACTATCTCAATATTGAACATCTAAGAGCATGGGGGCCTCCGTGGCCGAGAGGCGAGAGCATTGCGCTCAAAATCATAAGGCCTCTCACCTCTAGTCAACGTGGGTTCGATTCTCGCTCGCGCCGATATATGTGAGAAAGTTTGCCAGTTTACTTTCGGAAGATCAGTGGTCTATTCCCGGGTACATTGTATCAGGTTTCTCTCCTCCACCAATAAAAACTGGACGCCACCAGATAACTGAAAAATTGTTGAGTGTGGCGAAAAACAACAATCAATCAATAAAAACTGGACGCCACCAGATAACTGAAAAATTGTTGAGTGTGGCGAAAAACAACAATCAATCAATCAATCAAAGAGCCTCTAAGATCGGTAGCTTTTCTCCGTTATATAGTTACAGTCAGGGCAAGC